>QRFJ01001203.1:103558-228512 GCA_006176705.1 Cocos nucifera
AAAAGCAACCCAAGCGAAGCTTGGCCATGCTCCCGAACTCCTCTCGAGCGCAGACGAGCCCAAACTCCTCCTCGAGCACATTGATAAGGAAATCTAGATCGAAGAACCCGATGATGCTCCCCTCCCAGAAAATTCAATAACTATGCTTTCTTGAATGCCTTAAAGATCCAAGTGCTGATGGAGATAAGGGGACAACTACCAGGGCCAGAGAGGATGCAAACTCATCTGGCCAAGCGCAACCCTAACAAGTACTACGTCTACCATCATGACCATGGTCACAATACTAAAGAATGCATCCAGCTTCAAGATGAGATCGAGGTAGTAATTAGAAGAGATCGGTTGAATCATTTAATAGGCACTGATTGGAGAAAAGAGAAGATCATCCAAGAGCCTCGTCATAGCCTGAACCATCTCGACGGGATGAGCCACAAGGTGATCGACCTCTTCTTGGAATCATCAACACCATTACTAAGGGACACCAGCAAGGGAAGGCTAGTGCGTCAATAGAGCTGGCAAAGAAATAGCAAACTAAAGAGCCCATCTCTTTCACTGAAGAATATGCCCAGGGATTTTAGCTTCCGCATAATGACGTGATTGTAGTCACTTTAAATATTGCTGATTATGATGTATGTTGTATTTTAATTGATAATGGAAGCTCTGCTGATGTCTTATTTTATGATGCTTTCTCTAAAATATCTATATCTGATAGCAGAATGGGATTGATGAATTCTCTACTAGTAGGATTCATAGGTGATGCAATACCAGTCGAAGGAATAATAACATTGTCTGTGGCAACAGGCTAATACCCAAAGCAAACTAGAGCTTAAGTTGATTTTTTGGTGGTGAAAGCACCTTCTATCTATAATGCGATCCTTGGCCGATCTGGTTTGAATGCACTCCGGATCACAGTTTTGACTTACCACCTGAAAATAAAGTTTACAACAAAGCATGAAGTCGGGGAGGTCAGAGGAGATCAGGCATTAGCTCGGCACTGCTATAGTATCGCCTTATAGGGGAAAAGTCGGTAGATCCTTGTCCGATGGATGGGCTTGATGCCCGTGATGAGTTATCTGAAGAAAGAGGAGAACCCATTGATGATCTTATAGAGATCCCTTTGAATGATGGGAATAAATAATATACTATGAAGATTGGCTCAAATCTGAAAGGAGAAGTCAAAAAGCAGCTCGTCACATTCTTGCAAAAAAATGCTGATGTCTTTGCTTGGGCACCAGCAGACATGCCCGAGATTGATGTAGAGGTCATGGAATACTGCCTGGGTGTAGACTTGAAACATCAATCAGTAAAGCAAAAAAAGCATAGTTTTGTACCAGAGAGGCAGAAGGCTATAATGGATGAAGTCGACAAGCTCCTTAAGGTGGGATTCATTCGAGAAGTACTTTATCTAGATTGGATTGTAAATGTTGTTCTTATTAAAAAAGCAAATGATAAGTAGTGGATGTGCATAAACTTCACAGACTTAAATAAAGCATATCCAAAAGATAGCTACCCCCTATCTAGGATTGATCAACTAGTGGACAAAACTTCGGGCCATGAACTCCTCACCTTCAAGGATGCCTTCAACATATATAATCAAATCCGAATGATACCAAAGAATGAGGAGAAAACTACTTTTTTATTGTTATAGGGTCATACTCTTTAGGCTTAAAAATGCAGGTGCAACTTATCAGCGCTTGGTAAATAAGATCTTCAAGGACTAGATCGACCATAATATGGATATCTATGTAGATGATATACTGGTTGATAAGTACGATAAATTCACCAATAAAAGTATTAATTAATTTATATTTATTTTTAAGAATTAATGCTTAATTTATACATAATTTTAAGAAATTAATATATTTATTAATTAAAAATAATTAAAAAATAAAAAAATATAAAATAAAATATTATTATCAATGAAAGGATTTTATTTTTTTGATCATAATAAAATAAGTTTGAAGCAAATCAGAGCTAAAATTGACTACATATGAATTTTTAAAGAAAAAGAAAAAATTAAAATAAAAAAGAAAAATGGCTCAGTCCGCTCTGCAAGTCAAACCATCAAGCCAAGCCAAGACATCCAAGCCGACTCAGCTGTAGAAGTCAACTGCCAGTTTACAAAATCAGGCATAGACAGCTAGCTCAGCAGAGGTCAGCCAATCAGAGCCTGCCATATGGTGGACCTAGACCCTTAAGGGGTTTATAAAAAATCTGCCACAGCTCACAGGGTAATTTCATCATTTAAAGTGGCCAAGACAAGCGATGAGTGGCTACAGTCTATGGTATACTCGGTCTACGCAGTCCATGAGAATAGTAAGTGTGCGATCATGTGGCTTTGATTGTTGCCGGTCAAGATTGGATGGTGGGGATGCTTTCCTACTCTAATTCAAATGCCATCAGCACCAGAACTTCGATCCGATAGCCGCGCATGCTCCAAGTGATGATCCAATGGCTGACAGAGCTCTCGACGGTGATAAGGACACCCAGACATGTAGTCAATGGCCTAATTTCCTCCATCAACGCACAATCAACAGCCAGAATGTTTTCCGACTCGATTTGGGTTGATAAAACTCCATTTTTGGTATTTTTTGAAGCCTTGGATCACCATCTAATGGCCAGAACATGCAGAGACTTCACAAGACCTCTGATCCAATGATTTTCTACTATTTTCTTCAACAAACATGGATCTATACTCCTCTTTAGTCCCATATTGCTTGATAACAAAATCTCCAATCCTCCAACACCTATTTAAAGGACCCCAGGCCTCCAGAGTTCAGTGACTTTGGTTAAGCTGAAGCTTTGGTACAAGATAGAGCCAGACTTTTGGTTAATGACTGCTTTAATGCAACTGATGCCGAGAGGAAGAGCTGGGCTTCTACACTATCTTTCCGCCAACGTCGATCCAAGATCAAAATCAGCCTGCTTCTTATTTTAATTTTTTTTTTCCTATCTTTTTAATTTATGTAATTAAATTTTGAATCTAATGCAAAATTTTTTTTATGCAATTTAGATTTATGCTCTTTATTTTTATTATAAATTTATTTTTATTGCAAGTAGATGCTAAGATTTAAATAGTAGATCCTAGTACCAAGTTTATTTTTCTGCACTGTTTAAATTTTGCTTTTAATTTTTTTATTTTAATTTTAATTTTATTTTTAAAATCTCTCTTTTTCTTTTGTAAAATCAAAGATTTTAAAACTAAAGTACTACCTTCCCTATGGATTTGATCTGACTTACTACTATCTACGTATTTTTAATTATTTTAAGAAGTTAGATTAAACTGATAATTATGATATTTTAACAATGATATCAGGATCTTATCAAGTTTTTGGCGCCATTGTCGGGGAAGGAATAGACACTATTTATTTTGTTGATTTCTTTGATTTTTTGTAAATTAATTATAAATATTTTTTTTTATAAATATTTCTTACTATTTTTTTATTTATTTTGCAAGGAAAGAGAAAAGAAAAAAAAAATTAAGGAATGCAAATCATCTAATCTTATTTGGTGAGATCAATCCTAACCTTAGATCTCCTTTTTTTTTTTTTTTTTGAATTAATTTAAGAAATATCCACTTAAACCTAATTAAAAGCTTCATGACAAGATTAGAAATCCTAACTACTTACAGCATGCATTATATTATTTTTATTTTTATTTTTTTGGTTATTGCTAGAGATAGGGTGAGCATCTCAACTTCAGTTAGTTGCATGCATCTAGTTTAAATTGCATAGTACCACTTGAAAATTTTTTGTGCATATTCATATTAAATCAACATAAGGGCAATAACCAATAAAACAAGATAAGGTGAAAATTTGATCACCCTTTCTGGGCCCATAAATAACCAACCAGCATCCTGCATTGATCCAAGCCTTTAATTTTAAAATCAATTAGACGTCGGTCCAAGAAACTCGAGCTTATTAGGATAAGAAACTCTAAAAGTTGGACCGGATTAGGGTTAGTCAACTTAACTAGTATCTAGAAAAGTGGTTCAGGGATGACTGGGCCCAAAGAAAGGTGATTACTTAATTAGTTTCGTTAGCTTATCTGACCATGTATAATTGATGTCTAAGACAAGTAAAGGAGGGACCCCCATCAATCTTATACTTACTTGGCCAATTGATTGGTTGATCCTACACTTGGAGGACTTAAAGGTGATCTTGGCAGTTAGCAACTATCTAGATCTAGGATAATCCTTAGTTATGATTGATTGACCAACTTGATTGCTTACCAATATTAAATCTAATTAAAATTAATTCTTCTCTCTCTCTTCATAGCTCTAGGACTTCTTAGAACCTCTTCTTTAGAACTCTTCTTTCTTTCTTTTTCTTTTTTCCTTCAAAAATAAAATAAAATAAAATAAAATAAAAATTAAATTAAATTAAATTAAAAATTAAATTAAATTAAATTAAACTAACTAAAAATTATTAAAAATAATAATTAAATTAAATTAAATTAAATTAAATTAAAAATAATAATTAAATAAATAAAATAATAAAAAAATTTTAAAAAAAATTAAAAATTTAAAAATTAAAATAAAAAAAATTTTAAAAAAATTTTAAAAATTTAAAAAAAAAATAAAAAAAAATTTAAAAAAAATCTAAAGCATACATTAGGATTGCATAAGGACATGCATGATAGAAAATCGCTTTACCTGATCTAGTAGAACCCAATCATAAAATTAAATAGCTGAATCGTATTAAATTCAATATCCAATTATCTAAAAATCATGCTATCCACTATGTGAGATCAAGCCGACCATAATCCAAATGCTTCCATCTTTCTATGGAAGCACCAACGAAGATCCTTATAAGCATTTGGATGAGTTTTTAGAAATCTACTCT
Organism: Cocos nucifera; assembly: GCA_006176705.1. Classification (NCBI taxonomy): domain Eukaryota; kingdom Viridiplantae; phylum Streptophyta; class Magnoliopsida; order Arecales; family Arecaceae; genus Cocos; species Cocos nucifera. The sequence continues at coordinate 108,400 of QRFJ01001203.1, forward strand.
ACGGTGAGGATTCAAAATCTAACTGAGGATGCCCTTAGACTAATTTTATTTTTGTTATCATTAAAAGACAAAGCCAAGTACTGGCTTGGCACAATAGGAAGATCAATTAAAACTTGGGCTGAATTACAAAATTAATTTCTTAAAAAAATTTATCCCATAGGTCGAACCAACATCATGAGGTGAGCTATCACTAGATTTTCTTAGCTTCTAGGAAAACAAATTTATGAGTCGTGGGAGAGACTTAAGAAACTTATTAGAAAATTTTCACACCATGGTTTGTCTAAGTGAAAAATAGTTCAAGCTTTCTATGAGGGTTTAGGAGACCAATATGAACAATTGGTAGATGCATCCTATGGAGGTGCATTTATGAATAAAAGTGAAGATGAAGTCTATACCTTATTTAAAATCCTGTGTAAAAACTCAATTAACCATGCTTTGTTATCTTTCTACCAAACCTAGGCAGGGATCCATGAATTTAAACATCTAGAATCTAGTCATAAGGCTGATTCAAATTTGATAAATAAAGTGGACTTTCTTGCTAAAAAATTAGATCAAGTTCTAGTCCTAAGTCAATAATCTCTTGCACAATTCACGTCATCTTCTAATTACTAGGAGATTCGTTCAATATATGCTAGCCCAACCCATCATGTGAGTGAATGTCCTATGGCAGCACGGTTTTCACCTTTTATCCAAGAACAAGTCCAAGCTACTCAAGGCTACTCCAAGCCGGTTAATGACCCATTTTCAAATTCATATGACTTTAGTTCGAGGAACCATTCTAATTTTTCTTGGATATGTCAACAAACTCAAGCTCAGATCCAAATTTCACCTATCCAAAACTATCAAAATAGGCCCTAATATCAAAATTATGCCTATAATAGTGATCAGCCTAGTCAATCCACTCAGCCATTGCATTATAATCAGCCATCATACCCACCTCCTCAACAGACCAATCTAGTTGATGATAGATTTAACCAACTTCAGCAATTAATTTTGACTCAACAACAATCTATCACCAGACTAGAAGCTCAAATAGGATAATTTGCTGAGTCTAACATGAGGAGAGAACTAGGTCAATTACTGAGCCTACCAATTATAAATCCTATAAACAATCTACCCACTCTCTACCAACCATCTGGATTAAATTATCAATCTAATGTCCTACCTAAGAATCTCCAATTAGAGAATGTCAAAGTAATTTTTGAACTTAAAAGTTATAGGATTCTTATAAACCCATATCAAGATCAGGTAAGAAAAACTAGTACTGATGCTAGCCAAAATAAAAATTTAGAGGAACAGGTACTAACCACATAGAAGAACCTAAGCCTTGAATTGGTACTGATGTTGGTTCCAATTTAAATGAGACTGACAAAGAAGAGAAGAGAATAGATGATTTACCTGAGACCTATAAACCGATAGTCCTGTTCCCTTCAACCTTAGAAGCCATTTTTTCAAGTAAAAATCAAAAGGCATATAATGAAAAGTCAATGGAGTTATTTAAATAAGATCATATTAATTGACCTCCAAAATTAAATCCGCCTTTAGTGACCCTTCCAGCACCCATTACATTAAACTTAACTCCTAATACAAAAACTCAATTCATGAGCATTTTAGAAGAACAAATAGGAGAAATTCTTGAAAAACAAGGGATTGAGAATGGGGTCACAAAATATGTTCCTAAATTTAACAATGAATATATTAATAAAGGAATAATAAACTATCTTCCTATGATTGTCAATTCAAAATTATTAAAATTTATCATTCCAGTATTTGACACAGGATAGTAAGCTGCATTGTGTCTGACTGAAGACGGTAAACTTAGCGCTTGTTAGGAGGCAATCCAATATTTAGTTCTTTCATCTAATTTATTTTTTTAGCTTATTTTCTTTTTAAGACATGTTGAATAAAATTGAAGGGAGAGCCCAAATTTTCAAAGGTATATGCTGGATTACAAAAATCATATACATTGAGTCAGGTGTATTCTTTTATGTTCTTTATTACATCCTTTATTTTTTCTTCTCCATTGAGGACAATATTGAATAAGTTGGAAGGAAAGAATAATAAAAATTTTTATTTTTTTTAAGTCCTCAAAGAAGTTAGTATTTAGTATTTAGACATCCAATTATGCTTAAGAATCGAGTTGAGCTAAGCATTTTAAAAGAAAATTGATGCATAAATTAAAAAATTTATGAGATATTGAGGGATCAAGTATTAAGAAAATCCAATAAAGAGTTAAGTCTAGAACATAAAAATTTTTTTCTTTGAGCATTTCTAATTTTTTCTACTAGCATCAAAGAAAAGTCTACTTTTTATGGGCTTATGTAGGATAACTATACATTTTTTCATATAAAAAATTTAAATAAAATAATTTTTAAGTACTTCTCACTAAGTAATCGGATCTCTTTACCTAAGAAAGCATTGAGTTTCGCATCAAAAGATGAAAATGATGAAAAAGCTCATTGTAAAGCTAGTCTTAACTCGTAGCCTATTTGATTTAAGCTAGTAAGCTCGAGGGGTATTCTATACCTAATGCCCTAAAGTCAACTAGTTTGGAAGTCATTGGCCCAAGACTCGCTACATGGATCAAACAGAAAGCTTAAGGGGTTAAGACACTAAATAGTGATACAACATTAAAAAAATTTTTATTAATTTTCTATCGAGTAATCAAATCTTATTGCTTAAGTAAGCAATGATATTCACATCAAAAAATGGGCAATGTGAATAAAAAAATTAATAAATGAAAGATGGAAGTAATAATACACTTGCCCATATGAAAGTTTAAACAAATCAGAGATAAAGGTAGGATGATTTAGAAAAAGATTAAAAAAATTTAATATTCTTTACTTAATTTTTTTATTGATAAATATTAATATCCTAATGATATTTCTTACTTATACTCTACTGAATATCAATAACCATTTTGAAAACTGCTTAGATAAAATTTGAAACTCTAAAGTTAGAAGGTATCTAAAACTAAATTCTTTCTTTACTCGAGGACTAGCAAAACTTAAGTTGGAAGGGTGTGATAAGTATCATAAATTCATCAATAAAAGTATTAATTTATTAATTAATTTATATTTATTTTTAATTATTAATGGTTAATTTATACATATTTTTAAAAAATTAATATTTTATTAATTAAAAAATAATTTAAAAATAAAAATAAAAAATAAAATATTACTACCAATAAAAAGAGCTCATTTTTTTATCATAATAAAATAAGTTTGAAGTAAATCAGAGCTAAAATGAAGAACATATGAATTTTTAAAGAAAAAATTAAAATAAAAAAGAAAAATGGCTCAGTCGGCTCCGCAAGCCAAGCCAAGCCATCCAAGCCGACTCAGCCATAGAAACCAGTCATTGATTTATGAAATTAGGAGTAGACTGCTAGCTCAGTAGAGGTCAGTCAATCGAAGCCTGCCACGTGGTGGACCTAGACCTATAAGGGGTTTATAAAAAATCTGTCATGGCTTACGAGGTATTTTCGTCATTTCAAGTGGCAAAGATAAGTGGTGATTGGCTATGGTCTATGGTATACTCGGTCTACATAGTCCATGAAAATAGTAAGTGCACGATCATGTGGTTGTGGTTATTATCGATCAAGATCGGATGGTAGGGATGTTTTCCTACTTTGATTTGAATGCCATCAGCACCAAAACTTCGATCCGATGGCCACGCATGCTTCAGGAGATGATCCAATAGCTGACAGAGCTCCCGATGGTGATTAGGACACCCAAGCACATGATCAATGGCCTAATTTCCTCCATCAACATGCGATCAATGGTTAGAATATTTTCCAACTCAATTTGGGCTGATAAAACTCCATTTTTGGTATTTTTTGAAGCCTTGGATCACCGTCTGATGGCCAGAACACAAAGAGACTTCATAAGACCTTTGATCCAATAATTTTCTACTATTTTCTTCAACAAACATGGATTTATACTCCTCTTTAGTCCTATATTGCCTGATAACAAAATCTCCAATCCTCCAACACCTATTTAAAGGACCCAGGCCTCCAGAGTTCAGTGTCTACGGTTAAGGTGAAGCTTTGGTATAGGATAGAGCTAGGCTTTTGGTTAACGACAGCTTCAAGACAATTGGTGCAGAGAGGAAGAGCTGGGCTTCTACACCATCTTTCCGCCAATGCCGATCCAAGATCAAGATCAGCTTACTTCTAGTATTTATTTTTTTTTCCTATCTTTTTAATTTATATAATTAAATTTTGAATCTTAATACAAAATATTTTTATGCAATTTAAATTTATGCTCTTTATTTTTATTATAAATTTACTTTTATTGCAAGTAAATGCTAAGACTAAATAGTAGATCATAGTACCAAGTTTATTTTTTTGTACTATTTAAATTTTACTTTTAATTTTTTAACTTCAATTTTATTTTCAAAATCTCTCTTTTTTTGCAAAATCAAAGATTTTAAATCTAAAATACTATCTTCTCTGTGGATTCGATCCAACTCACTTCTATCTATATACTTTTAATTATTTTAAGAAGTCAGATTAAACTGATAATTATGATTTTTTAATGATGGTATCATGATCTTATCAAGTTTTTGATGCCATTGCTAGGGATGGAATACTTGCTATTTTTTTATTGATTTCTTTGATTCTTTTATAAATTAATTATAAATATTTTTTTGTAAATATTATTTACTAAATTTTTTATTTATTTTGTAGCAAAAGAGATAAAAGAAAAAGAAATTAAGGAAAGCAAATCATCTAATCTTGTTTGGTCAGATCAATCCTAACCTTAGATCTCTTTCTCCTTTTTATTTTTTTATTTTTAAATTAATTTAAAAAATATCCACTTAAACCTAATTAAAAGCTTCATGATAAGACTAGAAACTCTAACTATTTAGTGCATGCATCATATTTATTTTATTTTTATTTTTTTTGGTGATCGCTGGAGATAAGGTGAGCATCTCAATTTCTATTAGTTGCATGCATCTAGTTTAAATTGCATAGAACCACTTGCTTGAAATTTTTTTATGCATATTCATATTAAATCAACTTAAGGACAATACCTAATTAAATAAGATAAGGTAATGATTTGATCACCCTTCCTTGGCCCACAAACAATCAACCAAAATTCTGTATTGATCTAAGCTTTTAATTTTAAAATCAATTAGACATCGATCCTAGAAACTCGAGCTCATTAGGACAAGGAACCCTAAAAGTTGGATCAGATTAGGATTAGTCAACTTAACTAATATCTAGAAAAGTGGTTCAGAGATGACTGGGCTTGAAGAAAGATAGTTACTTAATTAGTTCCATTAGCTTATCTGGCCAAGTGCAATTTGTATCTCAGGCAAGCAACGGAGGGACCCCCACTGACCTTACTCTTACCTGGCCAATTGATTAGTTGATCCTACACTTAAAAGGCATGAAGGTGATCTTGGTAGTTGGGAGCTATCTAGATTTAGGATAACTCTTAGTCAAAATTGATTGACCAACTTGATTGCTAATCAATATTAAATATAATTAAAACTAATTCTTCTCTCTCTTCTTAGCTCTAGGACTCCTTAGGACCTCTTTTTTAGAACTCTTATTTCTTTCTTCTCCTTTTTTCTTTAAAAATAAAATAAAATAAAAATTAAATTAAATTAAATTAAATTAAACTTACTAAAATATTAATAAAAATAATAATTAAATTAAATTAAATTAAAAATAATAATTAAATAAATAAAATATTAAAAAATATTAAAAAAATTGAAAAAAAAATTAAAAATAATAAAATAATAAAAATAATTAAAAAATTTTGAACCATACATTTGGGTTTCACCGGGACATGCATGGTAGGAAATTGCTTTATCTGATCTAGTTTAATCCAATAATAAAATTAAATAGTTGAATCATATTAAATTCAATAACCAAATGGCTGAAAATTTTAGAGAACCACCTAGGCAGATGAAGAAATACTTTATTTCTTCCATCTATAACCTATCAACTTATATCCAATAATCTGAAATTCATGCAACCCACTATGAGATCAAGCCGACCATAATTCAGATGCTCCCATCTTTCTACGGAAGTACCAATGAAGATCCTTATAAGCATTTGGATGAGTTTTTAAAAATCTGCTCTACGATGAGGATTCAAAATTTAACTGAGGATGCCCTTAGACTAATTTTATTTTTTTTATCATTAAAAGATAAAGTCAAGTACTGGCTTGGCACAATAGGAAGATCAATTAAAACTTGGGCTGAATTACAAAGTGAATTTCTTAAAAAATTTTATCCCATAGGCCGAACCAACATTACAAGGCGAGCTATTACTAGATTTGTTCAACTTTCAGGAGAACAAATTCACGAGTCATGGAAGAGACTAAAGAAACTTATATGTAAATGTCCACACTATGGTCTGTCTAAGTGGCAAATAGTTCAAGCTTTTTATAAGGGTTTAGGAGACCAATATAGATAATTGGTAGATGCTTTCTATGAAGGTGCATTCATGAATAAAAGTGAGAATGAAGCCTATACCTTGTTTGAAATCCTAAGTGAAAACTCAATTAACCATGCTTCGTTATCTTTCTACCAAATCTGGGCAAGGATCCATGAATTTAAACATTTAGAATCTAGTCCTAAGGCTGATTTAAATTTGATAAATAAATAATGTAGACTTTCTTGATCAAAAATTAGATCAAGTCCTAATCCTAGGTCAACAATCTCCTGCACAATTCACATCATCTTCTAATTATCAGAAGATTTGCTCAATCTATGCTAGCCTAACCCATCATGTGAGTGAATGTCCTATGGCTGCACAGTTTCCACCTTTTATCCAAGGATAGGTCCAAGCTGCTCAAGGCTACTCTCAGCCAATTAATGATCCATTTTTAAATTCATATAACTCTAGTTGGAGGAACCATTTTAATTTTTCTTGGATATCTCAACAGACTCAGACTCAGACCCAAATTTCACCTGTCCAAAACTATCAAAATAGTCCCCAATATCAAAATTATGCCTACAATAGTGGTCACCCTAGTCAATCCACTCATCCATTGCATTATAATCAGCATCATACCCACCTCCTCAAAAGACCAATCTAACTGACGATAGATTTAACCAACTTCAACAATTAATTTTGACTCAACAATAATATATCACTAGGCTATAAGCTCAAATAGAATAATTAGCTGAGTCTAACATGAGGAGAGAACTAGGTCAACTGCCGACCTACGAATTGCATATCCTATAAACAATCCATCCATTATCTACGGACCATCTGGACTAAATTATTAATCTAATATCCCACCTAAGAATCCACAATTAGAGAATGCCAATGTAATTTTTGAACTTAAAAGTTATAGAATTCTTATAGACCCATACCAAGATTAGGTGAGAGAGGCTAGTACCGATGCTAGCCAAAATAAAAATTTAGAGGAACAGGTTAGTAGTAAGACTAACCATATAGAAGAACCTAAGTCTGGAATTGGTATTAATGCTGGTTCTAATTTATATGAGACTGACAAGGGAAAGAAGAGAATAGATGATTTACTTGAGATCTATAAACTGATAGTCCTATTCCCTTCAACCTTAAAAGCCTGTTCTTTAAGTAAAAATTAAGAGGCATATAATGAAAAATCAATGGAGTTATTTAAACAAGATCATATTAATTTATCTCCAGAATTAAACCCACATATAGTCATCCTTCTAGTATCCATTACATTAAACTTAACTCTAAATATAAAAACTCAATTCATGAGCATTTTAGAAGAACAAATAAGAAAAATTCTTGAAAAATAAGAGACTGAGAATGGGGTCACAAAATATGTTCCCAAATTTAATAATGAATATATTAATAAAGGAATAATAAACTATCTTCCTATGATTGGCAATCCAGAACTATTGAAATTTGTCAATCTAGTATTTGACATAGGATAGTAAGCTGCATTATGTTTGACAGAAGATGGTAAACTTAGTACTTATTGGAAGGCAATCCAATATTTAGTTCTTTCATCTAATTTATTTTTTTAGCTTTTTTTTTTTACGACATGTTCAATAAAATTGGAGGGAGAGCCCAAATTTTCAAAGGCATTTGCTGGACTATAAAAACCATATACATTGAGTTAGGTATATTCTTTCATGTTCTTTATTACACTCTTTATTTTTTCTTCTCCATTGAGGATAATATCGATTAAGTTGGAGAGAGAATAATAAAAAAATTTAACTTTTTTAAAATTCTTGAAGTTAGTATTTAGTATTTAGACATCCGATCATGCTTAAGAATCGAGTTGAACTAAGCATTTTTAAAAGAAAATTGATGCATAGATTAGAAAATTTATGAGATATTGAGGGATTAAATATTAAGAAAACTCAATAAAGAGTTAAGTCTAGAACATAAAAAGTTTTTTCTTTGAATATTTTTAATTTTTTCTACTGGCATAAAAAAAAAGTCTACTTTTTATGGGCTTGTGTAGGGTAACTATATATTTATTCATATAAAAAATTTAAATAAAATAGTTTTCATATACTTCCTACTGAGTAACTGGGCCTCTTTGCCTAAGCAAGCATTGAGTTTCATGTTAAAAAATGGAAAGGATGAAAAAGCTCATTGTAAAGCTAGTAACTTGTAGCATATTTGATTTGAGCTAGTAAGTCCGAGGGATATTCTATACCTAATGTCCTAAAGCCAACTGATTTAGAAGTCATTGGCCCAAGACTCCCTACATGGATAAAATAGAAAGCTTAAGGAGTTAAGACACTAAATAGTGGTATAATGTTGAAAAAAACACATTGATTTTCCACTGAGTAACTGGGTCTTGTTGCCTAAGTAAGCAATGATATTCACATCAAAAAGTGGGCAATGTGAATAAAAAAATTAATAAATGAAAGGTGAAAGTAACAATACACTAGCCAATATGGAAGTTTAGACAAATCGAAGATAAAGGTAGGATGATTTAGAAAAAGTTCAGAAAAATTTAATATTCTTTACTTAATTTTGTTATTAATAAATATTAATACCCCAATGATGTATCTCTTTTATACTCTACTGAATATCAATGACCATTTTAAAAATTACTTACATAAAATTCAAAACTCTAAAGTTAAAAGATATCTAAAACAAAATTCTTTCTTTACTCGAGGATGAGCAAAGCTTAAGTTAGAGGATGTAAAAAGTACCATAAATTTACCAATAAAACTATTAATTTATTAATTAATTTATAATTATTTTTAAGAATTAATGATTAATTTATATATTTTTTAAAAATTAATATTTTTATTAATTAAAAAATAATAAAAAGTAAATATTATTACCAATGAAAGAGCTTATTTTTCTTATCATCATAAAATATGTTTGAAGCAAATCGAAGCTAAATGGACTACATATGAATTTTAAAGAAAAAAATAAAATAAAAAAGAAAAATGGCTCAATCGATTCCGCAAGCCAAGCCGTCCAAGCCGACTCAGCCGCCACCAATCCATAAAGAAAAATAAGTTTGAAGCCAGCCACCGATCCATAAAACCAGGCATAGACTACCAACTCAGTAAAGGTTAGCCAATCGAAGCCTGCCACGTGGTGGACCTAGACCCTTAAGGGGTTTATAAAAAATCTATCATGGCTCGTGGGGTATTTTCATCATTTTAAGTGGCAAAGTCAAGCGGTGATTAGCTACGGTCTATGGTATACTCGATCTACACAGTCCATGGGAATAGTAAGTGCACGATCGTGCGATTATGGTTGTTGTCGATCAAGATTGGATAGTGGGGATGTTTTCCTACTCTGATTCAAATGCCATCAACACCAGAACTTCGATCTGACGATCGCGCATGCTCTAAGCAATGATCCAATAGCTGACAGAGCTCTCGGTGGTGATCAAGACACCCAGGCACATGATCAACAGTCTAATTTTCTCCATCAATGCTCGATCAATGGATAGAATATTTTTCGACTCGATTTGGGCTGATAAAACTCCATTTTTGGTATTTTTTGAAGCCTTGGATCACCATCTAATGATCAGAATATGTAGAGACTTCACAAGACCTTTGATCCAATGATTTTCTGCTATTTTCTTCAACAAACATGGATCTATACTGCTCTTTAGTCCCATATTGCTTGATAACAAAATCTCCAATCCTCCAACACCTATTTAAAGGATCCCAGGCCTCTAGAGTTCAATATCATCGATTAAGGTGAAGCTTTCATACAAGGTAGAGCCAGGCTTTTGGTTAATGGCTGCTTCGAGGCAACTGGTACCGAGAGGAAGAGCTGAGCTTTTACACCATCTTTCCACCAATGCCGATCCAACATCAAGATCAGCCTGCTTCTAGTTTTTTTTTTTTTCTATTTTTTTAATTTATGTAATTAAATTTTGAATCTTAATGCAAAATTTTTTTATGCAATTTAAATTTATACTCTTTATTTTTATTGAAAGTGGATGCTAAGATCTAAATAGTAGATCCTAATATGATGTTTATTTTTCTGTACTGTTTAAATTCTGCTTTTAATTTTTGACTTCAATTTTATTTTCAAAATCTCTCTTTTTCTTTTATAAAATCAAAAATTTCAAATCTAAAATACTACCTTTCCCATGGATTCGAGCTGGCTCACTACTATCTATGTACTTTTAATTATTTTAAGAAGTTGGATTAAACTGATAATTATGATATTTTGACGATGGTATCGCGATCTATCATTGGTCAAAAGTCGATCTTCATCAAATCACATTATTGATCTCGAGGAGACCTTCAGCACCCTTTGAAAGTATAATGAAGCTGAATCCTATCAAATGTGCTTTCAGAGTAACCTCGAAAAAGTTCCTGGGATTCATGGTGTTGAGCTACGATTTTGAAGCCAATCTAGAGAAGATCAAAGCTATCCAAAAAATAACTGCTCTAAAAATAATAAAAGAAGTCCAATGCCTCACAACCAAGGTAGCATCCCTGAATCACTTCATCTCAAGGTCAGTAGACTGCTGCATGCCCTTTTCCATGTACTCCAGCGGCTTAAGAACTTCAACTAGACCCCTGAATGCCAACAAGCCCTTGAAGAATTGAAGCACTATCTTGGTTCACCTTCGCTTCTATCCAAACCAGAATTTGGAGAAGAGCTATTCTTGTACCTCGCTGTGTCCTCCATAGCTATCGAAGCCATACTAGTTAGGGAAGAAACTAGAGTAGAAGTCAATCTACTAGATAAGCAAAGTTCTAAGGGATGCAAAAATAAGTTACACCAAATTAGAAAAACTAACTTATGTCTTATTGATTATAGCCAGAATGCTCCAACCTTATTTTTAGGGACATGCCATTACTCTCCTCACTGATCAACCCATCAAGATAGTTCTTCACCGATCTGATACTTTCGAAAGGATGGCAAAATGGGTAATTGAGTTGATCAAATCTAATATTCATTTTCAACCTCGGCTAGCCATCAAAGCTTAAATACTAACCGATTTTATAGTAGAGTGCACCATTTCGGATGTGACTGAACCAGAGTACCCAGACGTTCTTGTCCCTAGCTCTCTAAAAGAAAAGGCTGATCTTCCTAAGAACTTTTGGGCACTATTTATGGATGGTTCATCTAATGCTTCTCAAGCAGGCACGGGCTTGATCATCATCAATCCAAAAGGAGTTATAGTGGAGTATGCATTACACTTTGACTTTCCCACCACTAATAATAAGATCGAGTATGAAGCCCTACTTGCAGTACTCAAAATAGCCAAAGAGTTGGAAGCAAAGCATCTGAAGGTTTACAATGACTCTCAGCTGGTTATGGGATAAGTTAGTGATAATTATGAAGTTTGAGAGAAAAGCATGAAGAAGTACTTGAAAAAGATAAAAAAATTGATCTCGATCTTTAATAATTTTGATATCTAGTGAATCCCCAGGGTGGAGAATACTAGAGCCGACCTTCTCTCTAAGCTAGCTACCTAAGCCCCAAGTGAGCTGCCAAAAGAAGTCCATTTTGAAGTCCTGCAGCATCCAAGTTCGTAAGAGCCCCAGGTAATAATGCAAGTTGATCATAAGCCCAACTGGATCAATCTATTTTTTGCTTATCTCAAATATGGAATTCTTTCTGGCCACCACAAAGAAGCTTCCCGCTATATTTTATATGAAAATAAGATTTACAAGAGGTTGTACTTCCTACCATTCCTTAAATGTTTTCGACCTTCAAAAGCTGACTGTGTCCTAAGAAAAGGTCATGAGGGAATTTATGAAAATCATTTGGGGGCATGGTTCTGATCATATAAGTTACTCCATCAGGGATACTATTGGCTAACTATGCACCAAGATGTGATGGATTATATGAGAAAATGTGATAGATGTCAGAAAAATGCAAACATTCAGAGACAGTCGGCTTCACAGCTTACACCATTGAGTGCCCCATGGCCATTTGCACAATGAAAGATGCATATACTTGGACCTTTTTCATGACATCCGGATAGTGAAAGTTTCTACTAGTGGCAATAGATTATTTCACTAAATGGATTGAGGCTGAACCTTTGGTGAAGATCACTGAGGCTAAAATATAGGACTTTGTGTGGAAGTCAATTATTACAACCTCGAATGCAAATCACTAATAATAGATGTCAATTTGTAGGTACAAAGTTTGCAGAGTTTTGCAAAGATCTGAACATATCTCATCCCTTTACATCAGTAGCACATCCGCAAGCAAATGGTAAAGTAGAAATAACCAACAAAACTTTGCTATAGGGGATAAAGGCAAGACTTGAGAGGGCAAAGGGCACATGGGTAGATGAACTCTATCATGTGCTTTGGCCATACCGAACTATCCAGAGATTGCCTACCAAAAAAATCCTCTTTGCACTAGCCTTTGAGATGAATGCAGTTATTCTAGTGAAACTCTAGCTTCCTTCAATGTAGATCAAGGCCTTCAATGAAAAATGTAACTCCTAGGATCTCAGAGTAAATCTTGACCTGCTAGAAGAAAAGTGAGAGAGAGCTCAAATTCGAATGGCAACTTACAAGCAAAGAATAGCCAGCTACTATAACTTTAGGGTTAGAAGCAAAACGTTCAAAGTAGGAGACCTGGTTCTTCGACGAGAAGATGTTTTGCAATCTAAAAACCAAGAAAAGCTCATCCCGAATTGGGAAGGCCTCTATAAAGTTAGGAAAATCATTCGGCCAGGGATATACTATCTGAAGGAGCTCGGGGGACCAGCACTCCTGCTGCCTTAGAACATGGAGAACTTGAGAATGTGTTATCAATAATCTTGGCTTAATAAAGCTCCCTTATTTTCAATACCCTTATTCTTTATTGCAAAGTTATATAATGGCAGGGAATGATTTAACTAAACTTCATCATTAAACAAAGTAGAAGATCTCTGATTATTTAAGATAGGAAGAGGGGAGAGGCCCTTTCAACGATCCTTTTATGCCCTAATAGCTTTATTAGGGATAGGAGGAGAATCTCGCCCTAACAAAGAAAGGCTAACCCCATCAGAAATAGGAGGACTCCAACCCGATAGGAGGATAATATAAAGGCTAATCATATCAAGAGCAGGAGGAGAACATCATCCTGATACAAATGAAGACCTTCGATTATTTAAGATAGAAAGAGGGGATAGGCCATTTCAATGGCTCTTTTGTGCCCGAATAGCTTTATTTGGGATAGGAGGAGGACCTCACCCTAATAAAGAAAGGCCAACTCCATTAGAAATAGGAGGAAGACCTCATCCTAATGGAAGGATAATGTAAAGGCCAACTGCATCAGAAATAGGAGGAGAATCTCATCCTTATATGGATGAAGATCTCTGATTATTTAAGACAAGAGGAGTGGAGAGGCCCTTTCAACAGTCCTTTTGTGTCCCAATGGCTTCGTTAGGAACAGGAGGAGGATCTCATGCTAACAAAGAAAGACTAACCCTATCAGGAATAAGAGGAGGACCTCATCCTGATGGGAGGATAAAGTAAAGACCAATCATGTAAGGAACAGGAGGAGAACCTCATCCTGACATGGATGAAAATCTTCGATTATTTAAGATAGAAAAAGGGGAGAGGCCCTTTTCACGACCCTTTTTTGCCCTAATGGTTTTGTTAGAGATAGAAGGAGGACCTCGCCCTAACAAACAAAGGCCAATCCCATCAAGAATAGAAGGAGGACCTCATCCTGATGGGAGGACAAAGTAAAGACCAATCGTGTTAGAAATCTAAGGAGAATCTCATCCTGACACAGATGAAGACCTTCGATTATTTCAGATAGGAGGAGGGAAGAGGCTCTTTCAACGGCTCTTTTGTGTCCAAATGACTTCATTAAAGATGGGAGGAGGACCTCATCTTGATTAAAGTAAAAGCAAACCCCACTAAAAATAAGAAAGGAACCTCATCCTAACATAGATAAAGATTCATGGTTACCTAAGGTAGAAAGAAGGCATTTTTACGATGGTCATCTTGTTAAAAGATGAGGTGAAGAAAATAGAAAAATCAATAGATATCAAATCCATGCAAGACGAGGAGATAATTGAAGAAAACATCATTCTATTAAAATTGAAGATTATTACAAAATAAAGGTTTACAAGACCATATAAAAAAAAAAGAGGAGAAATAAAATGGACAAAGTCCTAAGAACGATCCAATTTTTTGGACCTTGGACGGCTGCCCCTACCATCGTCAGTGATTGCTTCAAGCTAATAATCTCTTCTTCAAGCTCATTCTTTTTCAATAGGCTCTCTATAAATAACTTATCGGTCTATCGGTAATTATCTTTGGACTCCCACAACCATCTTCTTAAAACTTTGGACTCAGCCTCTGCGAACTTGATAGCTTGTCACTCATAAGTCAGTTGAATCTTCAGCTATTGAAGCTCGACCAATTCTGTTATGAATGTCACCGATAGGATCTCCAAAGAATTTCTTAAGGAAAGAAGTTCATCTGATTCTCCATTCGAGCTGGCCTCTGCCTTCTCTGCCAACTTTTTTTTAAGATTAGCTATCTTCTCATCCACTTTTTGAAGTTGCTGCTGGAGGCTGGCGATTTCATTATTTTGGCCAAGCTCAAAATTCTTGTGTGAAATCTTGACAGCATAAAGTTGATTTTGAAGCTTCAAAAATTTTATGGATCAATCCTAGTCGGACTCCTCTTGGCTAGTAGACCACGTCGAGCTCTCCTCCAATAAACAAATTTTCTCCTTTGCCGCATTGAGTTCAACTTCAAGGGAGCAAGTTTTAGTTGTTAAAGTCTAGGACTTCTCACTTTACACTTCTTGACCTCCTCAAGCTCTTCATTTAGATGAAATTTCTTGGTATTATATTGTTTAAATAATTATCTAGATGATTGATGCAAGTGATTAATTTCGACGGCGGCGGCTGCATGATTCTTCTCTGATTTCTTAAGCTCGTCTTCAGTCTTCTCTAATTTTTTCTTAAGATGATAAACCTCCTTCCTTTGGCTCTTTATATGGGACTTCAAGAGAACACCCTAAGGAAGAAGGTCAACTTTGATAGGAGACTGTACTTGGAGCATGAATATATCACCACATAGAATTCACAGAAGAAAAAATTCATTCTAAAAATAAACTTGACTTCATTGATTAAAATATTTTTAGTATAGAAAGAAAATAAATGAAAAGGAAAAATATAAATTAAGAGGTCTCAAACCTTTGGGGGAGCTAACGAGGAGTCCGATGCAATATTAGCTGGCCCTAGTTCTTCAGTAGTAGGTTTGCCAAGAAGGAGGATCGACCATGCCAATGGATGGCTCTGTTTCTTCTTTAAGAGCCCCTCCATACAAGAAGTTGAGGTCAAGCTCAGGAAACTTGCTAGCCACCCTATTCTTATAGAGCTTGAAATCTTTATTAAAGGCTTCTTGGCTGAATTTGACATTCAAATCTCTCATCTCAAGGGATACCTAGAACTCCTCTATCGCTCGAGCCGTCACCTTCGAGATCTGCATAGAGATTTGCTCCTTCAGTTCGGTAGTCTCAGCTACAGCCTTTCTCCTCCGCTCTTCCTCCAAGCCTAAAGCTGGCTTTAACCTTGTTGATATTTTCCTCTCCTTGTGGAGTGCTTCTTGAAGACCTACGACCTCGATAGATTTCTTCGTCAAAGAGTGGTCAACTTCATCTCTTTCCTTAAGTAGGTGCTCAACCTTGACCTGATGATCCTCTTGGGCCTTCACCAACTCTGACTTTAAGCAGTTCAGCGATTTGATGTAGCCAAGCAGTTTGGTGGCCCATCTATTTTTTTTTAAAAAAAGGAAGTATATATATGGTGAAGAGGATGGCACGGATGAAGAAGCATTAGAAAATTTAAGAAAGACAAGATAACTACCACAAGAAAGGATCCAAGCGAATCTCAAGCACGTTGATCGACATCCATGTCGACGATCCGATCCATGACTTCAGGTATGGTGAACCCATCAACTAGACCCCCGATGATTTTATAATTATTGAAGGGGTTCTCCCCCAACTCTTCGTCGGAGCTATTAGGCCCGTTGTGGCGGACCTTCCGTTGGAACTTCCTGAGGGTCCTTTTGGTCTTCTTCTTCTTCACTTCTATTTTCTTCTCTGGAAGGAGGCTCCAGGATATGGGCCTTGCTGGAAGGGTTCGACAGCATCAAAATTTTGGCGACCTCGATGATCGGGTAGAACTCGAAGGCAGGAGGAGCATCAACTTTTGGGGCAACTTCTGGGGCATCCATGGCATTGAAAGGAGGTGCAAAGCCTAGAACATCGGCCCTTGCCTTTTTCGAGCCCTCATCCGGTGCCTTCCTTTTTCTCTTATGGGTTGGGATCCCCCTTGTAAGCATTTCGACCACCTGGACGTCTATTTCTACAGTAAAGGAAGAAAAAGTATAGTTAGAAAGGAAAAAAAAAGGGGTAACCCACAACTTCGACCATATACCTATTGGATTCAGGGACTAAGGCCAAGGTTGAATAGAATTTGTTCTTTTATTAGCTCGGACACAAGAGGAGCTCGCAAATCTTTGATTTTACTAATTGACTTTTGATCCTCTTTTTCTTATCCCAGGGCTCGATGAACTAAATCCCTTAAATTTTTTCAAGGTGGGAGTCCTAAGAGTAAGGTTGGGCAGGAAACAAAGACGAACTTCTCTTTCCAATTATGGATAGAGGAAGGGGCACCTTTGAGCAACCCCTTCTTATCGAACTAGGGTGAAACATTCCACCAATCCTTTACAGTGGAGTGATGTTTAAAGGTAAAGAAAGTTTGGAAAAATGAAATAGTGGGCTAAACTTCAACGGATATGCAGAGAGCAAGGAACCCTATTATGAGCCTAAATGAGTTTGGCACTATAGAAGCTAAAGAAATATTTAGAATACAAAAAAGATCTACAACAAAAATGGAGAGAAGAAGCCTTAATCCAATACGGAAGGCCTCCAGATACAAGCAGAACCAACTTGAAGGGGGGGCAAGCTCGATCACTCGATCCAAAAAGTTTCAGCTCGTACTTGGCAGGCACCCCATACTAGATCCTGATCAATGGCAGCTCTTTAGTGGTTAAGGAGCAAGGGATGGTACCCGACATGATGTTTGGCCGAGGTGCTGCACTAGGTTCAGGTTCTATTTTGGTCTCAGGATTTTGGGAGTTTGGGTCTATTTAGAAATATGTTCCAAAGTTAATCATCGGCCTATTGATGGTTGAGCTATATTATAATTATAATTAATTTATTAATTAAAAAAATATTTTTTTAGCATTTTCATCATAAAGTTTTCATCTTCTAATGAATTTCATTATTATGATAAAGTCTTTAGGAATATTTAGCTTCGATGAAGAGAGGATTTATCGATTAGTCCTTAAAATAGTTCACGATCAAATAATAGGCTGTTAATTAGGACGACAGCATCTATTGAGCATAGGTCGTTGTATGCTATATTGATTGGTTGTCTTCTTAACCAAGGAGTATGAAGACACCGATATGGCATACAGATAAGATGTATGGATATATCATCATTGAATGTGACCAACTCTAGAGCATTCTACTGTCAATAATATCTTCGATGGGATATAGGTATAAGCATCCTTTAGATCTAAGATCATCTTAATGACTTGCAAGTGACTTACTGTGCTTTGGTACCAGACTAACTGAATTTCTAATTCTATAACGAAAGACTTTTGAGCACAGTTAAGTACTTGTGAAGTCAGTATGTGATCAAAATGTAATTGACCACTTCAAGAGTTGGAAAAGAATGTATCACTATATTTCAATATAGCAAAACCTTGTCCAGGATAATCAATCAGATGGATTTGATATTTTAAAATACATTGTGGATAGTCTGATCGGAGTTGATAGTTGAACTCTAAGGTGTCTTACGAACATTTTGGTCAAGGAGATGAATTATACGAAAATTATATCCACATGGATTATAAAGGATGTTGTTCTATACATTCGACCTATCTGACCGTCGGGTATCATTGCTAGATGGTTACTTTAATTGGTACAGAATTCTATTCTTGTGCTATCGACTTATGTTTGAACCTATGAAATCACACACATTAGAGCTCACAATTTGATCAGATGGTTGATTAACGATTAAGAATCTTTCTAAGATTAAATGATCAATACGATTGATGTCTAACCTAGTGCAAGTATTGCAGGAAAATCAATTAGCAATTAGATTGCTAATTGGCTTAATTTGATTAAGTCAAAGGATTAAGATTAAGTTTAATTAAATAATATTTAATTAAATTTAGTTTAGACTTGATTGAATTAAGTTCAATTGGCTTATTGGATAAGCCAAGTGCAAAGAAAAACTAGTTCTAGTTCAACTAGGACTTGGGTCAATCAAATTTTTTAATTTGATTAAAAAATTAAATCAAAATTAAATATAATTTAATCTAATTTAATCAAGTTCTTAGTTAGGTTAGGACCTATGATAAGTATCATAAATTCACCAATAAAAGCATTAATTTATTAATTAATTTATGTTTATTTTTAAAAATTAATAATTAATTTTTATATATTTTTAAAAAATTAATATTTTTAGAAAATTAACTAAAAAATAAAAAAAATTAAAATATTATTATTAGTAAAAGAGCTCATTTTTTTGATCACAATAAAATAAGTTCGAATCAAATCAAAGCTAAAATGGACTAAATATAAATTTTTAAAGAAAAAAATTAAAATAAAAAAAAATGGCTCAACCAGCTCTGCAAGCCAAGCCTGCTTAGCCATAGAGCCGACCCATTGATCCATGAAATCAAGCATAGACTACCAGCTTAGTAGAAGTCAGTCAATTGGAACATGCCACATGGTGGACCTAAACCGTTAAGAGGTTCATAGGAAATTCATCGTAGCGTAAAGGGGTAAAATAGTAAATTCACATGATAAAGCACTCATTGATTGGTCTGATCTTCAAATGCATCCAGTCTACACAGTCCACATGAATAGTAATGGTGCCATCATGTGGTCTAGATTGTTGTCGATTTTGATCCGATGGCTAGGAAATTTTTTATTTTGATTTGGTTTCAGACTTCACCATCTATGCGATCCGACGATCGATAGTGCTCCAAACTTAGATCCAATAATTGACAGCACTCCAAACTCAAATCCAATGATTGAGGATGATCCCAACAGTAATTCAGTCTCTCAGAACATGATCAACGGCCAAATCTCTTCCTAATTAATGTGATCGAATGGTCCAAATTAAATCCGACCTGACCAAGGCCATTACACATTCGATTTTGGGATTTTTTAGACCATTTGATCCAGATCTAATGGCCAGATTTTATCAAAACTCAGTAGAATTCATTCAGAACTCCTTTTAATCCAAATTTCCCTTGGATTTCTCCATATTTTAGTGATTAAAATGGCCTTTAGTCCTATATTGCCTACAATAAAAGACTCTAATTGTCCAACATCTATTTAAAGGACTCTAGGCCTCCAAAATCAATTATCTTCAATCATGGGAAGAAGTTTGATAAAAGTTAGAGCCATGCTTGGATTAGAAGCTGCTTTAAGATAACGGGTGCTATGAAAAAGAGCTACCTTCTGCACCATCTCAATGTCGATGCTGATCCAAGATCAAGATCGACTACTTTTATTTTTTTTTAAATTCTATATATTTAAATTATAAGCTTTTAAATTAATATAATTTTTGTTTATGCTCTTTAAATTCATACTTTTTATTTTTATTATAATTTAATTTTTTTACTTTAATTATTGCTCTTTATTTTATTGCAAGTAGATGATAAGATTTATATAGTAGATCTTAGTACCAAATTTATTTTTCTACACCATTTAATTTTTGGTTTTTATTTTCTATTTTCTAACTTTAAATTAATTTTTTAAATTTTTTTTATTTTTTATAAAAATTAAAGATTTTAAAATTAAAATACTATCTTTTCTATGGATTAGACCTGACTCACACTTTCTACCTATTTTTAATTATTTAAGAAGTTGAAATTAAACTGATAAACATGATGTCTTAATGACAACATTATGCTCTTATCAAATTTTTGGCGCTATTGCCAAAAAAGGCATGGACATTAAAATTCTTGATCTCTTTAATTTTTCTACAAATAAAATTATAAATATTTTTTTTTTTAATTTTTATAAATATTGCTTACTAACTTTTTATATTACTTTTGAAAAAAAATGTGAAAAAAAAGAGCAAATAAGTTAGGACAAGGAGGAAGCTTCCAATCCTGCTTGGTGAGTGATAGGAGCACGATATTATCGTTAAGACACCATATTTATCAGTTTAATTTAACTTCTTAAAATAATTAAAAATACATAGATAGTAGTAAGTCGAGTCGAATCCATAAGGAAGGTAGTATTTTAGATTTAAAATCTTTGATTTTACAAAGAAAAAAGTGAGATTTTGAAAATAAGATTGAAGTCAGAAACTAAAAGCAAAATTTAAATAGTACAAAAAAATAAACTTGGTACTAGGATCTACTATTTAGATTTTAACATCTACTTACAGTACAATAAAGAGCAATAATTAGAGTGTAGAAATTAAATTATAATAAAACTAAAGAGCATGAAATTAAAGAGCATAAAAATAAATATTGCATTAATTAAAAAGTTCATAATTTAGATAGATGAAATTTAAAAAGCAAAAAAAAATTAGAAATTAAAATGGGTTGATCTCTGATCTTGAATCGACATTGGCAGAAAGATGGTGTAGAAGCCCAGCTCTTCCTCTCGGTACCAATTGCCTCAAAGTAGCTGTTAATCCAAAGCCTGGCTTCATCCTATACCAAAGTTTCACCTTAACCGAAGATTATCAATTTTGAAGGCCTGGGTCATTTTTATAGAGCTAGGAGGAGTGGAGGATTTTCTTCCAAGAAATGTGAGACAAAAAGCCTTTTTAATCATCAAAATAGAAAGAAATTCAAGCAGAATTTGGATTAAAATAGTTCTAAGATGAATCTAGTGAAGTCTAGTGAAATCTAGCCATTTAATAGGAATTCAATAAACCAAAAATCATCAAAATTGAATGTGTATCGATCTAGATTAGGTTAGATTAAATTTTGGCCATTGATCATGCATTGATGGAGAAAATCTAGCCACTGATTGCACGTTGGGAGTCCTGATCACCGTTTGGAGCATTCTAGACCGTTGCATCTGAGTCAGATGTGAGCGCTACCATCCGATGGCGATCCGCATTAAGTCTGAAGCTGAATTAAAGTAGAAAATTTTTTCCACCATCCGATCTTGACCGCAATCAATCGATCCATCTGATCACGTCTTTACTATTTCCATAGACCGCATGGATAGGTTGCACCGCACACCGTAATGAATCAGCACCTCCTATCATCGAGTGAAAAGATCAAAATGTCTTATGAGCCATGATAGATTTTTTGTAAACCCTTTAAGAATCTAGGTCCACCACGTGTCGCTCCCTGATTCGTTGGATTCTGTTGAGCTGGCGGTCCATGCCTGGATCGTGGACCGGTTGGCTGGCTAGCTAGGCTTGAGTCGATTTGATCGGCATGCCAGCTTGGCTGGCTGGCTAGTCGTGTTTGGACATGCCAACTGATATGATGTGGTGGTTTGAGCCGGCTAAGCCATATATTATTTTTTATTTAATTTTTATTTATTTTATTTATTTAAAAATTCATATCTTCTCTATTTTAGCTCTATTTTGTTTCAAACTTATTTTATTATTATCAAAAAAATAATCTTTTTCCATTGATTATAAAATTTTATTTTTTAATTTTTATTATTTTTTAATTAATTTTTTAATTAATAAAAATATTAATTTCTTAAAATATATAAATTAATCATTAATTTTTATAAATTAATATAAATTAATTAATAAATTAATACTTTTATTGCTAAATTTATGGTATTTATCACACCCTCCAACTTAAGCTTTGCTCATCCTCGAATTGAGAAAGAATTTAGTTTTAGATATCTTTTAACTTTAGAGTTTCGAATTTTATCTAGTAATTTTTAAAATAGTCATTGATATTTAGTAGAGCATAAGTGAGACATATCATTGAAATATTAATATTTACTAAAAAAATTAAATAAAGAACATTAAATTTTTTTGATTTTTTTTTGAATCATCCTACCTTTATCTCTAATTTGTCTAAACTTTCATATGGGCAAGAGCATTGTCACTTCCGTACTTCATTTATTGATTTCTATTTTCACATTGCCCACTTTCTGATGTGAATATTATTGCTTACTTAGGCAACGAAATTCGGTTACTCGATGGAAAATCAATATTTTTTTTTAATGTTGTACTGCTATTTTGTGTCATAACCCCTTAAGCTTTCTATTTGATTCATGTAGTGAGTCTTGGGCCAATGACTCTCAAATCAAAAGGCTTTAGAGCACTAGATATAGAATATCCCTCAAACTTACTAGCTCGAATCAAACAGACTATGAGTTAAAACTAGCTTTACAATGAGCTTCTTTGTCCTTCCCATCTTTTGACGTAAAACTCAATGCTTGCTTAGGCAAAGAGGCCCAGTTACTCAGTGAGAAGTACTTGGAAACTATTTTATTAGAATAATTTTTTTTTATATGTAGAAACATATAGTTATCCTACACAAGTCCATAAAAAGTAGATTTTTCTTTGATGTTGATAGAAACAATTAGAAATGCTCAAAAGAAAAACTTTTTGTGTTCTAGACTTAACTCTTTATTAGATTTTCTTAATACTTGATCCCTTAATATCTCATAGATTCTATAATCCGTGCATCAATTTTCTTTTAAAAATGCTTAGTTTAATTTGATTCTTAAGCATAATCAGGTGTTTGAATACTAAATACTAACTTTTTTAAGGACTTAAAATTTTAAAATTTTTATTTTTCTTCCTCCTAACTTAATCGATATTGTCCTCAATAGAGAAGAAAAATAAAAGATGTAATAAAGAACATGAAAGAATATACTTGACTTAATGTATTTGGTCCAGCATATGCCTTTGAAAACTTAAGCTCTCCTTCCAACTTATTCAAATTATCCTAATAAAAAATCAACTAAAAAGATAAATTAAACTAAAGAAAACTAAATATTGGATTGCCTCTCAATATGTGCTAAGTTTACTATCTTCAGCTAGACATAATGCAGCTTACTATCCTATGTCAAATACTGGATTGACAAATTCCAATAGTTTTGTATTGCCAATCTCAGGAAGATAATTTCTTATCCCTTTATTGATATAATTATTGTTAATTTTAGGAACATAATTTATGACCCCATTCTTAGACCCATGTTTTTTAAGAATTTCTCCTATTTGTTCTTTTAAAATGCTCATGAATTGAGTTTTTAAATTAGAAGTTAAATTTAATGCACTGGGTAATAGAAGGGTGTCTAAAGATGGGTTTAATTTTGAAGGTAAATTAATGTGATCTTACTTAAACAATTTTATTGACAGTTCATTACATGCTTCTTGATTTTTGTAAGAAGAACCAACTTCTAGGGTTGAAGGGAATAGGATATTAGGTTTATAAGTCTCGGGTAAATCATCTATTCTCTTTTTCTCTATGTCTATCTCATTTAAACTAGAACCAGCATCAGTACTAGTTTTGGACTTAGATTCTTCTATGTGGTTAGTCTCAGTACTAACCTGTTCCTCTAAATTTTTATTTTGACTAACATCAGTACTAGCCTCTCTCACCTGATCTTGGTATGGATCCATAAGAATCTTATAGATTTTAAGTTTAGAAATTACTTTGGCATTCTCTAATTAGGGATTCTGAGGTGGGACATTAGATTAATAATTTAATCCAGGTGGTTGTTGGACAATGGATGGATTGTTTATAGGATTTGTAATTAGTAGGCTCGACAATTGACCTAGTTCTCTCCTTATGTTAGATTCAGCTAGTTATCCAATTTGAGCTTCTAGCCTAGTGATAGATTATTGTTGAGTTAGAATCAATTATTGAAGTTGGTTAAATCTATCGTTAGCTAGATTGGTCTATTAAGGAGGTGGGTATAAGGGCTGATTATAATATAATGGCTAGAAAGGCTGATTAGGCTGACCTTTGTTATAAGCATAGTTCTTGTATTGAGATCTATTCTGATAATTTTGCACTAATGGAATTTGGATCTGAGCCTAAGTCTGTTGTGGTTTCCAAGAAAAATTAGGATGGTTTCTTCAGTCAGAGTTATATGAATTTGAAAATGGATCATTAACTAGCTTGAAGTAGCCTTAAGCAAGTTGGACTTGTTCTTGGATAAAAGGTGGAAACTGTGCAGCCATAGGATATTCACTCACATGATGGGTTGGGCTAGCACAGATTGAACAAATCTCCTGATAATTAGAAGATGATGTAAATTATGTAGGAGATTGTTGACCTAGGGTTAGGACATAATCTAATTTTTGAGCAAGAAAGTCCACTTTATTTATCAAATTTGAATCAGTCTTAGGACTAGATTCTAAATATTTAAATTCATGGATTCCCTCCCAGATTTGGTAGAAAGATAATGAAGCATGGTTAATTGAGTTTTCACTCAGGATTTCAAACAAGGTATAGACTTCGTCCTCACTCTTGTCCATGAATGCACCTCCATAGGATGCATCTACCATCTGTTTGTCTTCTAAACCCTCATAAAAAGCTTGAACTATTTGCCACTAAGACAGACCATGGTATGAAAATTTTCTAAGTTCCTTAAGTCTCTCCCATGACTCGTGAATCTGTTCCCCTAGAAGCTAAGCAAATCCAGTGATAGCTCGCCTTATAATGTTGGTTCGGCCTATGAAATAATTTTTTTTAAGAAATTCACTTTGCAATTCAGCCCAAGTTTTAATTGGTCTTCCTATTATGCCAAGCCAGTACTTTGCTTTGTCTTTTAATAATAAGGAAAATAAAATTAGTCTAAGGGCATCATTAGTTAAATTTTGAATTTTTACCGTAGAGCAGATTTCTAAGAATTCATCTAGATGCTTATAAGGATATTCATTGGTCTTCCCGTAGAAAGATGGGAGCATCTGGATTGTGGTCGGCTTGATCTCATAGTGGATAGCATGAATTTTAGATAATTGGATATAAGTCGATGGGTCATAGGTGGAAGAAATAAAGTATTCCTTCATCTGCTTAGGTGATTCTCTAAAATTTTCAACCATTTGGTTATCAAGTTTAATACGATTCAGCCTTTCAATTTTATGCTTGGGTTCAACTAGATCAGGTAAAACGATTTCCTACCATGCATGCCCTGGTGCAACCCTAATGAATTATTCAAAATTTTTTTAGATTTTTTTTTATTTTTTTATTTTTTTTAATTTTTTAAATATCTTTTAAAATTTTTTATTATTTTATTTATTTAATTATTTTTTAAATTTAGTTTTATTTTATTGAATTATTATTTTAAATAATTTTTTAGTTAGTTTAATTTAATTTAATTTAATTTAATTTTTATTTTATTTTATTTTATTTTATTTTTGAAGGAAAAAAGAAGAAGAAAGAAAAGTTTTAAAGAAGAGGTCCTAAGGAGTCCTAGAGCTAAGAAGAGAGAGAAAAATTAGTTTTAATTAGATTTGATGTTGGTTAGCAATCAAGTTGGTCAATCAATCCTAACTAAGGATTATCATAGATCTAGACAGCTCCTAAATGTTAAGGTCACCTTCAAGCCCTCCAAGTATAAGATCAGCCAATCAACTGGCCAAGTAAGTGTAAGGTCGGTGGGAGTCCCCCCATTGCTTGCCTTAGACATCAATTATGCTTGGTCAGATGAGCTAATAGAATCAATTAGAAACCACCTTCCTTTAGGCCCAGTCATCCCCAAACCACTTTTCTAAACACCAGTCAAATTGACTAACCCTAACCTAGTTCAACTCTTAGGGTTCCATATCCTAATGAGCTCAAGTTCCTAGGATTGATGTCTAATTGATTTTAAAATTAAAGGCTTAGGTCAATGCAGGATGTTGGTTGGTTGTTTGTGGGCCAAGGAAGGATGATCAAATCCTCGTCTTATCTTGTTTAATTAGGTTGTGCCCTTAATTTAGTTTAATATGAATATGCACAAAAAATTTTCAATCAAAGGGTTCTATGCAATTTAAACTAGATGGATGCAATTAATTAAATTCTGAAAGGCTTACCTTGCCTCTAGCAATCATCAAAAAAATAAAAATAAAATAAATATGATGTATGCTTCAAATAGTTAGAGTTTCTAATCTTATCATGGAGCTTTTAATTAGGTTTAAATGGGTATTTTTTAAATTAATTTAATTTAAAAATAAAATAAATAAATAAATAAAGGACTAGGGTTAGGATTGATCTCACCAAGCAGGATTAGAAGCTTCCTTCTTGTCCTAATCTTTTTATTTTCTTTGTTTCTTTTTTTCTGCAAAATAAAGAAGAAAAGTTAGTAGGCAATATTTATAGATAAAAATTAATAATTAATTTATAAAAAAATCAAAAAAATAATAAAAAATAGCATCTATTTGTAGGCTTACTAGCTCGAATCAAACAGGCTATGGGTTAAGACTAGCTTTATAATGAGCTTCTTTGCCTTTCCTATCTTTTGACACGAAACTCAATGCTTGCTTAGGCATAGAGACCCAATTACTTATTGAGAAGTTCTTGGAAACTATTTTATTAAAATAAATTTTTTATATAAAAAAATATATAATTATCCTACACAAGCCCATAAAAAGTAGACTATTCTTTGATGTTAATAGAAACAATTAAAGAGCAATAATCAATTTATAGATATTTTTAGGCTACGATTAAATTCTGACCGTTGATCGCACGTTATGGAGAAAATCTGGCCGCTGATTATGCGTTAGAAGTCCTGATCACCATCAGGAGCATTCTAGATTGTTGGATCTGAGTTAGATGTGAGCGCTACCATCCGATGGTGATCCGTGTGAAGTCTGAAGCTGAATCAAAGTAGAAAATTTTCTCCACCATCTGATCTTAACCGCAATCAACCGGATCCATCCGATCATGCCTTTACTATTTCCATAGACCACATGGACCGGTTGCACTGCACACCGCAATGAATCAGCACCTCTTATCATCGAGTGAAAAGACCAAAATGCCTTGTGAGCTATGATAGATTTTTTGTTAACCCTTTGAGGGTCTAGGTCCACCACATGTCGCTCCCTGATTCACCGGATTTTGCTAAGCTGGCAGTCTATGCCTGGATTGTGGATCGACTACCTAGCTAGCTAGGCTTGAGTCAACTTGGTCGGTGTGCCAGCTTGGCTGGCTAGCAAGGTGCATTTGGATGCGCCGACTGATATGATGCGGTGGCTTGAGCCGGCGGAGCCGTATGTTATTTTTCATTCAATTTTTATTTATTTAGAAATTCATATCTTCTTCGTTTTAGCTCCATTTTGTTTCAAACTTATTTCATTATGATAAAAAAAATAAGCTCTTTCCATCGATTATAAAATTTTATTTTTTAATTTTTATTAATTTTTAATTAATTTTTTAATTAATAAAAATATTAATTTCTCAAAAATATATATAAATTGATCATTTATTCTTAAAAATTAATATAAATTAATTAATAAATTAATATTTTTATTGGTAAATTTATGGTACTGATCAATGAGATCAATCCTAACCCTAGATTATTATTATTATTATTTATTTTATTTTTAAATAAATTTAAAAAATATCCACTTAAATCTAATTAAAAGCTTCATAACAAGATTAGAAACCCTAATTACTTAGAGCATGCATCATATTAGCTTTATTTTTTTTATTTTCTTTTCGGTGATTGTTGGAAATAAGATAAGCTCTCAAGTTCAATTAAATTTAATGCATCTAATTTAGTTGCATAGAACCCCTTATTGAAAGTGATTGTGCATATTCATCTTTTAAATTAATTTAAGGGCAATAACCCAATAAATAACATAAGATGGGGATTTGATCATCCTTTCTTGGCCTACAAATAACTAACTAGTATCCTGCATTAATCTAAGCCTTTAATTTTAAAATCAACTAAACATCAGCCTACAAACTCGAGCTCATTAGGACAAAAAATCCTAAAAGTTGGACTGGATTAAGATTAGATAGTTTGACTGATGTCTAAGAAAAGTAGTTCAAAGATGATTGGGCTTGAAGAAAGATGGTTTATAATTGATTCCATTAACTTACCTGGCCAAGCACGATTGGCATCTAAGTCAAGCAACGGGGGACTCCCACCAATCTTATACTTACATGGCCAATTGATTGACTAATCTTATACTTGGAGGACTTGAAGGTGACTTTGATAGTTAGGAGCTATCTAGATCTAGGACAACCCTTATTTAGGATTGTTTGCCTAATTTGATTGCTAATCAATATTAAACCTAATTAAAACTAATCTTCTCTCTCTTCTTAGCTCTAGGACTCTTTAGGATTTCTTCTTTAGAACTCTTCTTTCTTTCTTCTTCTTTTCTCCTCTTCTCTTTCAAAAAATAATAAATTAAAATAAATTTAAAATAATATAAGATTAATAATTAAATAATTAAAATAATTAAAAATAGTAAAACTAATTAAAAATTAAAATAAATAAAAATTGAAATAAATAAAAATTATAATAAATAAATAAAAAATAAATAAATTTATAATAAACTAATAAAATCATTAAAAATGATTATTTTTTTAAAAAATAATAATATAAAATAAAAAAATAAAATAAAAAAATAATCTAAAAAATTAAAAAAATAAAATAATCATATAAAAATTAAAAATTATATATATATTTTTAAAAATAATAATAAAATTATAAAATTCTAAAAAAAAATTTAAAAAGTA
The DNA here is from genome assembly GCA_006176705.1 of Cocos nucifera. Taxonomy (NCBI): domain Eukaryota; kingdom Viridiplantae; phylum Streptophyta; class Magnoliopsida; order Arecales; family Arecaceae; genus Cocos; species Cocos nucifera. Next base: position 137,479 of record QRFJ01001203.1, read on the forward strand.
ATACTAAAAAATTTTAAAAATTTTGAACCACATGTTAGGGTTGAACTAGTATATGTACGATAGGAAATCACTTTTTTCTGATCTAGTTAAACCCAACCATAAAATTGAATGGTTGAATCATATTAAATCGAATAACGAAATGGCTAAAAATTTTAGAGAACCACCTAGGCAGATGAAAGAATATTTTATTTTTTTCATCTATAATCCATCGACTTGTATCCAATTATCTGATATCCATGCTACCCACTATGAGATCAAGCCAACCACAATCCAGATACTCTCATCTTCCTATGGGAACACCAATGAAGATTCTTATAAGCATCTAGATGAATTTTTAAAAATCTTCTCTATGATGAGGATTCAAAATTTGACTGATGATGTCCTTAAACTAATTCTAATTTTCTTTTCATTAAAAGACAAAGCCAAGTACTGACTTGGCACAATAGAGAGATCAATTAAAACTTGGATTGTATTGTAAAGTAAATTTCTTTAAAAAATTTATCCCATAGGTCGAACTAACATCATGAGGTGAGCTATCACTAGATTTGCTCAGCTTTCAGGAAAACAAATTCATGAGTCATGGAGAGACTTAAGAAATTTATTAGAAAATGCCCACACCATGGTCTATCTAAGTGGCAAATAGTTTAAACTTTCTATGAGGGTTTAGGAGACCATTATAGATAGATAGTAGATGCATCTTATGAAGGTGCATTCATGAACAAGAGTGAGGATGAAGCCTAAACTTTGTTTGAAATTCTAAGTGAAATTCAATCAACCATGCTTCGTTATCTTTCTACCAAACCTAGGCAAGGATCCAAGAATTTAAATATCTAGAATCTAGTTCTAAGGCTAATTCAAATTTGATAGATAAAATGGATCTTCTTGCTCAGAAATTAGATTAACTCCTAACCCTAGGTCAACAATCTCCTGCATAATTTATATCATCCTCTAATTTTTAGGAGATTTGTTCAATCTGTGCTAGCCCAACCCATCATATGAGTGAATGTTCTTTGACTGCATAGTTTCTATCTTTTGTCTAAGAATAAGTTCAAGCTGCACAAGGCTACTCCAAGCTGATTAATGATTCTTTTTTAAATTCATATAGTCCAGATTGGAAGAACCACTTTAATTTTTCTTAGATACCCCAATAAACTCAGACTCAGACCCAAATTCCATCCATGCAAAATTATCAAAATAGGCTTTAATATCAAAATTATACCCATAATAGAGATCATCCTAGTCAGTTTATCCAGCCATCTTATTATAATCAGCCATCATACCCACCTCCTCAACAAACCAATCTAACTGATGATAGATTTAATCAACTTCAACAACTGATTTTGACTCAACAAGAATCTATCGTCAGGCTAGAATCTCAAATAGGATAATTAGCTAAGTCTAATATGAGGAGAGAACTAGGTCAATTGCTGAACCAACCAAATTTTATAAACAATCCATCTATTATCCACCAACCATCTAGACCAAATTATCAATCTAATGTTCCACTTAGGAATCCTCAATTAGAGAATGACAAAGTAATTCCTAAACTTAAAGGTTATAGGATTCTTATAGAACTATACCAAGACCAGGTGAGAGAGGCTAGTACTGATGCTAGCCAAAATAAAAATATAGAAGAATAGGTTAGTACTGAAGCTAACTATATAGAAGAACCTAAGCTCAAAACTAGTACTGATGCCGATTCCAGCTTAAACAAATCAGATAAAGGGAAGAAGAGAGCAGATGATTTATTTGAAATCTATAGATCTAAAATTCTATTTTCTTCATCCCTAGAAGTTGGTTCTTCTCACAAAAATCAAGAGGTATGTAATTAAGTATCAACAAAGTTATTTAAGCAAGATCATATTAATTTACTCCAGAATTTAACCCATCTTTAGTCATCCTTCTAGTATCCATTGCATCAAACTTAACTCCTAATCCAAAAACTCAACTCTTGCATATTTTAGAAGAACAAATAGAAAAAATTCTCAATAAACAAGAGACTGAAAATGGGGTTATAAGTTATATTTGCATAATTAACACTGAATATATCAATAATGGGATAACAAAATATCTTCCTAAGATTGGCAAATCAAAATCATTGAAATTTATCAATCGAGTATTTGATATAGAATAGTAAGCTGCATTGTATCTGGCTGAAGATGGTAAACTTAGCGTTTATTGAAGGGCAACCCAATATTTAATTCTCTTGCATCTAATTTTTTTTTCATTTATTTTCTTTTTAGATCATTTTGAATAAGTTGGAGAAAGAGTCATATTTTCAAAGGCACATGTTGGATCATGAAAAAAAAATATTAAGTTAGGTGTATTCTTTCCTATATTTTATTACATCCTTTATTTTTTTCTCCATTGACGATAGTGTCGATTAAGTTAGGAAGAAAAATAATAATTTTTTTAAAAATTTAAAGTCCTCGAAGAAGTTAGTATTTAGCATTTAGATATCTGATTATATTTAAAAATTAAATTAAACTATATATTTTTTTAAAAAAATTGATGCATAGATCAAAAAATTTATGAGATATTAAGGGATCAAGTATTAAAAAAATCTAGTAAAGAGTTAAGTCTAGAACATAAATATTATTTTAGGAGCACTTCTAATTTTTTCTACCATCATCAAAGAAAAGTCTACTTTTTATAGACGTATATAGAGTAACTGTATATTGCTTCATTCAAAAAATAATTACTAAAAAAATAAAATAAAATAGTTTTCAAGTACTTATCACTGAGTAATCGAGCCACTTTGCATAAGTAAGCATTGAGTTTAACGTCCAAAGGTGGGAAGGACGAAGAAGCTCATTGTAAAGCTAGTCTTAGCTCATAGCCTGTTTGATTCGAGCTAGTAAGCCCGACAGATATTTTATATCTAGTGCTCTAAAGTCAACTGATTTGGAAGTCATTGGCCCAAGACTCACTACATGGATCAAATAAAAAGCTTAAGGGATTAAGGCACTCAATAGTAGTACACGTTAAAAAAAAATATTATTTTTTTATCAAGTAATCGGATCTCATTGCCTAAGTAAGCAATGATATTCACATCAAAAAATCAACAACATGGATAAAAATTTTAATAAATAAAGAATGAAAGTAGCAATATACTTGCACATATAAAAGTTTAGATGATTTAGAGATAAAGATAAGGATAATTTAGAAAAAATTCAAAAAAATTTAATATTCTTCACTTAATTTTTCTATTGATAAGTTTTAATACCCCAATGATATGCCTCATTTATGCTCTATTGAACATCAATGGCCATTTCAAAAACTACTTAGTAAAATTCGAAACTCTAAAGTTAAAAGGCATCTAAAACTAAATTCTTTCTTTACTCGAGGATGAGCAAAGCTTAAGTTGAGGATGTGATAAGTACCATAAATTTATTAATAATAATTTATTAATTAAATTATATTTATTTTTAAAAATTAATAACTAATTTTTATATATTTTTGATAAATTAATATTTTTAAAAAATTAACTAAAAATAAAAAAATATTATCATTAATAAAAAAACTCATTTTTTTGATCATAATGAAATAAGTTTGAAGTAAATCAAAGCTAAAATAGATTAGATATGAATTTTAAAAAAAAATTAAAATAAAAAAAATTGGCTCAGTCGACTCCGCAAGCCAAGCCAACACGCTGTTGAAGTCGACTTAGCCACAAAGCCAATCCGTCAGTCCATGAAATCAGGCATAGACCACCAACTTAGCAGAAGTCAGCCAATCGGAGCATGCCACGTGGTGGACCTAGATCGTTAAGAAGTTCACAAGAAATTCATCATGGCATACAGGGATAAAATAGTAAATTCACATAGCAAAGCATGTGCTGATTGGTTCGATCATCAAATGCGCCTGGTCTATGCGGTCCATATGAATAGTAGTGGCACCATCATGCAGTCTAGATTGGTGCCGATTTTGATCCAACGGTAGGGAATTTCCTACTCTGATTTGATTTCAGACTTCACCATCTATGCGATCCGATGGCCGACAGTGCTCCTAACTCAATCCAATGGCTAAGGATGATCCCGATAGTGATTCAGTCTCCCAAAATGTGATCAACGGCCAGATCTCCTCCTAATTAACATTATCGAACGGTCCAAATTAAATCTGACCTGATCTGGGCCATTACACATCCAATTTTGGCATTTTTTGGACCATTTGATCCAGATCTGATGGCCAAATTTTACCAAAACTTAGCAAAATTTGTTCAAGACTCCTTTTAATCCAAATTTCACATTAGTTTTTTTATATTTTGATGATTAAAATAGCCTTTAGTCCCATATTGCTTGCAACAAAAGACTCCAGCTGTCCAACATCTGTCCAACATCTATTTAAAGGACTTTAGGCCTCAAAAATCAATTGTCTTCGATCATGAGAAGAAGTTTGGTAAAGGTTAGAGCCATGCTTAGGTTAGATGCTACTTCAAGACCATGGATGCTGTAAAGAAGAGCTAGCTTCTACACCATCTCAACACCGATGCCGATCCAAGATCAAGATCAGCTGCTTTTATTTTTTTTTCTTTTCTTTTTAAATTTTATGTATTTAAATTATGAACTTTTAAATTAATAAAACTTTTATTTTTATGCTCTTTAAATTCATGCTCTTTATTTTTATTCTAATTTAATTTTTATACTTTAATTATTGCTCTTTATTTTATTACAAGTAGATGCTAAGATTTAAATAGTAAATCTTAGTACCAAATTTATTTTTTTGCACCATTTAATTTTTATATTTTATTTTCTTTATTTTGACTTTAAATTAATTTTTAAATTTTTTTAAAAAATTTTTTATAAAAATTAAAGATTTTAAAACTAAAATACCGTCTTTTTTATGAATTCGACCCAACTCACTACTTTCTACCTATTTTTAATTATTTAAGAAGTCAAAATTAAATTAATAAACATGGTATCTTAATGACAATATCATGCTCTTATTTGCCTAAATTAATTAGGTTTACTTGCTTTTGATTTAATTTAATTTGAGAAACTACTTTGATCAAGTCATAGAAGATTCCTAATGTGACTAGGAGAATCCACTGTGCACCACCTTAGCCCCCCATACCCCACGGCCTCTTTATCTCTTAATTTTGTGCAACAAAAACCTCTCTCCTAGGCCTTCTCATGCATGCCCTCCTCTCCACTCTTTCTCATTGGAAAATTAGGTAGTGGACCTAATCAAATAGGGAACCAGTTTTGGTTTCAAATCCTATGAGATAGAGTTTTGAAAAACCAAAATTCCTCCTCCCATGTGTGTCACCCTCCTTCCTATTTTCTCTTAGATTTTTATGGTAAAAAAGAAGAGGTTTCATGCAACTTCCTCAAATGGTCCATGCCAAAATTATTGGAGGGCCCAAGAGTTGGTCATCCGTTGTCTTGCCCAAATTGGACATTTCTTATCTAGGTATTTGACCTAGACAAGGACTCCTCTATATCTGTATATATAGGATGAATTTTGGGCTAATTTTTTGATATATTTCAGACCATTGAGAGACTATTGGGGTGTGTAAAAATTAGGGAGAAAGACTATTGGGGCATGGAGATTTTATAAATACTAAACTAGGTGTCTAGGTGAGAGAATAGAGAAGAAGAAGAGGATCTTCTTCTAGGGTTGTTGTGTTCATCTCTTCCATTTCTTCTTCAAGATTTTTGAGAGTATCTCACTTATGAAATCTCCTCTCCTCCTTCTCATCTTTAGAAGAGTCAAAATCTAGAAGAAGAAGATATCGGATCGATTGTCAAAGAAGAATCAGCACAGTACTAGCATACTATGCTGATTTTCTGCATAGGACTTCTGATCATGGTTCGTGTGGATAACTCCTAGAAGCTGGACATGTGTGTGGCTTGCAATATCATCCTCAAGTCTAGATCAGCAAGTTTGGATGTCTAACTTGCATAGATAATAGATCTAATCTATTTTCTTTATATCTGCATTAGTTGTAGTGTATATGCATGTTGATGTGATCAATTTGTTTAAGTTTGTTTTTATATATTTTAATTTTTCATTTAATGACATACCATGATGACGTAATAATACACTAGATCTAAGATATTTTTTAATTTTAAAAATTAATTTTGATTAATTTTAGTCTTCCACTGTCTGTTCTTAAAGAGTTTCAAGATCTATTCTTGAAATCCTAGATCTGGTTCCTTCAATTGGTATCAAAGCCTAAATTGATTATTACATAATTATGTGTGCATATTTAGATTATTTCTTAGATTAGATCTAATTTATAATCTTATTATTAAATCTAAAATTAAAAATCTTGATCACACGAACTGCTATAAGATTGTCCTACTGTAAGATTTATCCCTTATAGTGGAAAGGTTGTCCTAGTTCATATTGATCTACTTTTTATCATAAATTTATTTGATATGATTTAATTTTATTTATAATTTATTAAATTTAAAATAATTTTAGATCTAAAAATAAAAATTTTAGATTACACGAACTACTATAAGATTGTCCTACTATAAGGTTTATCCCTTACAGTGGAGAGGTTGTCCTACTACGTGTTGATCTAAAATATTGATCATAAAATTTTAAATTAGATCTAAAAAATTTTATGATCTAATTAAAAATATTTTAATCTAATTTTAATCATCATAAATATGTTAGATTTGATCTAAGATAATTTATGATTGATTATAGTTGAAACTGTTTCAATTATATGAATCGTTTAGATTAGATCTAAAGTAGTTTCATGCTTATCTTACTTGAATATTGATTATGAATCAAACATGCAACTTGATAGACAGAATCATGTTATAAAAATATTTTATAAATATGAAAATTATTTTTAAAAAATCAAACTCCAACCCTCAATCCAAAACTTAATTAAGAATTAAAAATTTATTTGATTAAGATCTAAGATTATGAATTGAAGATCCTAAGATACAAATCATAACACATTTGGTTAAATGGGTTAGCGGGGATTAGGTCCATTAATTGGGTTAGATCTAGGGTTAGATTAGAGAATGGAATTAATTAGAGAATTGACTAAATCTAATCAATTATTGTCTTAGATTAGATCAAGGATTCTCTAGATCAATTATAATAGTTGTAGTTGATCAAGTCTATCTTTAACGAGACCAAAGATAGACTTGATTCTTAGCTACGCAGTCTAGCACAAACTATTAGGTTGATCTAATCAAGACTAATTAAATTAGTTAGTGTCTAAGATAAACCAGACCGGTGGTTTTTAATTAGTAGCCCACTTACCTGGCTATTTTTGATGGTGTCTAAGGCAAGCTTTGGCAGACCCTTCCACTGATCGAACTTAGCTGACCTCTTAGTGAAATTATGTTTTGCTTAGATCACTTGACTATTCGAGCTGACCTATGTTAGTTAGGTAAATCAGTGTAATTGATTTAGATACTCCTAGACCAGCCTATTAATGGTCTTCCTTAAGCTAACTTGGTGAAGCTAATGGGAGGATCATGACAAGCTGGTTCATCTAACCTTCCCTCATCTTTAAATTAAATTTTTTAAAATTATTAGATTCCTAAAATAAAATAGTTATTGTGATAACTAGATCATAGCCTTCCATTAAGTGGGTGATAATGGGTCCATTAGTTGGATAATAATTAGAGGCTCAAAGACTTGGTATTTATCGGCTAATGAAATTATCATTCATTATATGATCTTTTGACTGCATCTTTCTAAATGGTGGTTAGGTTAGCAAACCAAAGTTGAACCTAATCATTCATTGATTTGATGAGCCAAGTATGGTCATGTTAATGGTTGGACCAAACCGGACCTTTTTAATGGCGGCCAAAGCTTATTGATTAGGGACCGGAGAAAAAAATTTAATTACTAAAAATTATTTGAAGAAATAATTGGTTATGAACCTATTCTTAGATGTACATAGGTTGGCCAACCAAAGTTGGGCTCGTGTGCAATCTATGTGGATTCTAGTACCCACTAAGAAATTAGGATAATTCCTTGAATTGGAGGTAGAGGCTATCAATTCGAATAAAATAATAGAAGAATCTTTTGATTAAAGTTCAAATCTTTAGATTTAATGAATCAATTACTAATTAGGTTATGATTTTTCTTTGTACAGATATGGCCACTTTTCTATTGCTCCGATCATTATTGGATAATGATAAGTTGGTGGGATGCAACTTCGGTAGCTCATACCAAAAGTTGAAGATAGTCCTGGAGCATGAATGGATCCTATATGTGTTGATGGATCCTGCATATGAAAAGCCAGCTATCAATTGCACGTGGAACAGTTAGAGATACTTATTAGAAATCGATCAGTGATCGAACCATGGTGCGCTACATTATGCTGACTGCCATGAGATAAGTTCAGTCACAAATTTAAGATAGCTTAGCCAAAAGATATGCTTCAAGTATTGAAGGATTCTTTTGGCACACCCAATGACGTTGAAAGGCACAAGACTAGTTGTGCCATCTTTAATGCTAGGATGCGGGATGGTGCCTCTGTCACTGATCATGTATTATACATAATTGAGCTAATAGAGCAATTGAGCAAGCTTGGCTTTTTCTTGCATAAACAGCTTGGGAAGGATGTAATACTGAACTCACTATCCAAGTCTTTTCTCCCATTCCTCACTCATTTCAGAATGACAAACCCTGAAGTAGACTACCACGGGTTACTGGGGTTGCTTCAGAACTTTGAGAATGATCACCAACTCCATAAGAAGTCGGTGAACTTAGTAGGAGGCTCATCTTCTAGTTCTCGATCCTTTAGGAAAGGAAAGAAGAAGAAGAAGAAGAAGAAGAAGAAGAAAGCTAAGAGGTCCAAGTTCAGGCTGTGACATCTATGCAGGGCTAGACCAGGAAGATCAAGCCCGATAAGAGTCAAGTTGAATTTTTCTTTTACAAGAAGGAGGGGCACTGAAAGAGGAATTATCCTCAGTACATTGCTTCCCTAGATCTGAACAAGCAGAGAAAGAAGCAAGCTATTATTGGGCAAGGTATTTATATAATAACTCCTTACAATTTTTTTATTTGTAATATTACTAACTTGGTATTGAATACCGATAGCCCTTACCATATTTGCAATTTGTTGTAGGGTTTGTAGGTCAGTAGGAGATTCAGGCAAGGCGAAAGGTTCCTGAACATTGGAGATGGAAGATCAGTTTCAGTTCTAGCTTTAGAAATTCTGAAACTTATATTTGAGTCCCATACCGTTGTTCGTAGTGATTTTCATTTCTATCCTAGTTTCTTTTAAATTGTTATTTCTATAGGCCTTTTGGCTAAAAATGATTATGAAATTTTAATAAAGAAATAAGTTTGTAATATCATTATGAAAGATATTATTTTTTTATGGATATTTGAATAATTGTATGATTTACTATCACAACCTATTAACGTAGTCTATTCAATTGGCAAGCATTCTAGATTAGATAGTTCTATTCAATTGGCAAGCATTCTAGATTAGATAGTGTGTCAGATATCTATTTATGGGATTGTAGGCTAGGACATATAAACAAGAATAGGATAAACATGTTGATTCAAGAGAGAATCCTCGAAGTTAGTGATTGTGAATCACTTCCAACCTGTGAGTTCTGTCTTCTTGGTAAAATGACCAATTCATCTTTTACTAAAAAAGATGAGAGAGTCACTGAGCTTTTAGATCTAGTACATACTGATGTATGTGGACCAGTGAGCACAAGTACCAGAGGTGGATATTTCTATTTCATCACTTTTATAGATGATCTATCTAGATATGGATATGTCTATTTGATGAAATACAAATTGGATTCATTTGAAATATTCAAATAATTTCAAAGTAAAGTAGAAAAATAAACTGGGAAGAGTATTAAAACTCTTCGATCTGATCGATGAGGGCAATACCTTTTCAATGAGTTTCTCACATTTTTAGGAGAGAATAGGATTCTCTCCTAATGGACTCCTCTAGAAATACCACAGCATAATAGCATGTCTGAAAGAAAACATTGGACTCTATTAGATATGATCTGATTCATGATGGATTTTGCCAGCTTGCCGATATCTTTCTAGAGATATGCACTCGAATCGGCTTGTTATCTGTTAAATAGGATTCCAAGTAAATTTGTAGTTAAGACTCCGTATGATATATAGATAGGGCATAAGCCAGCACTTTCACACCTTATGATTTTGGGATGCTCCGTTTATGTCTAATGGTTAGTTATCGATAAACTTAATCTAAGTCTGACAAGTGCACATTTATAGGGTACCAAAAAGAGACCAAAGAATACTATTTCTATCATGCTGATGAATAAAAGATGTTCATCGATCTTAAGATAATCTTTTAAGAAAAGAAGTTCCTTCATGAAGGAACTGTTGCCTCTAAGGTTGAATTTGATAAAGTTTAATAGGTAGAAAAATCGACACCTATGCTGAACTAGAGTCGGATTTGATTAGATCAGATTCAAAGCCAAGTGTACTTGCTCCATTAAGGCAATCTAGTAGAGTACCGCATCATTCGAATAGATACTATAGTTTCTTAGTTTGAGCGGGTGATCCCATCAATCTCAATGAGAAAGATGAAGATCCGATCACTTATATGGATACTATGCAGAGACCCAATTTTGAAAAATGGCTTGAGACCATGAAATTCGAAATGGAGTCCATAAAGGTCAACGATGTGTGGACATTAACTGATCCACCCGAAGGGGTTAAATCAATTGGGTGTAAATGAGTCTTCAAAAAAAAAAAGGGGCACAGATGGAAAGGTAGAGACTTATAAAGTCCATCTGATTGCCAGGAGATATCATCAATATTATGGAATTGACTATGATGAGACGTTCTCTCCTATGGCAATAATCAAATTCATTCGGATAATGCTTACGATAACCACCCATCCAGATTATGAGATCTGGCAGATGGATGTAAAGATAGCTTTTCTAAATGGAGAGCTGACTGTAGAGATGTATATAGTAAAACCTTAGGGGTTCACATCCATAGATGAGTCAAAGGTGTGCAAGCTTTAGAGATCCATTTATGGATTGAAGCAGACATCTTGGAGTTGGAAAATGCATTTTGATAAGGTGATCAAAATGTATGGCTTCGTTAAGAATGGAGAAGAGTCCTGCATTTACAAGAAGGTAAATGGTCCAGTAGTGGTATTTCATATCTTGTACATGGATGACATTCTCTTAATCAAGAATGACATCTCCGTACTATAAGAAATAAAAGTCTGGTTATCATCATAATTCTTCATGAAGGACTTGGGTGAAGCATTCTACATCCTAGAGATGAAGATCTATAGAGATGATCTAAAAGAATCCTTGGATTTTTCTAGTCCACGTACATAGATACTGTACTAAAGAGATTCAGCATGGAGAATTTTAAAAAAGGCTATCTCTCGATAAGCCATGAAATTTCTCTATCTAAGAAGGATTGTTCGATAACTCTTGAAGAGAGAGACTGTATGAATAGAGTCCTAGATGCTTCGACAGTGGGATTTATCATATACGCCATGATATGTATGAGACCAGACATGGCATACTCACTAGAAGCAGTTAGTAAATACCAATATGACCCTAGAGAAAATTACTGAAAAGTGATTAAAGCTATCCTTAAGTATTTAAGAAATACTAAGGGCCAATGGTTTGTTTATGGTGAGTCAGATCTAAAACTTGTGGGGTTTATAAACTCTAGCTTTCAATCTAAATATGATGACAACAGAAGCATGTCGGGATATATCTTTACTCTGAATGGTGGAGCCATCTGCTAGAAGAGTTTCAAGCAACATACTATGGTAGACTCTATTTGAAAAGTAGAGTACATCGCAGCATCAGATGCTGTGATGAAAGCTATGTGGCCGAGAAAGTTTATCACTGAGCTCGAAGTAGCCCCCTTCTTAAATGATCCTATCCTGTTCTACTGCGATAGCACTGGTACCATAGCTTAGGCAAAAAAATCAAAGGCACACTAGTGGACGAAGCACATCCTGCATCGCTTATACCTGATTCGAAAGATCGTGGATCAAGATGATATCTACCTTTAGAAGATCGATGGAAAGAAAAACCTGGCCAACCCCTTCATTAAAGCCCTGGCGATAAAGGAGTTCGACAACCACAAGTCAAAGATGGGTATTAGATACTATGCCAAGTGGCTTTAGAATAAGTGAAAGTTGTTGAAAAATGTATCCTAAAGCCAATCATTAGCTTATTGACGGTTGACCTATATTATAATTATAATTAATTTATTAATTAATAAAATAATTTTTTGATATTTTTATCATAAAGTATTCATTTTCTAATGAACTATATTATTGTGATGAAGTTCTTAGGACTATTTAGCTTTGATAAAGAGAGGATTTATTGATTAGCCCTTAAAATAGTTTACGACCAAATGATAGGCTATTAATTAGGATGACTGCATCTATCGAGTATAGATTGTTGTATGCCATATCGATTGGTTGTCCTCTTAACCAAGGAGTGTGGAGACACTAGAATGACATATAGATGAGATGTATGGGTACATTATCATTGAATGTGTCCAACTCTAGAGTATTTTACTATCGAGAATATCTTTAATGAGATATAGGTACAAGTGTTCCTTACGTCTGAGATCACCTCAGTGACTTACAAGCAACTGACTATGCTTTGGTAGCAGACTAACTGAATTTTTAATTCAGTAATGAAAGGCTTCTAGGCATAGTCAAGTACCTGCGAAGTTGGTATGTGATCAAGATGGGATTGACCACTCCAAAAGTTGAAAAAGAATGTATCACTATATTTCAATATAGCAAAATCTTGGTTAGAGTAATCCATTAGATGATTTGATATTTTGAAATATAATGTGGATAGCTTGATCAAAGTTAATAGTTGACCTTTGAGGTATCTTACGAGCATTTTGGTCAAGGGGATGAATTATATGAAAACTATATCCACATGGATTCTAAGGATGTTGTTCTACACATTCGACCTATTAGACCTTCGGGTACCATTGCTAAATGGTTACATTGATTGGTACCAAAATTTATTTCTATGCTAACAGCTTAGGTTCAGACCTATGAGATTATATACATTAGAGCTCATGATTTGATTGGATGGTTGATCAACGATTAAGAATCATTCTAGGATTAAATGATCAATATGATTGATGTTTACCTAGTGCAAGTGTTGCAGGAGGATCGATTAGCAATTAGATTGCTAATTGACTTAATTTTATTAAGTTCAAGGATTGAGATTAAGTATAATTAAATATGATTTAATTAGATTTAGTTTAGGCTTGATTAGATCAAGTTCAATTGGCTTATTGGATAAGACAAGTGCAAGGAAGAACTAGTCCTAGTTCAACTAGGACTTGGGTCAACCCAATTTTTTAATTTGATTAAAAAATTAAATTAGAATTAAATATAATTTAATCTAATTTAATGAAGTACTTAATTGGGTTAGGGCCTAATTTAATTAAGTTGACTTGCTTTTGATTTAATTTGGTTTGAGAAACCACATTGACCAAGACATAGAAGATTCCTAGTGTGACTAGGAGAATCCATCTTGCGCCACCTTAGCCCCCACGCCCCATGCCCTCTTTCTCTCTTAATTTTATGCAACAAAAATCTCTCTCCCAAGGCTTCTCATGCATGCCCTCCTCTTCTCTCTTTCTTATATTGAAATTAGGTAGTGGACCTAGTCAAATAGGAAATTGGTTTTGGTTTCAAATCCTATGAGATAAAGTTTTGAAAAACCAAAATTCCTCCTCCCATGTGTGATGCCTTCCTCTCTATTTTCTCTTAGATTTCATGGTAGAAAGGAGAAGATTTTGTGAAACTTTCTCAGGTGGTCCATGCCAAAAATATTGGAGGGAGTGCCCAAGAGTCGGGCGCCCCTTGTCTTGCCCAAATTTGACATTCCTTGTCTAGGTATTTGACCTAGACAAGGACTCCTCTATATCTTTATATATAGGATGAATCTTGGCTAATTTTTTGATATATTTCAAACATTGAGAGACTATTAGGATATGTGAAAATTAGGGAAAAAGAGTATTGGGGCGTGGGGATTTCATAGATACTAAACTAGGTGTCTAGGTAAGAGAACAGAGAAGAAAAAGAGGGTCTTCTTCAAGGATTGCTATGTTCATCTCTTCCCTTTCTGCTTTTAGATTTTTGAGAGTATCTCACTTCTAAAATCTCCTCTCCTCCTCATCTTTGGAAGAGTTTAAATCCAGAAGAAGAAGGCATCGAATCGACCGTTGAAGAAGGATCAGCACAGTAATAGCATGCTGTGCTGATTTCCTACATAGGACTTTTGATCGTAGTTTGTGGGCTCGTGTGGATGACTCCTAGAAGCCGGATGCGTGTGTGGCTTGCAACATCATCCTCAAGCCCAGATCAGCAAGTTAAAATGTCTAACTTGCATTGGTAATAGATCTGATCTATTTTTTTTATACCTATATTAGATGTAGTGTATATGCATGTTGATGTGATCAACATGTTGAAGTTTCTTTTTTATATTTTAATTTTTAATTTAATGACATGCCATGATTATGTAATAGGATATTAGATCTAGGATATTTTCTAGTTTTAAAAAATAATTTTGAATAATTTTAGTCTTCTGCTACCTGATCTTGAAAAAGTTTCAAGATCTAATCCTAAAATCCTAGATCTGGTTCCTTCAATTGGTATTAGAGCCTAAATTAATTTTTACATAATTATGTGTGCATGTTTAGATTATTTTTTTGATTAGATCTAATTTATAATCTTATTATTAAATCTAAAATTAAAAATTTTGATCACAAGAACTGCTATAAGATTGTCCTACAGTAAGATTTATTTCTTACAATAGAGAGGTTGACTTTACAACCTTTTAGTAGTTCTTACCTAGATCAGATTGGTATCTACTCATTATCCCTAGTGAGTATGCCACATTTGGTCTCGTACATATCATAGCATATATGATAGATCTCATACTAAGGCATATGGAATTTTATTCATTTACTTTCTCTCTTCAGAAGTTGTCACACGATCCTTCTTAGGGAGAAAAATTCTATGGCCTTCCATGCTAAATCTTTTCAGCATGGTATCTATATACGTAGATTAGGACAACCCAAGCATCTTTTAGATCTATCTCTATGAATATCATCCCTAGGATATAGGAAGCTTCTTAGAAGTTCTTTATGAAGAATTGAGATGACAACCAAACTTTTATTCCCTGTAATGTATGAATGTCATTCCCGATTAAGAGAATATCATCCACATACAATACAAGAAATACAACTAAAGAACCATTAGCACATTTATATATGCAAGGTTCCTCTCCATTCTTAATGAAGCCATACATTCTGATCATCTCATCAAAATGCATGTTCTAACTCTGAGATGATAGCTAAATGGGTTTCACTATTATAGAACAGGGCTATGGTAGCAGTTCGCAACCACTGTCGTAGCCTAGAAAACCGTTGTCATAGGCTACAGCAGTGGTTCGATAACCATTGTCACTGTGGCCATCGCCGTAGGTCTATGGCAATGATTTTTGTAGCAATTCTATAACCACTGTGATAGACCTATTGTATCAGTTGGCACGTAATCTGTGGCAGCAGTTGGTATGCCTACGATAGTGGTTTGGCAACCACTGCCATAGATTTTGAATAATAAAAAGATATGAAATTTTTTTAATTTTTATTTTTTATCTAATAAATGTAGTTTAATATATAACATAAGAAAATATTATAAACATAATAATATTTTTAAAATGCTTAAATTTTATTACTAAATAAAATTTATTATAATATTTAAAAAATACATCAAAAAATCAAAATGCATGCTGAGCATCATCACCATAGTGATCACGAAGCCCTATTGCTTAGCAGTCTGCTCCCTAACTGAGCAGCCTATTTTCTAGCCTGATCGGTCTGCACCCCAGTTTGAGCTGCCTATGCCAACACCTCCTCAAGTTGCACCCGACTGACGACATCGAATGTATGTGAAGAGACGCTCGCTTCAAACTAGTAGCTCATCGACATATGTCCGGGTTTGCTTCAGATTCTCCTAGAGTGCTTAGACTCAAGACCTCAACAGATGGTCATGGAGGCTAGAGATGTCCAAGCCTTCGCTAGCGAGCGTGTCTAACTACTTCTGTAATTATAAATTCAAATAAAATATCATAAAAAATGCTATAATACTAATCATACTAATATATTTATTACTTATAAAAATCCTTTCGATTGCATTCATTGACCTGCTCTTCTTGTCCGTACGGCTGCATCGGAATATCTCACTATGGCTGGGCATCATCCTATCTCTCATTAGCTATAATAATAGATCAATTTATTAAAAATATATAAAATAATATTATTTTAATTTATCTAGTAAGATTCAAAATTTATTATCTCTTTATGCATACGATCGGCCATAGACTCACGGCCAAGAGTGTGCGTGCACTCCTGAGCTATCCGATTCTGAAGGAAGATAGTTTAAAAAGTATTTAAATAAATAACAAGTATTTAAAAAGTATTCAAATATAAATTTAAGTGTATTAGAAAATTTAAAAGTTAGAAATTAAATCTCGAACTCTTGGCTCCTCTAATGCGTAACCATCCCATCCAACTAACTCAAGGGATAGTACTGTATCCAAGGAATAAGCTCCTCTGGAGTGTCTCATCAGTACTCGAGTCATCCTCTATGGAGCATGATCTTGTAGCCCCAATATAACTCCCTAATCTTCTTCAGTCAGTCATCTCCAGTCCACTTGTGATCTGGGAAGTTATACCTCCTTTGCATAAAATTATTAGAAATTAGTTACGAAATTATTCTAATCAAACATATTGTAAACATATTAAATTCATAAATATAATTAAGATACACTTATCCATATCTCCTCCCATACCTAGTCCCTAATACTAGTATCCATCAATCATCAGTCTACGAGCAGTACTGGAATGATGTTGGACCACGTCATAAGCACTCCAAAAAAAGAATGCACCTCCCGTATGGTCTCCCTTACTCGCCTCCCCTCCGCATCGTACTGCACCATCACTTGATGCTGACGGTTCCACACGTGTGGCATACGTGTGGGACTGCAAAATATCCTACTAAATGATGCACCTACAATGAAAATACATTATGCAAATATATATTAGCATAGAATAACTATATAAATAAATAAATAAATGATATAATAAAAATATACACTCGCTAGCCATGCGATCGTGTGATGTAGATGCCAGTGGAGACTCATCGACAGATGGAGCATATGCCAGAGATGTGGCTGATGCTGGAGGCTCAGATGCTGGTGGAGGAGTAGATGCTGATGGATGAGTAGATATCGGTGGGCCTTAGGTATTCAATGCAAAGGTGGATGGAGTATGCTTTGCCTGTGACACAGATGCAGAGCTTCGCATAGCTTGTCAAGAAGCAGAGGTGAAAGCTAGATGGTGTTTCGGTACCATCGTGACTTGCAACATTAATGAACAATAATCAATATAACATATTGAATAATAGTATTAATAGAGCATCAATAAATAGACTATAACTAATTAGAGTCTATTTAAATGTTACCACACTCTTACATTGTGCTCTATTGATAGAAAAGGTCAAGCAATCCAAGGCTACCGGCACGACCTGTTGGAAATATGTCCTAAATCCAATTGTCAGCCTATTGATAGTTATGCTACTTATTGTACTTATATATAAATTATTACTTAATAAAAATTATTTTAATATTTTTCATCATAAATTCTGTTGTCTTCTAATGAACTCCTATATTGTGATGAAATTCTTAGGACTATCTAGATTCGACAAAGGAGGATTTATCATTTATTTCTTAAATTATTCATGACCAAAAGATATGTTGTTACATAGGATGATAATGTTTATCAAGTATAGGTCATTGTGTGCCTTATAAGTTGGTTGTCCTCATAACCAAGGAGTGTTGAGACACTAGTATGGTATGCAAGTGAGATGTATGGGTACATTTGCACTGAATATGACCAACTCTAGAGCTTTTTTGCTATCAAGATTTGCTTTGATAGAACATGGATATAATTGTCTCTCCGACCTGAGATCACCATAGTGACATCCAAGCAACTCACTATGCTTTGGTGCCGGACTATCTGAATTTCTAATTTAGTGATGGAAGGTTTTTGGGCACAGTCAAGTACTTAAGGAGTCAGTGCATGTATCAAGATGGGATTGACCACTCCTGATTTTAGGAGCTGTGTTCAATTATGTTTCAATTTAGCTAAGCCTTGGTCAGGATAGTCTTAGCGAGGAGTCGTGGGACTAATTACTTTATGATACGACATAGATGTATTTTCTTGGATTGATAGTCAAACCCTGAATCATCTATTACACGGAGGTCATAGGGATGAATTATACGGTAACCATATTCGCATAGGTTTTGAATATTGCGATTGCGACTATTCGACCTATCCGAATGTCGGGTACCATTGCTAGATGGTCTCTTTGATTAGCATAGAAATTAATTTCTGTGCAACTGGCATAGGTTCAGACCTACGGAGTCACACACACTAGAGGATCCTACTTGAACTGATGGCTGGTGAAGAGTCCTACTCGATTGAGACTGTATGGTCAAGAGTTCCACTGGATTGGGACTCTTCAATCGGGAGTCCTACTACGTTGGACACTGAGTCTCTATGTCAGAAACTCTATGGTCAAGAGTCCTACTGGACTGGAACTCTTCGACCAAGAGTTTCACTGCTCTAGGATTTTGAGTCCTACATATCTGGGACTCTATAATTGAGATTTAGGACTCTACAATCATGAGTCCATTTGTTTCAGACATTGAGATCAAGAGTTCCACTAGTTTGGGACCCTGCAATCAAGAGTTTCATTTTGATGGAACTCTATTGTCCGAACATCCATTGAATTTGGACTCTAAATTGATGAGAGGTTTTATTAGTGAATTTGATCACTAATTAACTCAATTTGATTGAGTAATTATTTTTGGTTCAAGTCCAATTGTATTGGTTTCAGTTGGGTTTGACCTAATTAGATCACAAGTTGACATAATCGCTGAGGAGGTTCGAACCATAATTTGATCAGAGGTTGGGCTTGATCAATTTTTGATTTTATTGAGATTTAGTTGAGCCTAATTAAGCCTAATTATGTTGGGTTTAATTTGATCTAATTGGACCTAGCCAATTTTGATTGGGTTGGTTCAATTGGTTGAAGTTTAAACTCAAAGACTAGTTTGACTAGTCTTCTCTTCCAATGCGCCACATATGCCCCATGCCCCATTTAAAATTCACAAGAAAAGTTCTCATAAGTTTTCTACACACACAAATGATCTCACACCCACCTTCTCTATTCCCATTATGGATAAGTTTTGGTTGTTATTGATTTTAGTTTGAATGAGATTCAAACTTAGATAAGAAACAACCTTTATCTTATCCATGCGCCACCTCATTTTGTGCACCAATATTTCTTCATGAGAAATGGTTCTCGTGCTTCATTCTCGATGCACAAGATACTCCACACCTTTCCTTCTTATGCCATTTTTTGTTTGAATTAAATTCGTTGGCATTTGAATTCATATAGACAACCAACCCGTTCTAATCCTCTCATGCGTGCTCTCCACTATTTTGGCAAAAAATAAAAGGAAGAGAATTTTGGCAATGTGACAACTAACCTGAAAATAAAGGGGGAGGAGTTCCATGAGCCTCTAGGTGCATGAGAAAATATTTTAAAAAATTGAGAGAAAGAAAAACAAAAAGAGTTGGGTGCAGGGTTTTCAAGGTGCATATGACCTAGGGTTTTAGAACCTAGGAATTGGGAAGCAATAACGTGAACTACAAGAGTCGTAAGTGCACAAAACTTTAGAGAGAACCTCCTCTACCTCTCTACTACATCTACCAATAATTCAAAGTATTTGTGAAGCCCTTAGATAAAGATCAAAGTCATTCAATCGAAGTAGTCACTGAAAGACTCTGGTTGAAGGGAAAATCCTGATTTCTCGGAT
The DNA here is from genome assembly GCA_006176705.1 of Cocos nucifera. Lineage (NCBI taxonomy): Eukaryota > Viridiplantae > Streptophyta > Magnoliopsida > Arecales > Arecaceae > Cocos > Cocos nucifera. The sequence goes on from QRFJ01001203.1 coordinate 157,371, forward strand.
CAAGTTCGTTCAAATCTGATCGGATCAAGAGAGATATTTCAAAAATTACTCTCATGCATCTAAATCAGATATGAGATATTTTAGATCTAATTTTATAGATCTGATAAATAAAAATAAAAATAAAATAAATCTGATTTAATTATACCTTAATGTTGGGTAATCTGATTATCCTTTAATGATCCTACTGATTACCTGAGATTTTGGATCTAGCCATGCAAGCGCCTGACCTCTATCGATATCTACTTAGGCTGGATTTGGATATCTTCTCCTTCTTTATCACTTCTCTAAAAATTAAATCTGGATCTAATTTGGAGGATCTTCAAAACTCCTTCTAAAGATCAGCAGTCATCTCTGCAGCAGTGTTGCCTTCTTCCTTTCTCGTCAGCTTTTTCTTGCCTAGATCGCACCAAACTGGAGCCCAACTTTCTTTGGGCATGGAGAGGAGAGAGGGGATTAGAGGATGGCAAGGAGGAGGGTGAGGGGCAGCCTTGGGGCATGGCTAAGAGGGAACTCTCTGAAAGTTGGGCGCAGACAGTGTTTATTTATAGACCCTGCTGTGCCATGCAGTGCCACATCATCCCGGCCAATCGTGTTGTTTCTTGCAATTAGATCTAAATCTGATTAGTGAGATGACATCACCTGATCCAATCATATGAGAGCCCCACTAATTCATCCTTAGATGGCATGTAAGACTGGTCAAAGTCTATGGATAAGGGTCACCTAAGTAGAATCTAAGAAGCAACCTAGAGTCCCATCCGTATGGGACTCCAGACATCCCTATCCATGGGCGCACACCTCCCTAGGCATGCACCCCCTCCTTTCTAATTTCCAATAAGGGGACAAGCCACTATCTTCTCTCCAATAAGTGCATGACATATGGGCAGATGTCCATGGGTCAAAGGTCAATGTTTGACCAAAGTCAAAGGACAAGAATTAGCAGGTGATGAAAAATGGTAGGTGTTATTTTAAATTTATCTCATAAATTAAGATAATCCTTTTTTGACCCAAAAAAATTCTAGTCAGATCAAGTAAAGGTACTTGAGTGATACAAACTCATTTGGCTCAGTCGAGATAACTTTTAATGTTAATAAAAGGAGAACGTTAGGTTCAATCGTGTGCTAGCATGATTTTCTTGAACCTAATTGAATCTAATTTAGATTAATTAAACTGGGTTAGTCCAATTGATGATATCCAGATTCAAACCCATGTTTGTGTGACTCAGTTAGGTTCAGTTCTGTATGGTAATGGGATACATCGTGATCTCTATCATCGACATCATCGAAACTCCTTTCGATGGATCAGAACTCTTTTGATTCAGACAACTAGAATGATCGATCATCTAAATCATTCTAATTGCTCTCAAAATCCACCAGTGACACCTAGTAGTATATGGTGGCAACCCATCAAACTGAAAACAAACCTCTCAGTGCAGCTACTTGTGTGATTAAGTTCTTCCATCTTGAGCTCCAATCAGATTAGGGTTAAGGTGAACTCATCAAGTCCTAATTTCTATCATATGATTTAATCATTCGATTCAAGTTTGATGTGTAAACCTTAATAGAAACTCTTTCTATTATTTCACTCTGCCATGGTCATGGGTTTATGGACTTGATTCTCATTATCATCATAGGGCAGCTCCTCATCCATCGAGGTAGATAGATTTTCTCTTGGTGCAATCTAATTCCTACAATGAACATGCTATAGCCAACATACACCTTAGGATTCTGAATGGCTAGGAGACTGAGTCATGGTGTAGTCAAACTATAACACCCTCATGGTAAACTGTCGATGCACCTTAGGTCAAAGAACCAGACACACCACTATAGCTTTGAGTTAGTCATCGACGAGAAGGTAGACTTTCTTATGACTGCTCGAGGTGGTCACGCTCAGTGCCCTCATTCTCTAACGAGTACCTATACTCTCACTCCGATGTCTCTACACCGTAGACTCAAAACTCATCTACTATGAAGAAGCGATTGTACACCAACCTTTCGGATCAATCACCATCCTCATGATGATCCTACGGTCAGGAGCATTTTATGAGTTAATAAATGAAAATTCATGTCTCAAATTTTTAACTCTTGAAAATATGAATTATTATTACCATTAACTTAAGAGATGTATCATAGATACTAAATACATATTTATGATAGAAAATAATTTATTTTATTTTATATTATCAAAATTATAATTTTGCTCCTAGAAGTGTATTATAAGTGTCTGCCAATTCTGACTTCTAGGGCACACATATCTAACATCAGTGTCTTGCTAGCACTTACGGAAAGCCAATCAAGACCAGGAGCCTCGTATGGATGATCTATGGAGGCCAGACATCTGTGTGATTGCATCATAACTAGCTGACCTCCTCGATGATGATCAGATCACGGTGGTCAACTACCCACGCAAGGTATAGTGCTCAGAACACTTAGATCTAGTAAATAGTTTACTGCACTATTTTAATTTTTCAGATCTGATATGTATGCATTTATGTCATGTTTAGATCCTTAGTATAGAATTTATTTTTTAATATAATCAGTAATTAATTAATTAGATTAATTAATTTACTATATTTTAGCTATTTTTTAAAAAATTTTTGAAAGTAGCATTACAAACCCTGCACTGGTTCCTTCAAATGATATCAGAGCATCAGGTTTGCTAAACATGATATACTTGCTTGTTTAGATTGATAAATTAGATTTGATCTAAATATTAATCTAATAAACTAATTAATTAGATCTAAAAATTAAAATCAAGATTGCACGGACTGCAGGTTGTTCTACTGTAGGATTTACCTCCTATAGTGAAAAGATTGTCTAGGTACATTACTGATCTAAATCGTTAATCATAAAATCTTAGATTTGATCTAATATTTTTTATGATCCAATTAAATTAGGCTTTAATTTGATTTATGATCATGAATGTATAATTAGATAAAGATTGATTCATGATTTAGTATTATGTAGTGTACCCAATTTCAGATTAAACCCTACAACTAATATTTTTTGTAAATTGAGCTGATTCAATTTTAAAGTTAGTCGACTCAATTAATGAATAATACTAAATTGTAAAGAATCTTTCAAAATTTAAAAAGTATTTTTGAAATGCCAAATCCTAACCCTCAGCCCATAAACTTAATTAAAAATTAAGTATAATGATTTAGTGTCAAGAATTGTGAATTAAGACTCAAAGTCATTAATCATAAAATATGGGTTATTGGGTTAGTTGAATTAGGTCCATAAATTTGATTAGTTTTAAGGTTAGTTAAAGAGTGGACTGATGCATGCTAATTTATAGCTATGGCAAGTGCACCAGTCGATCAAGTAATAAAGTGAATGAGTAGAGTATCGTCCCTAGAGGATTGGAAAACAAGTACTGAAAAGCTCTTTCCTATGCTTTATTTAGAAGATCGATTTATGAGAATAAAAAAATTAAAAAAAAATAATTAAAATAATTAAATTTTTTTTTATTAAATAGAGAGAGTGTAAATTATTGAGGTTTTAAATTCAAGAGCAATGGATTACTAAGGCAATCGGTTCACCAACTCAATCAATACGATATTCAGGTTTTTAGATTAATTTTATTTCATGTGACGGTGGAGTCTCCTAATTTATTCACTACCCTTTGGTCCAGGCATAGCAAATCTATTAATATTTATTAATTACCCTTTGATCCAAGTGGTAAATTTAAATAAATATTAATGCATTAGGTTTTGTGAAACCCTCTAATTAAAATACGCTGCGTCCAAAGCGCACTAAAATTTCCGCATGCATATGAATTCTAATTTGATTCATAATACAAGGTATATAATCAAGAAGCATTAACATAGATGTACTTGGTCCGTAACATCTATGTTCATCAGATCAATTAGAAGATGGCCAGTAATCTAAAAGCATTAAGATCAGATTTATATACTCCTCATGAATAAAATTTAAAAATAAATTATACTGAATATTGCATCAAAAGAGTGGCTACACCTTAGCCTTAGTAAAATAAAATTTAGTTCATGATAACAAATTTAAAAACAGTAAATAAAATAAAAAGCATGAAGAAATTAGACTGTTTGATTGCTGAAATTGATTATCTGTTGCTCTTGATGCGGAGAACTTGGTGAAGAAGAAGAGGCTCCTTGATATCTCCTCTCTCTTTCTTCCTCTCTCTCTTTCTTTCTTTTCCTTCTTCCCGTCTCTCTCTGTTTTCTCTCTGATTCTCCTTTCTTCCCTGTTTTTCTTTCTCTCACTGATTTTTTCTCTATTTTTTCCTTTTTTTTTTTTTTTTTTTTTTTTTTTTTTTTTTTTTTTTTTGAAATTCGATTCTGGGCTCGTTTGAAGTCCGTTTTGCCTAAAATTTGTTTCATCTGAATCAGAAAAATGAGATCTTCACATTGGTAGCCTTCTTTCCTGCATAAGATTTTGATAAAGTATCAATTTTTAATAAAATATTTTAATTTATTTTATAATTTAATACTTTTATTAGTATGTATATTTTTACTACTTATCACACCCCCCAACTTATTCATTGCTAGTCCCTTAGCAATGTTTTATTTAATACCATATTTTAATAAAATTATTTATCACAGAGATAAAATCTTGGATTAAAGATCAAAAAGTTTACTGAAAATATTGCTAACTAAGCATTGAGCTTCGGAAGCAAATTTTTTAGTCAATACAATTAAAAACTTTCTTAGAGTACATCAAAAGATCTATAGCACTTATGTTCGTGATGACTAACTTTAGCATTTCAGTATTAAACTAGAAGAACAAAGTATCCTCTCTTATCACTTATTTTGGTCAATTTTCTATACATTCTCAATTTTATACTCATGAATTAAGGTAGCTTTCACACTGCTTTTTCTTTTTTTTTTTTTTTTTTTTTTTTTTTTTTTTTTTTTTTGAGCATCCTGGCCTTCCCCTTTACCGTTTTACGTGAATTTTCACACTTGACCTAGGTGCAGAGACCCAGTTACTAGGCTTTGGGCAATCCACATATACTCTGTCTTTTGCACTTTATTTATAGGCAGGTAGCTCTTTCCTTAAATTCAAGTTTCTTTGATTAGAATGTATATTAATTACCAATTTTCAGTGATAATTGAATCTTCAGTTGGCCTTATAATCAATACCTACTTTGCCTTGTTAGTGTGCATGTGCAAAAAAGTGCTAATAATCTTTTAATGACCTAAGTAGGCTTGTTAAAAAGTTGACCAACTAATCTAATTTCTTTAACTCATTACATTTATTAGCAAATAATTCTATCTTTTATCACTTATCCAGTTTATCTTTGCTCAAGATTTTCTTCTTAACACATGATTTTTTTTTTTTTTTTTATATTATTCTATATTATTTTAAAGTAGAAAGAAAAATAAAGGATGTAATAAAGGATAGGAAAGAATACACCTGATTTGGTTCAATCTGGTTCTTTGGAGCTTTGAAATTTTGCTTGAGTTCTCATTGATTTTTCTGTAAAATTGAAAATATACACCAGAGCAGTAAAAGTGCAATAACAAATTACTAAAAAAAAAAAAAAAACCGCGTCGATGCAACGCTGACGTCAGGATGACGTCAGCATTTTTTCGCGGCGTACGGTGGATGGACCAACCGAAGGGTATTTTCAGGGAATTTCACAGATAGAAAAAGTGCGCTCTGATTGGTTGAAAGAACATGGCGGTCCATGCAACACCGGGCTCGCGCATGGTCCATGGAGGGCAATTTGGGAATTCTGGCTGATCCAACGGGCGGTTTTCACTGAAGCTTGATCGAACGGACGAGAAGAAGGCGCTGATGGACGGCATCCTGCAGCTCCCGGTCGAGATCCAACGGCAACTGAGATTCATCCCGACTGATAAACTAAAGGTCTCGAAGGCTGATCTTTCAATGCGAGATCGGACGGCCCAGATTCGATCTAATGGATGATCCAAACGGCTGGATATTAAATCCGACTTGATCTGGGTTATTTTAACGGGTTTTTGAGTGGTTTTTGGACCGTTTGATCAAGATCTAACGGGCAAAATTACCCAGATCTTAATTTGAGTTGATTTTAGGAGTCTTAAACCTAAGTTTTTGGATGGATTTTGGAGGAAACTTCAAACTCTTTATCTATAAAAAGCCCTGTTTGCCGTTGTCGTGAAAAAAAAAAAAAAAGAAAGAGAAAAGAAAAAGAAAAAATAGAGAAAATCAGTGAGAGAAAGAAAAATAGGGAAGGGAGAATCAGAGAGAGAGAGAGACGGGAAGAACGAAAGAAAGAAAGAGAGAAAGAGAGAGGAGAGAGGTAGAAAGAGGTAAGAGTGATTTATGAAAAATAAAAAAGGTTTTTGATTTTTTTTTGATTTCTTTCGACGATCAAGACATCGATTAAGGAGCCTCTTCATCTTCATCAAGTTTCTCCACATCAAGAGCAACAGAGAATCAATTTCAAGCAATCAAACAGTCTAATTTCTTCTATGCTTTTTATTTTATTTACTATTTTTGAATTTGTTATCATGAACTAAATTTTTATTTTACTAAGGCTAAGGTGTAGCCACTCTTTTGATGCAATATTCAGTATAATTTATTTTTAAATTTTATTCATGAGGAGTATATAAATCTGATCTTAATGCTTTTAGATTACTGGCCATCTTCTAATTGATCTGATGAACATAGATGTTACGGACCAAGTACATCTATGTTAATGCTTCTTGATTATATACCTTGTATTATGAATCAAATTAGAATTCATATGCATGCGGAAAATTTTAGTGCGCTTTGGACGCAGCGTATTTTAATTAGAGGGTTTCACAAAACCTAATGCATTAATATTTATTTAAATTACACTTGGATCAAAGGGTAATTAATAAATATTAATAGATTTGCTATGCCTGGACCAAAGGGTAGTGAATAAATTAGGAGACTCCACCGTCACATGAAATAAAATTAATCTAAAAACCTGAATATCGTATTGATTGAGTTGGTGAACCGATTGCCTTAGTAATCCATTGCTCTTGAATTTAAAACCTCAATAATTTACACTCTCTCTATTTAATAAAAAAAATTTAATTATTTTAATTATTTTTTTTAATTTTTTTATTCTCATAAATCGATCTTCTAAATAAAGCATAGGAAAGAGCTTTTCAGTACTTGTTTTCCAATCCTCTAGGGACGATACTCTACTCATTCACTTTATTACTTGATCGACTGGTGCACTTGCCATAGCTATAAATTAGCACGCATCAAGTTTTTGGCGCCGTTGCCGGGGATTGAGTTTAAAACAATATTAAAATTTTGATAAAAAAAATTAAAAAAAAATAATTAAAATAATTAAATTTTTTTTATTAAATAGAGAGAGTGTAAATTATTGAGGTTTTAAATTCAAGAGCAATGGATTACTAAGGCAATCGGTTCACCAACTCAATCAATACGATATTCAGGTTTTTAGATTAATTTTATTTCATGTGACGGTGGAGTCTCCTAATTAGTTCACTACCCTTTGGTCCAGGCATAGCAAATCTATTAATATTAGCACTTGCCATAGCGTCGTTGTAGTATAGTGGTGAGTATTCCCGCCTGTCACGCGGGCGACCCGGGTTCGATCCCCGGCAATGGCGCCAAAAACTTGATGCGTGCTAATTTATAGCTATGGCAAGTGCACTAGTCGATCAAGTAATAAAGTGAATGAGTAGAGTATCGTCCCTAGAGGATTGGAAAACAAGTACTGAAAAGCTCTTTCCTATGCTTTATTTAGAAGATCGATTTATGAGAATAAAAAAATTAAAAAAAAATAATTAAAATAATTAAATTTTTTTTTATTAAATAGAGAGAGTGTAAATTATTGAGGTTTTAAATTCAAGAGCAATGGATTACTAAGGCAATCGGTTCACCAACTCAATCAATACGATATTCAGGTTTTTAGATTAATTTTATTTCATGTGACGGTGGAGTCTCCTAATTTATTCACTATCCTTTGGTCCAGGCATAGCAAAATCTATTAATATTTATTAATTACCCTTTGATCCAAGTGTAATTTAAATAAATATTAATGCATTAGGTTTTGTGAAACCCTCTAATTAAAATACGCTGCGTCCAAAGCGCACTAAAATTCCTCCGCATGCATATGAATTCTAATTTGATTCATAATACAAGGTATATAATCAAGAAGCATTAACATAGATGTACTTGGTCCGTAACATCTATGTTCATCAGATCAATTAGAAGATGGCCAGTAATCTAAAAGCATTAAGATCAGATTTATATACTCCTCATGAATAAAATTTAAAAATAAATTATACTGAATATTGCATCAAAAGAGTGGCTACACCTTAGCCTTAGTAAAATAAAATTTAGTTCATGATAACAAATTTAAAAATAGTAAATAAAATAAAAAGCATGAAGAAATTAGACTGTTTGATTGCTGAAATTGATTATCTATTGCTCTTGATGCGGAGAACTTGGTGAAGAAGAAGAGGCTCCTTGATATCTCCTCTCTCTTTCTTCCTCTCTCTCTTTCTTTCTTTTCCTTCTTCCCGTCTCTCTCTGTTTTCTCTCTGATTCTCCTTTCTTCCCTGTTTTTCTTTCTCTCACTGATTTTCTCTGTTTTTTCCTTTTTTTTTTTTTTTTTTTTTTTTTTTTTTTTTTTTTTTTTTTGAAATTCGATTCTGGGCTCGTTTGAAGTCCGTTTTGCCTGAAATTTGTTTCATCTGAATCAGAAAAATGAGATCTTCACATTGGTAGCCTTCTTTCCTGCATAAGATTGATAAAAGTATCAATTTTTAATAAAATATTTTAATTTATTTTATAATTTAATACTTTTATTAGTATATTTTTACTACTTATCATGGACTAATTTAGAGTAATTGATCAAATCTAATTAAATATTAATTTAGATTAAGTCAAGAACTCTATAGACTCAATTATAATAGTTGTAGTTGGTCAAGTTCATGCCTTTAACAAGGACCAAATGGACTTGATTCATGGCTACGTGGTCAAATCCAAAATTATTCGGTTGGTTAAATTGAAACTAATACCGGATGGTGTCTAAGGTAAGTCTGGTAGTTTGATCAGTGGTTTTTAATTGAAAGCTACTCGCATTGATTCAGTCTTTGATGAGTTAATGGCATATCCCTTCCATTGATTTCACTTACCTGGCCATCCTGGTGAGTTAGATTTCGATTGGATCACTTGGTGATTCGGACTCACCCATGTCAATTAGGTAAATCAGTCTGACTGATTTAGGTACTCCTAATATCAGCTTAGATTAGATCCTTTTTTTTATCTAACTTGATAAAGTCAGAGGGAGGATCGAAATTGGCTTGTTTTTCTTAAATATGTTAACTAAATTCTCTAAAATTATTAGATTCTTAAAAATGAAATAGTTATATAGATATCTAAATCATTGCCTCCCATTAAGTTGAGTGACAATGGGTTCATTAATTTGATAATCACTAGAGGCCCAAAGGCCTGGTGCTTATTGATTAATGAAATTATCATTCATAAAATGATGATTTGGTTAAGTCTTTCTGATGGTAGTTAGGTTGGTCGACCAAACTCGAGCCTGATCATTTATTGGTTAGATAAGACCAAATATAGTCATGTTAATGGTTGGACTTAACCAGACTTTTTCAGTGAAGGCCAAAGCCTACTGATTAGGTCTCCGAGGTAAAATTGATATTACTAGAAACTATTTAGAGAAATAATTGATTTTGAACCATCCATAGGTGCACATGGGTTGACCAACCAAAGTTGGGCTCGTGTGTAGTCTATTTAGATTCTAGTATCCACTAAAGAATTAAAGTAATTCTTCGAATTGGAGGTAGAGGCTACTAATTCGTATAAAATAGTAGGAGAACCTTTAGACTAAAGTCCAAGTCTTTAGGATAATTGATTTATATACTAATTAGGTTTGTTTTTTCTTGTTATGCAGAAATTATTAGATGTATGCCTTAGAAGCCAGATTGGCTAACACTTGTAATACACTTCTAATAGCAATATTATAATTTTAATTATAAATTAATAAAAAAATTATTTTCTATCATAGTGTGTATTTATAGTGTATGCGATACATCCTTTATTTAATGATAATGATAATTTATATTTTCAAAGAGTTGAAAATTTAAAACATGAATTTTTATAATTAACTTATAAACTACTCCTGGCCATAGGATCATCACAAGGATGGTGATTGATCCAGAAGGTTGGTATACGATTGCTTTCTTGGAGTAGATAAGTCTTTAGTCTACAATGTGGACACACCAGAGCAAGAGTACAGGTACTCATTAGAGAACGAGGGCACTGAGCGTGACAACCTCGAGCATTCATAAGAAAGTCTACCTTCTCATCGATGACTGGCTCGATGTTGCAGTAGTGTATCTGGTTTTTTGACCTGAGGTGCATCGACAATTCACCTTGAGGGTGTTGTAGTTTGACTATATCATAACTCAATCTTCTAGCCATTCAAAATTCTGAGATGTATGTTGGCTATAGTACGTTCATTGTAGGAATTGGATTGTACCAATAAGGGATCTGTGTACCTCGATAGATGAGGAGTAGCCCTATGATGATCATGAGAATTGAGTCCATAAGCTCATGGCCATGATAGATTGAAGAAGATAGAAAGAGTTTCTATAAAGGGTTTCACATAGGACTCGGATCGAATGATTAATTCATATGATAGATATTGGGTTTGACGAGTTCACCTTGACCCTAATCCTATCGGGGCTCAGGATAGAAGAAGCCAATCACATAGGTAATTGCACCAAGAGGTTCACTTTTAGTTCTGATGGGTTGCCACCATATACTGCTAGGTGTTATTGGTGGATTCTGGGAGCAACTAGAATGATTTTGATGATCGATCATTCTAATTGTATGATCAGAAAAGTTCTAGTCCTTCGAAAGGTATTTCGATGATGTCGATGATGGAGATCATGACATATCTCATTATCATATGGAACTGAACCTAACTAGATCACACAAATAAAGGTTTGGGTCAGGATGTCATTAATTGAGCTAATCTAGTTTGATTGATTTGGATTAGATCTAATCAGGTTCAAGGTAATCGTGCTAGCACATGATTGAGCCTTACTTTCTCCTTCTCTAATCTTTCTGATTCATCACAACCAAGTTAAATTTGATTTGACTCATTTCTATATATTGAATGAGTTTATTTTCAACTATCTGGAATAAGTTCAAGTTAGATTAATTATAAAACTTAAATTCATTCCTAGTGCAGTTGGACTAGGGTCAATAGTTGACCCAATTGAGAGAATTGATGATCACATGATTAAAAAATTTTAAAAATTTCTTTACAAATTATTTTACTCTTATTTTCAGATATGTGATAGAAAATGAGTTATACTTTAGATGTGCAAAATTTTGTGATTTTTGGAGGTGCCTAGATTAGGTTTTGATAGAGTTTGATTTAGATCAAACTCTTGAGGGAAGAGTCCTAGATGCACAGGGACTCTTCCTTATCCTTTCATGCTGCCACCTTCTAGATGGATTTTTGGCATCAAAACCAAATGGGATCTAGGGGTTTTCATGAATATCAGGTCTAGGTGTCCAAATGGTCAAATTAATAAGGTTTTTGGTCAAAAAGGGACTCTTTATGGCGCTATGTCTACTATAAGAACTCTTCTCACAAAATTGCATAAATGTAATTTATTTTTTCCACACCCAAATTAGCCTTTTCACTAATATTCACACCCTGTCTATCCTCTATCTCCCTCTCTTCTACATGCCTAAAAAGTTAGGCATAAATCTGAGTTGAAGGTCCAAGATTTTTGGCACAGGATTCAACATCTATGCGACGGTGTTCGTGAGACGAACAAGCTGCTCTCAGAAGTTATTTTGAAGGCTTTTCAAATTAGATCTAGATCTAATTTTTAGAAGAGAGATTCATCAGAAGAAGATGTTTAGATCTTGCCTGAGTGGATACTAGTAGAAGCCAGACGCATGCATGGCTCCTTCCAGAACCTCAGGAATCAATAGGGTCATTACAGGATAATTAGATTACCAAATCAGGTACTTAAAATTAAATTTGATTTAATTTCATTTTTTAGCTCTTAATATCAGATCCCTATATTAAATCTAAGAAATCTCATATTTGACTAGAATTTTAGAAAAAAAAAATTTAAAATATTTCTTTAGATCCAATCAAATCTGAACGATCATGTGCCAGAAAAATAGGTTTTTCTTCAACTGGTATCAAAGCCAGGTTGCAGTTCTTTGGATCTATTTTAGATCTATTTTTATTTTTATTTTTTATCTAATATTAAAAAGTTTTAGATATCACATCATATGTGATTATATCTAAAATTAAAAAAATTATAATTAAATCATTTAGATCTAATATGTATGAGATGCATGACTAGATTGGGAATAGTTCTGTGTAGTCTAGTATAATCATGTTGTTAATTTGATTAAATATGATTTTAGAACTATTTAATTTTTAATTTTTTGATATTATAATTATTGTAATTAGATCTAAAAAATAGAAAATAAAGTTTTAAATTTTTGATTTATTCATATGTGATATGAAAAGATGCATGTTTAGACTAGTTGTAGAATAGTTCTATAAATAGTCTAGAATAGTTTTATTTTGATATGATCAAATTTAAATATTTTTTTTAGATATTACATATGATATTTTAGATCTAAAAAATATGCATATTTAATTTAGTAATAATACATGAGATATATGCAAAGGATGTATTAGTTAGATCATTAATTATATATGTGATATATAATCTAGATCTAACTAGTTTTATAGTTTCAATTATATTTTTGATTAAGGCCTTCCCCTTGACTGTCCGATCATAAGAATAATGTAGGATTTAAAGGCCCTTTCCTCCCATTCTAAGAGGTGTTCTTATGGCATGTAGGGGTGTTGTGCGTTCGTCCATAATTAGAAATCAGAACTTATTTTCTGCAAAACCCTAGATCCTAAAATCCTAGGATTTTGATACATATTTTTTGTTTATGAACCCAAACTTAATTAAAAATTAAGATTATGAAACTAATTAAATCTAAAATTAGGAATTTTTAGATCTAAGATATTTTCATAAAATTGGGTTTGGGCTTGGGTAGCTTAATTAGGTCTAGCAGTTGATCAAATCGAATCAAGAGTTGGTTAGGTGGGATCAAGAGTGCTTAAAATTGACCAGTCCAATAGTTGTAAGTCTAGGTTAAGGTCGACTCACTGCCACATGTGATCGATCCAATTAAGACCTAATTTGGCTCTAGGATTTGAGTCTGGATTATAGGCTAACCCAATTGATTCTGATTCGATAATTTGGTATCTAAGATAAGTTTGACAGATATGATCGATTGGTTTTTAATTGGGAGCTACTCGATCTAAATGCATTCTTGTCGAGTTAATGGCATATCCCTTCCGCCGTTCTCACTTACCTGACCATTTGTGTCAATCCAGTTCTGATTTGAGGTGGCTTATAGTTCGAGCGAGCTAAACCATGCCACTAGGCTTGTCATAATTGTTATGATTGAGTCAAGTCTAAGAGACCTAAATTGAATCTCTCTAAGAAAAGATTAAGATAATTGATTTTCCACCATTGTAGATGTGTGGACCCTTCCCGGGGTTGATTGTTCTCGGCTAGTTATAGTGGTTCAATTGCACCAAAAAGATGCAATCATGTCTATTAGGCATTGGATGATACAAGATGGAGGATGGGTTGGACTCAATATTTTGGATACAATGAGGGACCTAATAAAAAATCTAATTATTGAAAATGATGGGTCTGACTTAATTAAGGAGTGGATCAATATTCTGGATACGATGAGATTCATGAATTAGAGACCAAGTTAGGATGCACCATGATTAGAGAATCATTGGATAAGAGTTGTCCACTCATCGATTGATCCATCATCAATAACTGTTAGGTGAGATAGTGAGCCAGTCGGTGGGACCACACCACCTACTAGAAATCAATTGATCACGAAGATTTTCGCATCTTTGCCCATGGAGTGTAGGAATCCAAGAAAATAGTGGGAGCCTAATTTATTTAAAAAAATAAAATTTTTAAATAAATTGATTAAGTCTAATTATAAAATCTAACTAGAAACTTTGACTCTCTATAGAAAAATGTCTGTGTCCAACCCACTAGCCCATATCATAGACACCCATAAACTGACCAGACCCAACTTCAAGGATTGGCTTCGAAACTTCAAAATTATTTTGGATTTCAAGAAGTTGACTCATGTGTTGGAATAGGATCCTCCCACTTTACCAGTCCATCCATTCACTGATCAGAGAGTGTCTCTAAAGAAGTGGAAGGATGATGATAACAAAGTCAGGTATTATATGTTGGGCTCAATGTTTGATGATCTCCAGTGCCAACATGAAGACATTAGCCACCAAATGTTGGCTCACCTGCAAGAGTTGTTTGGTGAACAAAGTCACACAGCCAAATATCAAGTCACTAGAAGACTTTTTAAGGCTCAAATGCGCGATGGGCAGTCGGTCCAAGATCATTGTCTGATAATGATCAAGGACTTAGAAGAGCTTGAGAAGGTCGGTGTCAAGTTGGATAAGGATTTGTAGATTGATATAATTCAACAATCCTTGACTGATGCGTATGAGCAGTTTATCATGAACTACCATATGCATAAACTACAGAATACTCTGGCAGAACTTATGAATATGTTGGTTACTGCTGAGCTTTCAATGAAAGGTTTTAAATGCTCAGTACTTTTTGTGGAGCGGACTTCCTCCAAGAGAAAGTCTTTTGAAAAGAAGAAGAAGTCCATGAAGAAGCAGAAGGTGGATGGTGGAAAAAAGAAGAAGGTAGAGCCGAAGAAAAAGGCCGCTGACAAAGAAAAATATTTTCATTACAACACAGATGGTCATTGGAAGCAGAACTGTCCCTTGTACTTGGCCAGTCTAAAGATCAAGAAGAAGGTAGGTCCTTCTGGAGGTATGCTCCTTATAGAATCTAACCTTACGATTTCTTCTGCATCCAGTTGGGTACTTAACTCTGATTCTAGTGATCACTTATGCACTTCTATGCAGGATTTTAAGGATAGCAAGAGGCTGAGAGATGGTGAAATGATTCTATGTGTCAGGAATGGAGCAAGAGTTACTACTGTGGTCGTGGGAACCTATCCTTTGCGATTACCATCAGGATTAGACTTAGTACTTAGGAACTTTTTTTATGTGCCTACAACAAGCAGGAATTTGATTTTTGTTTCATGTTTAGCACAAGAAGGCTATGTAACTAGCTTTTCTAAGAACCATTGTAATATTCTTTATGAAAGAAATAAAATTATAAATGGTTTTCTTATAAATGGTCTCTATCAGTTATATATTGATGTTTTTATTTTCAATATCGAGCAAAACGTGAATGTCATAGGATCAAAATGACCTAAATAGGTATCTATGGCACCTTAGGCTAGGTCATATAGCGGAAGACAAGGTTAACAAATTGGAAAAATTTGGACTATTGAGTCCGTTGACTTTTGAGTCATATCCAATTTATGAATCATGCTTTCATGGCAAAATAACCAAGCTTCCTTTTGTAGGACAAGGGGAAAGGGCCACAGAACTGCTTGCCCAAGTACATACTGATGTGTGCAGCCAATTTGATGTGCCGACCGGAGCAATTATATCTATTTTATCACCTTTATCGATGATTTATCTCAGTATGGGTATGTGTATTTAATGTGACACAAGTTTGATCTTTTGAAAAGTTCAAAAAATTCAGACTCAAAGTAGAAAAATAAATAGAAAAATTTATTAAGATTCTTTGATCAGGACAAGGAGGCGAATACCTTATTCAAAAATTCTTAAACTATCTTAAGAATAATGGCATAGTCTCATAATGGACTCCATCTAGAACATCTCAACTTAATGAGATTTCTGAATGGAGAAATCAGACCTTATTAGATATGGTTCGATCTCTGATGAGCTTCACGGACCTCTCTATGTTTCTTTAGAGACATAGTCTAATGACCGCTATATATTTACTAAATAGAATTTTCTCTAAAACCATTCCTACCACACCATATCAGATATGATATGGTAAGAAATCAATTTTGAGTCACCTCAAAATTTGGGGTTGTCCGACTCATATCAAGTGACAACAGGCGAATAAGTTAGAGTATAGGTCCTTTAGAGCTTGGTTCATAGGATATCCTAAAAAATTATTAGGATATTATTTCTACATTCTGAAAGACCACAATGTGATTATGAGTTGGCATGCCATTTTCCTTGAAAAATAGTTTATTCAAGATGGTGGCATCGGAAGGCAGATTAGGCTCGAGGAGAAAGTCTTCCAAGAGCAACGAGCTAAGGACCCTATGAAACCCAATCAGATTGAGTCAGTCCAATTACTACCTCCTCTACCTCAAAGATCAAAAAGAATTTTCCATCCTCCTGAAAGATACTTAGGTACTATTTCAAAGGATGTAGAGAAAATGTTCCTCATAGAAAATGGGATTCATGGTGATGATCCCAAAACCTATCACGAGGCGATATTAGATATCGACTCCAAGAAATGGTTAGAGGCAATGAAGTCAGAGATTGACTCAATGTGCTCGAACCAAGTCTGGACCATAGTAGATCCACCTGAAGATATAGTACCTATTTGGTGTAAATGGATCTTCAAGAGAAAGATAGGTGTAGATGGGAATGTGGTGACATTCAAGGCATGGTTAGTGGTGAAAGGGTATAGTCAGCGTGAAGGCATTGACTATCAGGATACCTTCTCGCCAGTAGACATGCTAAAATCCATCCGCACATTACTTACTATTGTAGCCTATTTTGATTAAGAAATATGGCAGATGAACATGAAAATAGTCTTCTTAAATGGATATCTTGAGGAAGATATCTATATGGAACAGCTGCTAGGTTTCACATCCAATGATGCTGATCACAAGGTCTGTAAGCTGCAAAGATCCATATATGGACTTAAGCAAGCATCTCAGAGCTGGAATGCTTGTTTCAATGATGTGATCAAATCATTTGGATTCATCAAGAATGAAGAGGAGCCCTGTATTTTCAAAAAGATCAATGAGAGCACTATTATCTTTCTCGTACTGTACGTGGATGACATTCTTCTAATTAAAAATGATATTCCCATGTTGACTATAGTCAAAATATGATTGTCTAAAGAATTCTCCGTGAAAGATCTAGGAGAGGCATCCTTTATTCTAGGAATTAAGGTCTATAGAGATAGACCAAATAGGATGCTGGGTCTCTCACAAAAAATGTACATAGAGGAGGTGCTAAAGAGGTTTAGCATGGAAAACTTCAAGAGGGGATTGGTGCCCTTCAGACATAGCATTCATCTCTCCAAATAGATGTGTCCCAACACACCTGACGAGATTAAATGTATGAGCATGATCGCTTATGCTTCAATAATAGGGAGCCTCATGTATGTCATGCTATGTATACGATCTAATATCGTCCATGCTGTGAGTGTCACAAGCAGATATCAGTTGAATTCAGGTGAAGAGCACTGAACTTCTGTGAAATGTATCCTTAAGTACTTAAGAAGGACTAAGGATAAATTCTTAATTTTTAGTAATGGAGAACTCTAGATCCAGGCTTATGCAGACTTAAATTTTATGTATGATATAGATGATTGAAAGTCGACATCTGGTAGTCTGTTTGTGTGTAATAGTGGTGCTGTCAGCTGGAAGAGTTTCAAGTAGACTATGATAGCAGATTCTACTATGGAAGCAGAGTACATCGCTGCATAAAAGTTGCAAAGAAGGCATTTTGGTACAAGAAATTCATCGTAGAATTTAGAGTGATGCCATTAGATGCCATCCCTCTATACTGCGATAACAATGGCGCCATAGCCCTAGCTAAGGAGCTAAGGACTCATCAGAAATCTAAGCACATCAAGCGGTGATTCCACCTCATCCATGATTACCTCAAGAAGAATTATGTCAAGGTCAAGAGAGTCAATTTCGTGGATAATGCGATAGATCCACTGATGAAGCCTTTAGGCCAGTAGAAGATCGAAGCCCACCTTAAGAAGATGAGACTTAGATTTGTAGCCAATTGGCTTTAGGTCAAGTGGAAGTTTGTTAGATGTGTGCCCTAGAAGCCTGATTGGCTAACACTTATAATACACTTTTAAGGATAATTTTATAATTTTGATTATAAATTAATAAAAGAATTATTTTCTATTATAGTGTGTGTTTAAAGTGTATGTGATACATCTTTTGAGTTAATGGTAATGACAATTCATATTTTTAAAAAGTTAAAAATTTAAGACATGAATTTTCATAATTAACTTATAAACTGCTCCCAACCATAGGATCATCACGAGGATGGTGATTGATCTGGATGGTTAGTGTACGATCACTTTCTTTGAGTAGATGAATCTTTAGTCTATGGTGTAGAGACATCAGAGCAAGAGTACAGATACTCATTAGAGAATGAGGGCACTGAGCGTGACCACCTTGAGCATTCATAAGGAAGTCTACCTTCTCGTTGATGACTGGCTCGATGTTGCAGTAGTGTGTTTGGTTCTTTGATCTGAGGTGCATCGATAATTCACCTTGAGGGTGTTGTAGTTTGACTATACCATAACTCGGTCTCCTAGCCATTCGGAATTCGGAGGTGTATGTTGGCTATAGTACGTTCATTGTAGGAATTGTATTGCATCAATAAGGGATCTATCTATCTCGGTAGATGAGGAGTAGCCCTATGATGATCATGATAATTGAGTCCATAAGCCCATGGCCATGGTGGAGTGAAGATGATAGAAAGAGTTTTTATAAAGGATTTCACATAGGACTCAAATCGAATGATTAATTCATATCACAGATATTGGGTTTGACAAGTTCACCTTAACCCTAATCCTGTCAGAGCTCAAGATAGAAGAATCCAATCACATAGGAAGCTACATCGAGAGGTTCACTTTTAGTTCTGATGGGTTGCCACCATATACTGCTAGGTGTCATTAGTGGATTTTGGGAGCAATTAGAATGATTTTGATGATTGATCATTCTAATTGTATGAATCAGAAAAGTTTTGATCCATCGAAAGATGTTTTGATGATGTCGATGATGGAGATCATGACATGTCTCATTACCATATGAAACTAAACCTAACTGGATCACACAAACAAGGGTTTGGGTTTGGATATGATCAATTGAGCTAACCTAGTTCGATAAATTTGGATTAGATCCAATTAAGTTCAAGGTAATCTTCTAGCACACGATTGAGCCTGACTTTCTCCTTCTGTAATCTTTCTGATTCATCGCAACTGAGTTGAATTTGATTTGACTGATTTCTATATCTTGAATGAGTTTAATTCATCTGACTGGAACAAGTCCAAGTTAGATTAATTATGAAAATTAAATTCATTCCTAGTGCAATTGGACTAGGGTCAATAGTTGACCCAATTGAGAGAATTGAGGATCACATGATCAAGGAATTTTAAAAGTTTCTCTAAAAATTATTTTTTTTCTAATTTCTAAGTAGGTGATAGGTGACGAGCAATACTTTGGGTGTGCATAATTTTGTGATTTTTGGAGGTGCCTAGATTGGGTTTTGATAGAGTTTGATTTGGATCAAACTTTTGAGGGAAGAGTCCTAGATGCACATGGACTCTTCCTTATCCATTCATGCTACCACCTTCTAGATGGATTTTTGGCATCAAAACCAAACTAATCTAAGGTTATTCATGGAGATCAGGTCTAGGAGTCCCAATGATCAAATTAACAAGATTTTTGGTCAAAAAGGGACTCTTTATGGTGCTATATCTAGTATAAGAACTCTTCTCATGAAATTGCCTAAAAGTAATTTATTTTTTCCATAACCAAAGGAGCCTTTCCTCTGATATCCACACCCCCTATATCCTCTCTCTCTCTCTCTTCTACATGCTTAAAATGTTAGGCATAAATTTGAGTTGAAGGTCTAAGGTTTTTGGCACAAGATTCAGCATCTACGCAATGGTGTTCGTGAGATGAACAGGCTGCCCTTAGAAGTCATTTTGAAAGCTTTTCAAATCATATCCAGATCTAATTTTTGGAAGAGAGATTCATGAGGAAAAGATATTCAGATCTTGCCCAAGTGGATATCGGTAGAGGCTAGGTGCATGCATGGCTCCTTCCAGAACCTCAGGAATCAATAGGATCATCATAGGATAATTAGATTACCAAATCAGATACTTAAAATTAAATCTAATTTAATTTTATTTTTTAACATTTAATATCAGATATCTATGATCAGATCTGAGAAATCTCAAATCTGATTAGGATTTTAGAAATTTTTTTTTGAAATATTCTTTCAGATCCAATCAGATCTGAATGATCCTGTGCTGACAAAATAGTTTTTTCCTTCAAAAATGGCCACTAACCTATCACTCTGGTCATTGTTAGATAATGACAAATTAATAAAACTCAACTATGATAGCTGGTATCATAAGTTGAAAATCGTCCTAAAGTATAAGTGGATTCTTTATATCATAATGGATCCAGCACCTGAGGAGCTAGCTCCGAACGCCAGAGGAGTAGTCCAAGACACTTATCAAAAGTGGCTTAATGACCGCACCACCATTCGGTGTATAATACTTGTGGCAATGAACAATGAGTTCAGTCGTAGGTTCAAAAATGCCCAGCCATAGGAGATGCTTCAAATGTTGAATGACTCCTTTGGCATGCTTGACGATGTTGAAAGGCACAAAACAAGTTGTGCCATTTTCAACACTCGGATGAGGGATAGGGCCTCAGTCGTCAATCATGTATTGTACATGATCGAGACGATCGAGTGCCTTAGCAAGCTGGACTTTCTCCTACACAAGCAGCTCGATAAGGATGCGATCCTTAATTGCTTGCCCAAGTCTTTCCTCCCCTTTCTAGCTCATTTCAGAATGACAAAGCCTGCAGTCAACTACCACGACTTGTTGGGGTTGCTGCAGAACTTTGAGAAGGATCACCAACTCCATAAGAAGATGGTGAATGTAGTGGGAGGGTCTTCTTCTGGTCATTGATCCTTTAAGAAAGGAAAGAAGAACAAGAAGAAGAAGAACAAGAAGGTGCAGCTAAATGTCTGGACGATTACACAAGGTCAGACCAAGAAGTGCAAGTCCGACCAGAGCCAAATAGAGTGCTTCTTCTACAAGAAGCGGGAGCACTAAAAGAGAAACTGTCCTCTATACATTGCCTCCCTAGACCCAAATAGGCTGAGGAGGAAGCAAGTGGTTGCTGGGCAAGGTAATTATATGATAACAACTTGCAATTTTTTCTTATTTGATTCTATTACCTGGATATTAAATATTGGAAGCCCTTATCATATTTATAATTCTATGCAGGGCTTGCAGGTCAGTAGAAGATTTGATCAAGGCAAGAGATTCCTGAATGTTAGAGATGGAAGACAAATTCCAATTCTAGCTTTAGGAACCAAGAATCTTGTAATCAATTCAAATAAAGTTATTCTCAATGAATGTCATTTTTGTCCAACCTTCTTATCGATTGTCATTTCTGTAGGCGTTTTGGCCATCAATGGTTTTGAAATATCAATAAAAGAAAAATTTTGTAATATCATTTTGATGGTGTTATAATTTTTATTGGATAATTGAATAACATAATTTATTTACTTTCTATACCTGTTAATGTGGTTCAATCCTTCGGTAAATACCTTAAAATTAGTGATATGTCTGATGTTTTCCTTTGGCACTGTAGGTTATGTCATATTAATAAGAATAGAATTAATAAGTTAGTTTAAGAAGAAATCCTTGAGGTTAGTGATTGTGAATCACTTTCGACCTGTGAGTCCTATCTTCTTGGTAAGATAACCAAGTCACCTTTTACTAAAAAAGATGAACAAGCCACTGAACTCCTAAGTCTAGTATATTTGGATGTATATGGATCCATGAGCCCAATTGCCAAAGGTGGATACTTCTACTTCATAACCTTCATAGACGACCTATCGAGGTATGGGCACGTCTATTTAATGAAGCATAAGTCGAAGTAATTTGAAATATTCAAACTATTTCGAAATCAGGTAGAAAAGCAAACTAAAAAGTGTATTAAAACTATTCAGTCTGATCGAGAGGGTAAGTATCTTTCAAATGAGTTTCTAACATATCTAGAAAAGAATGGAATTCTTGATAGGAATGATGTACAAGGATGAAAGCATGGATTTCAAAGCAAAAATATGAAATCATATAAACCAAACCCAAACCCTAGGACCACCTTATTAGCAATTAAATCATATAACATACATTTGTAATATAAAAGAAAGTATTAGAACATACCTCTTATCGCTAAATCCTAAATTGACCCTGATCGCCGGTAGTAGTCCATCAGGGGTTCCACCAGGTGCCCACGTATTCACCCTCCAATGTTGATCCACATAGAGACATGATCAAGACACCAGCACCTCTGATTTATTTAATTAGAGTTCTAATAATAAGAACTTTAATAAAAAGGGCAAGACCTTCTTTAGCCTTTATGTCACCTTCCTTGCCTCTCCTTATCTATCTTTCTTTTTCTTTGTCTTCTTAATTTTTCTTCCTAATCTCTTAGTCTTAAGATGACTTCTTGTCCTTATAAGGACAAGGTCTAGACAAGAGAAAGGAAGAAAGAAAATTGGACAAAAAGAAACTCTTGTAAGAAAGAAAGATAATTTTCACATCTATCGGACTCTTGGTGCGCACCCTTATTTATAATGTACGTAAGGGTGCCAACAAAATTTCTCATGCCCTTTCAAAAATATCTCATGCCCCATCAGCCAATCTCATGCCTCATCAGAAAATAACAAGATGTAGACTTAGTCCAAGAGGTGCCTTAAAGCAGAAGGACTCTTGGACTAATTCTACGTAAGTTATTTACGAAGAGTCGCAATATTTCATCTTTGGCGCCACCCTTTTCATCCATTAGATCAGATAAAAAGGCCATCCAATGGCTCTAAAAAGGGATGCCCATTCAGCAAGAAGGCATGGAGATGAATCTTTGAATAGTCAAAGTCCCAAGAGACTTTGACTTGGTCCAAGAGGCGTCAAGGAGGAGTGGGCGGCATGGAGTCTTGGGCGGCAAGGAGTCTTGGGCGACAAAGAATCCTGGGGAGACAAAAATTTAAAATGAAAAATGAAGTATTTCATCTTGTAGAAGGACTCTTCTATGCCCCATATCTGATGTCCATGCCAATTAAAAAATTTATGTGACATAACAAATGGGAAAAGTCAAAGAAGGTAGGCGCCAACTAATTCCATGCGCCAAAAATCCTTTGCGCATGAAAGACTTCCCACGCGCAAGAGAGAGACTCTCTGGCATGTGGGATTCAGGTATGTGGCACCCAATCTGAAGCCCAATCAAGTCTAGGTTAATCCAATTCAAGACCAAATCCTATTTGGCTCAAATCGGATCTTAATTAGCCCAAATCGGAAAGCCGATTCGAATCCAATTCGAATCCAGGTGCTAGGGTTTGCTACATGTGCTAGCATGTTCATCTTGCAAACATGGTCTAATCCAATTAGACCCTTAATCAATTCTCTTTGTGTGTGACCCATTGGGTTCCACATCTAACCAGCAGTGAGTCTGGGTGTGATTTGACCTAATCTGGTTAGAACTCAACCAAACCGATTTAGGTCAAAACTAGCCAACCCAATTTGACTTAATTTAGAACACTTTCTAATTTAATGATCAAATTAAAATTTTAATTTGATCGAACCCACAAGACATGATTGACGTCTAGCAACGTATCATGACTTTCCTGAAAGATGTGAAATTTTGATGGAAATACCAAAAATATCCTTCAGTGAAAATTACCATGCAACTAGATCCTTCGATCTCCCTGCATCCTGAATATGACTCTGGGTATGGAAATATGTCAATCCCAATATCATATTCATTTCTCTTTCAATCTTATGATGATGATTCATTTAATGAAATATTAGAAACCATTTCTAATTTTTCATCATGCTTTGATCAAAGTCTTCCTGAATCATCATTTGTTTGAAGCAAGTAGGATGCTATTTCCTCTTACCAGGAGAGATCGATTCCATGTTAACCTACTCACAACCTTCATATATATAATCTACCATATCCAGATCATCCCATACATAACTGAGTCATGAATGAGTATGAACCAAAATATGGATTTATATATATAAGATTCTATGGTAGTTTCAGGTCAAAGGATTACATGCACAAATTCCACTATGAGAACCATCTATTGACATGTAGATAAGACTCCATTAGATATTCTCAATTTGGATCAATTCAGTGAACTCATTCTCTAATGAGCACCCACATTCTTGTATTAGTGTCATACACAAGTTATTGTGAGATCAATCACCCTCTCAATCGAGCATACAAAGAATGTGCTAGTCTTACCGAAAAACATTGATCCCTAACTCAATGTCCCATCGACTAGGAATATTTAAATTAGGATTTTAAGATTTTAGGTCTCACTGGTATGATCTCATCATAATCCTAAAATCATAGCCCTAATTTATAGGTTCATCATAATCTTAAATAAATAATAAGACACTGCATATGATGAAATAAATGCCCTTTATTTATTAAAAATATCATTACATGAGTTTGGAAGACAAAGAACATCCCAAAAATTAATTGGCTTGAGGGCATATTCCTTTCAATCTCCCACTTGCACTAAAGCCAATCGCCCTTATATTTTAATCCCATACAATCAAGGTGGCGATCAAACAGTTGCAGTGGTAAAGCCTTAGTGAATGGGTCTGCTATGTTGTTCTTTGTGTCAACTCGTTCTATGACTACATCTTGTCTTTCAATAATTTCACGAACGAGATGGAAGCATCTCAGAATGTGTTTGGATTTATGATGAGACCTTGGTTCCTTTGCTTGAGCAACAGCTCCAGTATTATCATAGTAAAGTGGTACTGGATTCTCAATTTCAGGAATAACATCCCAATTCAGTGATGAACTTCTTCATCCAGACAGCTTTCTTGGCGGCTTCACTTACAGCTATGTATTCTGCTTCAGTGGTTGAGTCAGCTATAGTTGGCTGCTTAGTACTCTTCCAACTTACTGCTCCACCATTCAGAGTAAAGACATATCCTAAAATGGATTTGCTATCATCTAGGTCTGATTGAAAACTAGAGTCAGAATATGCTTCTAATTTAAGATCAGAACCACCATATACTAGAAAAATATCTTTAGTCCTTCTCAAGTACTTAAGAATATTTTTCACAGCTTTCCAATGATCCTCTCCTGGATCAGCTTGAAATCTACTTGCAATGCCTAAAGCATAAGCAACATCAGGCCTTGTACATAACATGGCATACATTATTGATCCAACAGCCGAAGCATAAGGAATAGAACTCATTCTATTTCTCTCTTCAGGTGTCTTTGGAGACATCTTTTTAGAGAGATGTATGCCTTGACTCATGGGTAAATAACCTCTTTTACTCCCATCCATACTGAATCTTTTCAGTATTAAGTCAATGTACCTTGATTGGGACAAGCCTAGCATCCTCTTAGATCTATCTCTATAGATCTTTATTCCTAGTATATAGGATGCTTCTCCCAAATCTTTCATGAAAAACTTATTTGATAGCCATAATTTGACTGATTGTAACATTGGGATATCATTCCCAATGAGGAGTATGTCATCTACATACAGAACCAAGAAGACTATGGTTCTCCCACTAGTTTTCTTGTACACACATGGTTCATCCAACATTCTTGATAAAACCAAACTCTTTTACTATTTCATCAAAATGGATGTTCCAACTCCTTGATGCTTGCTTTAATCCATAAATGGATCTCTTAAGCTTGCATACCTGATTTGGTCTCTCATTTGACTCAAATCCCTCTGGCTGTGACATATAGACCTTCCTCCTCAAGGAAACCATTAAGGAAGGCAGTCTTTACATCCATTTGCCATATTTCATAGTCGTGGTATGCTGCTATAGCAAGCATAATCCTGAATAGATTTGAGCATGGCAATAGGTGAAAATGTTTCATCATAATCAATCCCCTATTTTTGCCTAAAACCCTTAGCCACCAATCTGGCCTTATAGGTTTCAATTTGACCATCAGCTCCAATCTTTTTCTTAAAAATCCATTTGCATCCAATAGGGTTTATATCCTCTGGTGCATCCACCAAAGTCCATACTTTGTTGGTGTGCATGGATTCTATTTTGGATTGCATGGCAGCCAGCCATTTGTAAGAGTCCTTACTTTTGACTGCTTCCATATAGGTCAGAGGTTCATCATTCTCAATGACTTGGGCTTCATTGTTCTCAATAATGAAACCCATACCTCATAGGTGTATTTCATACTCTTTTAGACCTATGGATAGGAGTTATGTGTTCTGGTTCTTTTATGTGATTATTTGGTTGAGAAATTTCTATTTATTTTTCTTGAACTTCACTAAGTTCAATATTTCTGCCACTGCCCTTTTCTAGGATAAATTCTTTTTCCATGAAAAGTGGCATGCCTACTTACAAATACCTTTTGTTCAGTAGGATGGTAGAATAAATATCCTATACTATTTCTAGGATATCCTATAAATAGACATCTGTCTGATCTAGCATCAAGTTTATGTCCAAAATTTCTTTTGACATATGCTGGACAACCCCATATCTTAAGATACTTAAGATTAGGTTTCTTACTTCTCCATATGTCATATGGAGTACTAGATACAGATTTAGAAGGAACTCTATTCAAGATGTAAATTGCAGTCTCCAGAGCATGACCCTAGAAGGAAATAGGATAAATTTCAGTGAAGCACATCATGGACCGTACCATATCTAATAAGGTATGATTTTTTCTTTCGGCTACACCATTTAATTGTGGTGTATAAGGAGGTGTCCATTCCCTTTAACTTTAAGATAGTCTAGAAACTCACTAGATAAGTATTCTCCTTCCCGATCAGATCGAAGGATTTTTATACATTGTCCAGTTTGTTTTTCGACCATACTTTGATACTCTTTAAATTTATCAAAGGCTTCTGATTTGTGTTTCATAAGATACACATATCCAAACCTAGATAAATCATCAGTGAATGTTATAAAATAAGAGTATCCTCCTCTGGCTTGAGTTGTCATAGGACCACATACATCCGTATGTACAAGTCCTAATAACTCATTTGTCCTTTCTCCATGTCCACTAAATGGAATCTTGGTCATTTTACCCATGAGGCATGATTCACAAGTTCCCAATGATTCATAATCAAAAGGATCAAAGAACTTTTCTTTGTATAACTTGTTAATCCTAGCCTCACTAATATGACCTAATCGATAATGCCAAAGTAAAGTATTATTTATGTCATCTCTCTTATGTTTTCTATTTTCATCAATATGAAATATATTGTCATCCAAACATAGAGTCAACAAACCATTGCTAAATATGCCAAAACAAATATTTTCATTAGAATATTTGATCGAGCAACCTTCGCTCGTTACATTAAGACTATAACCTTGTTTTAATAACAAGGGTATAGATATAATATTTCTAATGATCATAGGCATATAATAACAATTTATAAGCTCTAAGATCTTTCTATAAGGTAACTTCAATATATTTGATCCGACAACTTCTGCTTGGATAGACTCTCCTCTAGCGCCATAGAGCTTGAAGTCACCTTTCTTCAAACTCTTAATTTACTGCAGCCCCTGCAAAGATTTATAGATATGAAAACCACAGCCAGTATCTAATACCCAAAAATTTGAAATGGAAGAATTTAATGATAATATAGTATGTATCTCATACATACCTTTTGATGCATTATTTGCATCAGACTTCATAGTTGCAAGGTAATCCTTGCAATTTCTCTTCCAATGACCTATTTTACCATAGTGAAAATATATCGTCTGTCCGAAGACCTTCTTCTCCTTTTTCTTTTTATTTATACCACCTTTAGGGTTCAACCTTCTCTTTGAACCCTTTTTGTCTACCTTCTTCTTGGAGATCCCATCCACAAGAAGAATAGGAGCCTTATCCTTCTTGATATGGCTTTCTGCTATCTTGAGCATATTTAATAGCTCAGGCAAGGAAGAATTTAGTTTGTTCATGTGATAGTTCATGACAAACTGAGAAAATGATTCTGAAAGTGATTGCAGGATCAAATCCTGACTTAACTCTCCATCCATAACAAAACCTAATTGACTTAATCGAGTGATTAGGTCAATTACCATCAAAACATGATTTTGTACGGATGTTCCTTCTATCATTCTTGCATGAAATAATTGCTTAGATATCTCATATCTAGCAGTCCTACTATGCTCTCCATAAAGCTCTTTTAGATTGAGCAATATGGATTGAGTGTCCATGCCATCATGCTGCCTCTGTAATTCATTATTCATAGAGGCAAGTATGATGCATTTGACAGTAAGAAAATCATTTTGCCACATCTTGTATGTGGACTTATCTTCATCTGTGGCATCATTTTCTAATGGCTTAGGATCAGGGGCATCAAGAATATAGGAAGAGTTTTTCTTGACTGAGTACTATTTTTAGGTTTCTCAACCAGTCAACATAATTTTGACCAGTCAATTTATTTGAATCCAAAATTGAACGCAATGAAAGTGAAGAAGCCATTTAATCTACATAATAAAGAATAATATATAAGCAAACAACTCATGATGACAAACATAATTAAATTAGGACTTTAATTTAATTATGTCTCCCACTATTTAATCAAAAAATCATAACCCTCTTATTGATTTTCTTAGTGAGAATAAGATCCTAATTCCTTATAAAAGTCTTGTGGTTGCACAACAAACTTGTTATAAGTTCAAAGGTAGGAAACTCTTTCCAATTGCATTTTATGCAACTCTCAAAAAACTTTTGCCTCTAAAATATTAATAGCCTTGTGTTAGCACAACAAACTTTAATGTTTTAGTTTAAATAGAACCCTTCATTTCTATACAGTCAAAATGAAATATGACTACTTTTGTGGTTACACAATAAAGCAGTATATTCAAAATGCTGTAAGCATCTCAATGCACTAGATTAATATTACATCATTCCCCATGATAGATCTTGTGGTTACACAACAAAACTAATATGGTTCTGGACATAATAAGAACCTAGTATGAAGGAAGGCCTTAATGTAGTGAATATAATACTAAGCATTTCAATCTAGAATTAAATTAATCGAATCGATCAGGTAAGTGGGAGAGAAGTGGGAGTCCCCCTGTTGCTTTTCTTAGACACCAATAAATTGGCTAGGTCAGACAATAGAACCAATTAAAAAACCATGTTCTCTTTACCAATCATGAACCATTTATCCTAGACATCGATTGATCAATTAGACATCCCGACTGATACAGCTATAGATTAATTACACTACAACTTAATATAATTTTTAAAGAGGGATTTAAAAGGTCTCGATGCACATTCTGATTTAAATCAAACTAAATGCCTAATAGCATCAATTATAATAAAATTTATATATATCTATTAACATGTATAATTATTCTAGGACAACCATCATTATATAGTGAATACTTTCCACTATATCAGGGCAACCTTTATAGAATAATATATACATCATAATCTCATTATGATAAATAAAAGAATATGATCTCATCATATAAATAACATGCAAATAAATACAAAAAATATTATATCATACTTTTCTTTTATGCCATTATATTATAAGCAAAGCATTATATGATTTAACCTAATAAGGCTTGCTCTGATACCACTGATAGGAATTGGTGTACAGGGTGGAAGCATGGAATTTCAAAGCAAAAACATGAAATCATATAAACCAAACCCAAACCCTAGGACCACCTTATTAGCAATTAAATCATATAACATGCATTTGTAATATAAAAGAAAGTATTAGAACATACCTCTTATCGCTAAACCCTAAATTGACCCTGATCGTCGGTAGCAGTCCGTCAGGGGTTCCACCAGGTGCCCACATGTTCACCCTCCAACGTTGATCCACACAGAGACTTGATCAAGACACCAGCACCTCTAATTTATATAATTAGAGTTCTAATAATAAGAACTTTAATTAAAAAGGGCAAGACCTTCTTTAGCCTTTATGTCACCTTCCTTGCCTCTCCTTATCTATCTTTCTTTTTCTTTTGTCTTCTTAATTTTTCCTTCCTAATCTCTTAGTCTTAAGATGACTTCTTATCCTTATAAGGACAAGGTCTAGACAAGAGAAGGAAAGAAAGAAAATTGGATAAAAAGAAACTCTTGTAAGAAAGAAAGATAATTTTCACATCTATCGGACTCATGGTATGCACCCTTATTTATAATATACGTAAGGGTGCCAACACAATTTCTCATGCCCATTCAAAAAATATCTCATGTCCCTTCAGCCAATCTCATGCCTCATCAGAAAATAATGAGATGTAGACTTAGTCCAAGAGATGCCTTAAAGCAGAAGGACTCTTGGACTAATTCTATGTAAGTTATTTACGAAGAGTCGCAATATTTCATCTTTGGTGCCACCCTTTTCATCCATTAGATCAGACAAAAAGGCCATCCAATGGCTCTAAAAAGGGATGCCCATTCAGCATGAAGGCATGGAGATGATCTTTGAATAGTGAAAGTCCCAAGAGACTTTGACTTGGTCCAGGAGGCGTCAAGAAGGAGTGGGCGGCATGGAGTCTTGGGCGGCAAGGAGTCTTGGACGACAAAGAATCCTGGGCGACAAAAATTAAAAAGAAAATGGAGTTTTTAACTTGTAGAAGGACTCTTTATCACTCCATATCTGATGTCCATGCCTATTCAAAAAATTTTTATGTGACATAATAAATGGGAGAAGTCAAAGAAGGTAGGCGCCAACTAATTCTATGCGTAAAAAATGCTTTGCGCATGAAAGACTTCCCATGAACAAGAGAGAGACTCTTTGGTGCATTGGATTTAGGTATGTGGTACCCCAACTGAAGCCCAATCAGTCTAGGTTAATCCAATTCAAGATCAAATCCTATTTGGCTCAAATCGGACCTTAATTAGCCTAAATTGGAAGCTGATTCGAATCCAATTCAAATCTAGGTGCTAGGGTTTGCTACATGTGCTATCATGTTCATCTTGCAAACATGGTCTAATCCAATTAGACTCTTAATCAATTCTCTTTGTGTGTGACCCATTGGGTTCCATATCTAACCAGTAGTGAGTCTGGGTGTGATTTGACCTAATCTGGTTAGAATTCAACCAAACTAATTTAGGTCAAAACTAGCCAACCCAATTTGACTTAATTTAGAATACTTTTTAATTTAATGATCAAATTAAAATTTTAATTTGATCGAACCAACAAGACATGATTGATGTCTAGCAATGTATCATGACATTCAGAAAGATGTGAAATTTTGATAGAAAGACCAAAAATATCCTTCGGTGAAAATTACCATGCAACTAGATCCTTCGATCTCCCTGCATCCTGAATATAACTCTGGGTACGAAAATATGTCAATCCCAATATCATATTCATTTTTCTTTTAATCTTACAATGTTGATTCATTTAATGAAACATTCGAAACCATTTCTAATTTTCATCATGCTTTGATCAAAGTCTTCCTGAATCATCATTTGATTGAAGCAAGTAGGATGCAATTTTCTCTTACCAGGAGAGATCGATTTCATGTTAACCTACTCACAACCTTCATATATATTATCTACCATATCCAAATCATCCCATACATAACTGAGTCATGAATGAGTATGAACCAAAATATGGATTTATATATATAAGATTCTATGGTAGTTTCAGGTTAAAGGATTATATGCATAAATTCCACTATGAGAACCATCTATTGACATGTAGATAAGACTCCATTAGATATTCTCGATTTGGATCAATTCAGTGAACTCATTCTCTAATGAGCACCCACATTCTTGTATTAATGTCATACATAGGTTATTGTGAGATCAATCATCCTCTCAATCGAGCATACAAAGAATGTGCTAGTCTTACCGAAAAATATTGTCCCTAACTCAATATTCCATCGACTAGGAATATTTAAATTATGGTTTTAAGATTTTAGATCTCATTGGTACGATCTCATCATTATCCTAAAACCATAGCCCTAATTTATAGGGTTCATCATAATCTTAAATAAATATTAAGACACTGCATATAATGAAATAAATCTTTATTTATTTATTAAAAAATATCATTACATGAGTTTGGAAGACAAAGAATAGCCCAAAAAATTAATTGGTTTGAGGGCATATTCCTTTCAATTCTCTCCCAATGGACCCCTCTTTGAACACCACAACATAATGGTGTGTTTGAAAGGGCAAATCAAAACTTATTGGACATGGTTCGATCTATGATGGGGTTTGCTGGATTGCCGATCTCCTTATGAGGATATGCACTTGAGTTAGCTTGTTACATTCTAAATAGGGTTTCAAGTAAATCTATTAATAAAACACCATATGAGATATAGACAGGGCGTAAGCCAGTGCTCTCACACCTTAAGGTTTTGGGGTGTCTGGCATATGTCAAATGTTTAATGAAAGACAAGCTTGGACCTAGGTTTGATAAGTGTAGTTTTATAAGTTATCCAAAAGAAACCAAAGGGTACTACTTCTACCTTATTGATGAGCAAAAAGTGTTTGTCAGTTTTAAGGCAGTCTTTTTAGAAAAAAAGTTTTTTGAAGGAACTAATGCCTTTAAGATCGAACTTGATGAACTACGACAGGTGGAAGAATAGACACAAATTATTGAACTTGAGCTGGATCTGATTAGATCAGACTTAGAATCCATTATAGATGCACCCTTAAGGCGATCTAGTAGAGTACCATGTCAACCGGACAGATACTATAATTTCTTGATCCAAGATGGAAATCCTATCAAACTCGATGAGAATGATCAGGATTCGATCACCTATATGTATGAAATGCAGAGATTCGACACTAAGAAATGGCTCGAGATCATGAAATCCAAAATAAAATCCATGAAGGTCAATGATGTATGGACATTGGTTGACCCACCCAAAGGGGTAGAACCCATAGGATGTGTTGGTGCAAAATTTGGTCAACATCGAATCGAGCTGGAGCTGAGGAAGAAGAGGTCACCATCGGTGATCTGCAAAATAAAGTTCTATCCTGAGTCAGTGGTGGTGGCTCCGGTAGGACCCTCCGATGATCAAGTCAGCTCTTCTGGCTAATAGAAATGGAGTGCTCAAAAAAGAGTTCGGCAGAGTTTTGGAAAGGAGAAGAGAGCTTAGAAAAAATATATCTGAAGGGTCCCTTTTTATAGATGAAGCTTGTAGTAACAACCATACCATTCGACCGTGGGCTGCTCAGGGCCGCGTGAGGCTTGTTATGAAGAGAAAGGCATCGTCAGACTGATAGTGACAGCCATAACTATCTGACAGCAGGCTGCTCGAGGCCGCATGGGATTTGCTATGGAGAAAGAGGTATCGCTAGACTGATAGTGATAGCCATAACCGTCCAATAGTGGGCCACTCGGCACCGCATGGGGTTTGCTATGGGAGGAGAGGTGTCATGATGTGCCCGTTCATTGAGATTTAATAGTCAAAGTTTGGAGGAAGCAGGCATTGATTGGTGAAGAACTTTGACATATGTCAATTCCAGAGAAGTTCGAACTCGTAAAGGGAATGCGGCTAGAAAGGATCATCCCAGAGGAGTGCTAGCTAAAATCTAAAAGTAATCCGCTAGAGAAATCTGACTGAAGAAGGAGTCCAGAAGGAGTTTAGCTCCTGGCTCCTGGAGGAATCCGACTGAAGGAGTCAGGAAGGAGTTCAGCTCCTATAGAAATTCGATTGAAGGAGTCTGAAAGAAGTTCATCTCCTATAGAAATTCGATTGAAGGAAGAGTCCAAAAGGAGTTTATCTCCTAAAGAAACTTGGCTAAAGCAGAAATTCAGAAGGAGTTCGACTTCTGGAGGAATCTGACTAAAGGAGGAGTCTGGAAAGAGTTTGGCTCATGAAGGAATCTAACTAAAGGAGGAGTTTGACTACTATAGAAATCCAACTATAGGAGAGTCCGAATAGAGTTCAGCTCCTGGGGGGATTTGACTGAAGAAGAAATCTGAAAGTAGTTTGGCTCCTATAGAAATCTGACTGAAGAAAAAGTTTGGAAGAAGTTTGGCTCCTATATAAATGCAGTCGAAGGAGAAGTTCGGAAGGAGTTTGGCTCCTGGAGGAACTTGACTGAAGAAAATATTTTGAAGGAGTTTGGCTCTTGGAGGAATCCGACTGAAGGAGGAGTCCGAAAGGAGTTCGGCTTCTTAAGGGACTTGACTGAAGGAGAAGTTCGAAAGGAGTTCGGCTTCTAGAGAAATTTGACTGGTGGAGAAGTTCAGAAGGAGTACGGCTCCTAGAGGAATCATGACTGAAGGAGAAGTTTGGAAGGAGTTCAGCTCTTGTAGAAATCCAACTGTAAGAGAAGTCCGGATGGAGTTTGGTTCCTAGAGGAATCTGATCAGACTGGACTTCAATGGGAGCAGGGTTTATCCCCAATAGGATGTAAGTGGGTCTTTAAAAAAAAATGGGCACAGATGAAAAGATAGAGACCTATAAAGCCCATCTAGTTGCCAAGGGATATCGTCAACATTATGGTATTGACTATGACGAGATATTTTCTCCTATGGCAATGCTCAAATCCATTTGAATTATGCTTGCTATCGCTGCCCATCTAGATTATGAAAATTGATAGATGGATGTGAAAATGGCTTTCCTAAATGGAGAGCTGGATGAAGAGGTGTATATGATATAGCCTGAAGGATCCACATCTATAGATGAGTTTAAGGTGTGTAAGCTTCAAAGGTTCATTTATGGACTGAAGCAGGCATCTTGGAGCTGGAACATATGATTTGATAGAACAATCAAAATGTATGGCTTCATTAAAAATGAAGAGGAGCCTTGTATATCCAAGTGGGCTAATGGTGCAGCAATAGTATTCCTAGTATTGTATGTGGATGATATTCTCTTAATCGGGAATGATATTCCTATATTACAAAGAATAAAAATCTGGCTGTTATCATAGTTCTCCATGAAAGATCTAGAAGAAGCTTCATACATCTTAGGGATGAAGATCTATAGAGATAGATCTAAAAGGTTGCTTGGATTGTTCCAGTCTACATACATTGATACTGTGCTGAAATGGTTTAGCATGAAAAATTTCATGAAAGGCTATCTACCGATAGGCCATGAACTTTCTCTTTCAAAGAAAGATTGTCCGACAACACCTCTAGAAAGAGGGCGTATAAGTAGAATACCATATGCTTTGGCAGTGGGTTCTATAACATACGTCATGATATGTACATGACCAGATGTGGCATACTCACTATGGGTAGTGAGTAGATACCAATCTAATCCAGGGAAGAATAATTGAAAGATTGTTAAAACCATCATGAAGTATTTGAGAAATACTAAGAACCAGTGGTTTGTATATGGTGAATTGGACCTAAAACTTGTGGGGTTCATAGACTCCAGTTTTTAGTCTGATCATGATGATAGCAAGAGTGTGTCGAGATATAAATTTATTCTTAATGGTGGGGCTATCTGCTAGAAAAGTTTCAAGCAGCACACTGTGGCCGATTGAGTTTATGAGGTGGAGTATGTCGCTGCATCAGATACTACCAAAGAAGTGGTGTAGCTGAGGAAATTCATCATCGAGCTTGGAGTAGCACCCTCCCTTGATGGTCCAGCTCTACTCTATTGTGACAGCTCTGGAGCCATTGCTCAGGCGAAGAAACCTAAGGCACACCAGCGGATGAAGCATATTCTGCGTTGCTTTCATCTTATCCAAGTAATTATAGATCGAGGTAATGTCGACCTTCAAAAGATCAACGAGAAGGAGAACCTGATCGACCCATTCATTAAAGCTGTTGTGGTGAAGGAATTCAATGACTTCAAGCTGAAGATAGGTATTAGATATTGCATCGATTGGCTATAGTTCAAGTGGAAGATTGTTGGGAATATATCCCAAAGTCAATCATCAGCCTGTTGACGATTGTGCTACTTATTGTACTTATATATAAATTATTAATTAGTAAAATTTATTTTGGTATTTTTCATCATAAATTTTATTGTCTTCTAATAAACTCCTGTGTTGTGATGAAGTTCTTAGGACTATCTAGATTTGACAAAAGAGGATGTGTCATTTAGTCCTTAAATTGTTTATGACCAAAAGATACGTTGTTACTTAGGAGGACAACGTTTATCAAGTATATATCATTGTGTGCCTTATAGGTTAGTTGTCCTCGTAATCAAGGAGTGTTGAGACATTGGTATGGCATGGAAGTGAGATGTATGGGTACATCTGCACTGAACGTGACAAACTCCATAGCTTTTCTGCTATCAAGATTTGCTCTAATGGAATGTGAGTATAATTGTCCCTCCAACCTGAGATCACCATAGTGACTTTCAAGCAACTCACTATGCTTTGGTGCTGGACTACCTAAATTTCTAATTTATGAATGGAAGGTTTTTAGGCACAGTCAAGTGCTTTAGGAATCAGTGCATGTATCAAGATGAGATTGACCTCTCCTGGTTTCAGGAGCTGTATTCAATTATGTTTCAATTTAGCAAAGCCTTGGCTAGGGTAGTCTTAGTGAGGAGTCTCGGGACTAATTGCTTCGAGACACAACATAGATGTATTTTCTAGGGTTGACAGTCAAACCCTGAATTATCTATTACACATAGATCATTATTAGATAATGTGCACCCTAGAAGCTAGAATTGGCTGACACTTGCTATACACTTCTAAGGGTAAAATTATAATTTTGACTATAAATAATAAAATAGATTATTTTCTATCATAATGCATATTTAGTGTCTGTGATACATCCCTTGAATTAATGGCAATCATAGTTCTTATTTTTAAGGGTTGAAAATTTAAGACATGAATTTTCATTATTAACTCATAAAATGCTCCTTACCGTAGGATCATCATGAGGTTGGTGATTGATCCGACAGGTTGATGTACAATAACTTCTTTATAGTAGATGAGTCTTGAGTTTATGGTGTAGAGACATCAGAGCGAGAGTACAAATACTCATTAGAGAACGAGGGCACTGAGCATGACCACCTCGAGCCGTCATTAGGAAGTCTACCTTCTCATCAATGACTGGCTCAAAGTTGCAGTTGTGTATCTAGTTCTTTAACCCGAGGTGCATCGGTAGTTCATCTTGAGGGTGTTATAGTTTGACTACACCATGACTCGATCTCCTAGCCATTCGAAATCCTGAGGTATATGTTGGCTATAACATGTTCATTATAAGAATTGGATTGCACCAATAGGAAATCTATCTACCTCGGTAGATGAGGAGTAGTCCTATGATGATTGTGAGAATCAAGTCTGTAAGCCCATGGCCATGGCAGAGTGAAATAATAGAAAGAGTTTCTATTAAAGTTTTCACATTGAACTTGAATCGAATGATTAATCATATGATGGACATTAGGATTTGACGAGATTATCTTAACCCCAATCCAGTCGAGGCTCAAGATAGAAGAACTTAATCACATAGGTAACTACACCGAGAGGTTCATGTTCAGTTCTGATTGGTTGCCACCATATGCTGCTAGGTATCATCGATAGATTTTGAGAGCAATTAGAATGATTTAGATGATCAATCATACTAGTTATCTGAATCAGAAAAGTTCTGATCCATCGAAAGGTATTTTGATGATGTTGATGATGTCGATGATAGAGATTGTGACATATCTCATTACCATATGAAATTAAACCTAACTGAGTCACACAAATATGGGTTTTGATCTGGGTATCATCAATTAGACTAACCCAGTTCAATTGATTTGAATTAGCTTTAGTTAGGTTCAAGAAAATCATGCTAGCACACGATTGAGCCTAATGTTCTCCTTTAATTATCATTAAAGTTTATCTCGACTGAGCCAAATATATCTGGGCTCACTTAGGTACCTTTACTTGGTCTAATTGGAGCTTGTCCAGATTAGAAAAGGGTTGTGTTAATTTATCAGATGAATTTGAAACAGCACCTATCATTTTTGGTCACCTGCTAAATCCTATTTCAGACATTTGGTCAAATGTTGACCTTTGACACTTAGACATCTGTCCATGTGTTAAGCCATCATAGGAGAGAGTTCTTGGACCAATCCACCTACTAAAAAGTAGATGGATAAGGGGTGCATTCCTAGGGAGGCTTGCACCCATGGATAAAGTATCTAGAGTCCCGTACAGATGGGACTCCAGTTGCTTCATGGATTCTACTTAGATGCTGCCTAGAAAACTATTTTGACCCAATCTTGGTGCCATCTAAGAATGATTTAGAGGGGCTCTCATCTGATTGGATC
Source organism: Cocos nucifera (assembly GCA_006176705.1). Classification (NCBI taxonomy): domain Eukaryota; kingdom Viridiplantae; phylum Streptophyta; class Magnoliopsida; order Arecales; family Arecaceae; genus Cocos; species Cocos nucifera. Next base: position 195,502 of record QRFJ01001203.1, read on the forward strand.
AGATAATGTTATCCCACCAATCAGATTTAGATCTGATTGCATAAAAAGCCATGATTGGTCGGGATGATGTGGCACTACATGGCGCAATATGGTCCATAAAAGCCCTATCTGCACCAAGATCAAAGATGCTTGACCCATTGCCCATGCCACAAGTCTACCCCTCTTCCTCTTCCATGCCACCTTTAGGTGTTCTCTCTCCTATCCATGCCCAAGAATTTTTGGGCACAACTTTGGTACGATCCAAGCAAGAGAAAGGTGACAGAAAAAGAAGAAAGGCAGCACTGCTACAAGAGACAACTCACATCTTTGAAAAGAGTTTTGAAGATCTTCAAAATCAGATTCAGATTTGATTTTTGGAAAAGTAATAAAGAATGAGGAGATATCCAGATCCTACCCTAGTGGATACCGGTAGAGGCTAGACACCTGCGTGGCTATATTCAGAACCTCAGGTAGATATCAGAATTGTCACAGGATAATCAGATTACCCACAACAAGATAAAATTAAATTAGATTTAATTTATTTTTTATTTTATTAGATTAATAATATCAAATCTAAGAGGTCTTAGATTTGATCTGGATCTAGAAGAAATTTTTTTGAAATATCTCTCTTGATCCAATCAGATCTGAACGAACTTGATCCAAAAAACTAGGGTTTTCCTTCAACTGGTATCAGAGCCAGGTTGCATTTTTCATTAGATTTAATTTTATTTTAATTTTAATCTGATAATTTGATTATTTTAGATATCATATTAGATATGATTGATCTGAAATTAGAAATTTGAAAAAAATTAAATAATGTAGATCTAAGTTGTACAAGATGCATGACTAGTTGTAGGATAGAATTATTCTATGTATAATCTAGCATGATCATAATTTAATTTAATTAGTTATAATTTTTATATCTATTTATTTACTATTTTTTAATATTATAAATATTATAATAGGATCTAAAAAATAGAAAATAAAGTTATTTAATTTTTATTCATATGAGATATGATGAATGCATGCTTGGACTAGTTATACATAATTATCTAGAATAGATTTTAATTTGATATGATCAATTTAAATTTGATTTTTTAGATGATTATGAGATAATTTAGATCTAAAAACATGCATGATATGATACATGAAAATGTATGCAAAATATGTTTATAGTTAGATCAATTTTTTATATATGAGATATATGATGTAGATCTAACTAGTTTTATAATTTTCATATTTTTGATTAAGACATTCTCCTTGGTTGTCTGGTCATAAGAATAAAGTAGGATTTAAATGCCCTCTTCTTCCATTTGATGTGGTGTTCTTATGATGTGCAGGGGTGCTGCGCGTTCGTCCTTAATCAAAAATCTAAATATTTTTTTCTGCAAAATCCTAGATCCTAAAATCCTAAAATTTTATTTACATGTTTTATTTATGAACCCTAAACTTAATTAAGAATTAAGATTATGAAATACGTTAAGTCTAAAAATTTAGAATTTTCAGATTTAAGATATATTCATAAAATTGGGTTCGCACTTAGGTAGCTCAATTAGGTCCAATGGTTGGCCAAACCAAATCAAGAGTTGGTTAGACGGAATCAAGAGTGCTTAAATTGACCAGCCTAATAGGAATCCAATCTGTGCAAATGGTGGGTCTGACTTAACTAAGGAGTGGATCAATATTTCAGACATGGTAAGATTCATGAATTAGAGATCAAGTTTGAGTGCACCATGATTAGAGAATCATTGGACAATAGTTATCTACTCATTGGCTAACCCATCATCAATAAGTATTAGGTGAGGGGATGAGTCAGTTGGTGGGACTGCATCATCCATTAGAAATCTATAATTATGGAGAATTTTGCATCTTTATAGAGGGAGTGTAGGGATTCGAGAAAATAGTGAGAGCTAATTTTTTTAAAAATTAAATTTTTAAATAAATTGATCAAGTCTTAATTACAATATGTAGCTAAAAACTTTGACTCTCTATAAGAAAAGAAAAATGTCTGCATCTAATCCACTAGCACGTATCCTAGACACCCATAGACTAATCGAATCTAATTACAAAGATTGGCTCTAGAACTTCAAAATTATTTTGAATTTTGAGAAGTTAACTCATGTATTAGATCAGGATTCCCCCATCTTACCAACTCATGCATCCGCTAAATAGAGAGCGTCTCTTAACAAGTGGACGGACGAAGATAACAAGGCTAGATACTACATGTTGGGCTCGATGTCTAGTGAGCTTCAATGCCAACATGAAGATATCAAGACTGCCCACCAAAAATTGGCTCACCTGCAAGAGATGTTTAGTGAATAGAGTCGTGCAGCCAAATATCAGGTCACTAAACAACTATTCAAGGCTAAAATACATGATGGGTAATCAGTCAAAGATCATTGTCTGATTATGATTAAGAACTTAGAAGAGCTTGAGAAGCTTGAAGTGAAGTTGGATCTGGATCTCTAAAATGATATAATTCTACAATCCTTGACTGATGCATATGGAAAGTTCATCATGAACTATCATATGCATAAACTTCAAAATACTTTGGCTGAGCTTATGAACATGCTGGTTACTGCTAAGCTTTCAATGAAAGATTCTAAAGGCTCAGTATTTGCTATGGAACGGACTTCTTCTAAGAGAAAATCTTTTGAAAAGAAGAAGAAGTCTGTGAAAAGGCAGAAGGTGAAAAGAGGAAAGAAAAAGAAGGCAGAGCTGAAGAAAAAGGCCGTTGACAAAGAAAAGTGTTTTCATTGCAATACTGATGGCCACTGGATGTGGAACTGCCCTACATACCTAGCCACCCTAAAGAATAAGAAGGAGGCAAGTCCTTCTCGAGGTATGCTCATTATTGAATCTAACCTTATGATTTCTTCTGCATCTAATTGGGTGCTTGACTCTGGTTCTAGTGCTCATTTGTGCACTTTCATGCAGAGTCTTGAGGATAGCAGGAGGTTGAGGGATGATGAGATGATCCTATGCATTGGAAATAGAGCAAGGGTTACTGTTGTGGCCGCGGGAACCTACCCTCTTTGACTACCATCTGGTTTAGATTTAGTACTTAAGAATTGATATTATATGCTTGCAGTGAGCAGAAATTTGATTTCTATTTCATGTTTAGCACTAGAAGGCTATGGAATTAGTTTTCTTAAGAACCATTGTAACATTCTTTATGAAAGAAATAAAATTGCAAGTGATTTCCTTATTAATGGTCTTTACTAGTTACATATTGATGTATCTATTTTTAATGTCAAGCAAAATATGAATGCAATAAAATCAAAATAACCCAAAAATAGTCCAAACGATAGGTATCTATGGCACCTTAGACTAGGTCATATAGCAAAAGATAGGATTAACAAATTGGAGAAAATCAGGCTATTGAGTCCATTGACTTTCGAGTCATATCCAATTTGTGAATCATGTCTTCATGGCAAAATGTCTAAACTCCCTTTTGTGAGACATGGGGAAGGAGCCACAGATTTACTTGCCCTAGTACATACTGATGTGTGCGACCAATTTGATGTGCCAACTAGAGGCAATTTTATCTACTTTAAAACCTTCACCGATGATTTATCTCGATATGGGTATATGTATCTTATGAGACACAAGTCTGAAGCCTTTGAAAAGTTTAAAGAATTCAGACATGAAGTAGAAAAATAAACTAGAAAATTCATTAAGGTTCTTTGATCAGATCGAGGAGGTGAATACCTTAGTCGAAAATTTTTGGACTATCTTAAGCAGAATGGTATAGTCTCTTAATGGACTCCACCTGAAATACCTCAACTCAATGGGATTTTAGAACGGAGGAACCGAACACTATTAGATATGGTCCGATCCATGATGAGCTTCACAGATCTTCCTGATTTTTTTTGGGGACAGTTTGTTAACTATTATATATTTACTGAACAGAGTTCCTTCTAAAATCGTTCCAACCACACCTTATGAGATATGGCATGGTAAGAAACCAAGTCTTAGTCATCTCAAAATTTAGGGTTGTCCGACTCATATCAAAAGACAACAAGCGGACAAGTTAGACTATAGATCTTTTAGAGCTTGATTCATAGGATATCCTAAAGAGTCATTAGGATATTATTTCTACATTCCAGAAGATCACAATGTGATTGTAAGTCAACATGCCATCTTTCTTGAAAAATAGTTTATTCAAGATGGCGGCATTAGAAAGCAGATCAAGCTAGAGGAGAAAGTCTCCTAAGAGCAAAGAGCTAAGGATCCTTTGGAACCACATATGGTTGAGCCAATACAATCACTTACTCCTCCACCTCGAAGATTGTAAAGGGTTTTCCATCCTCCTAAGAGGTACATAGGTACTATTTTAGAGGAAGTAGAGAAATTGTTCCTCGTAGATAATGGAGTTCATGTTGATAATCCCAAAATCTATAACAAGATGATATCAGATATCGATTTTGAAAAATGGTTAGAGGCAATGAAATCAGAAATTGACTCGATGCACTCAAATCAAGTCTGGACCTTGGTAGATCCACCAGAAGGTATAGTACCTATTTGGTGTAAATGGATCTACAAGGAAAAGATTGGTGCAGATAGAATTGTAGAGACATTCAAAGCTAGATTAGTGGCAAAAGGTTATAGTCAGTGCAAAGGCATTGACTATCAGGATACCATTTCGCCAGTAGCCATGCTTAAATCCATTCTCACATTGCTTGCTGTTGCAGCATATTTTGATTATGAAATATGGCAAATAGATGTAAAAATGGCATTCTTAAATGGATATCTTGAGGAAGATATTTATATGAAACAGCCGCTAGATTTCACATCTAGTGATACTGATCATAAAGTATGCAAGCTGTAAGGATTCATATATGGACTTAAGCAAGCATCTCAGAGCTGGAATACTTGTTTTAATGATGTGATCAAATTATTTGATTTCATTAAGAATGAGGAAGAACCATTTATTTTCAGAAAGGTCAGTGGGAGCGCTATTGTCTTTCTCGTACTGTACGTGGATGATATCCTCCTTATTGGGAATGATATTTCCATGTTGGCCATAGTTAACATGTTGTTATCTAAAGAATTCTCCATGAAAGACCTAGGAGAAGCATCCTTCAGTCTTAGAATCAAAGTCTATAGAGATAGACCGAATAGGATGCTAGGTCTTTCATAGAAGATGTACATAGAGAAAGTGCTAAAGAGGTTTAGCATGAAAAACTCCAAGAGGGGATTCATACCCTTCAGACATGGAATTCTTCTCTCAAAGAAATTGTATCCCAACACCCCAGAGGAGATTAAATGCATGAGCAAGATCCCTTATGCTTCTACAATAGGGAATCTCATGTATGCCATGTTATGTACACGACCTGATATTGCCCATGCTGTGAGTGTCACAAGCAGATATCAGTCAAATTCAGGAGAAGAATACTGGACTTCTATGAAATGTATCCTTAAGTACTTAAGAAGAACTAAGGATATGTTCTTGATTTTTGGTAATGGAAAACTCAAAGTCCAAGGGTATACAGACTCAGATTTTATGTCTGATATAGATGATCAAAAGTCGACATCTGAGAATCTATTTGTGTGCAATGGTGGTGCTGTCAGTTGAAAGAGTTTCAAACAGACAGTAATAACAGATTACAACGAGGAAGCAAAATACATCACTACGTCAGAAGCTACAAAGGAGGCATTCTGGTATAAGAAGTTCATCGCAGAGATTAGAGTGATGCCATCAGATACCATTCCTCTATATTGTGATAATAATGATGCCATAGCCCTTGCTAAAGAGCTGAGGTCTCATCAAAAATTCAAATACATCGAGCGGCGATACCACCTCATCCATGATTACCTCGAGAAAGCATACGTCAAGGTCAAGAGAGTCAACTCCATAGATAATGCAGTAGATCTACATACAAAATCATTGGACCAGCAGAAGATCGAAACCCACCTTGAGAAGATGGGACTTAGATTTGTAGCCAATTGGCTTTAGGTTAAGTGGGAGTTTGTTAGATATGTGTGCCCTAGAAGTCAGAATTAGCTGACACTTGTTATACACTTCTAAGGGCAAAATTATAATTTTGACTATCAATAATAAAATAAATTATTTTCTATCATAATGTGTATTTAGTGTCTGTGATACATCCCTTGAGTTAATGGCAATGATAGTTCTTATTTTCAAGGGTTAAAAATTTAAGACATGAATTTTCATTATTAACTCATAAAATGCTCCTGAGTGTAGGATCATCATGAGGATGGTAATTGATCTGGAAGGTTGGTGTACAATCGCTTTTTTATAGTAAATGAGTCTTGAGTCTATGGTGTATAGACATTAGAGCGAGAGTATAGGTACTCATTAGAGAACAAGGGCACTGAGCGTGACCGCCTCGAGCAGTCATTAGGAAGTCTATCTTCTCATTGATGACTGGCTCGAAGCTGCAGTTGTACGTTTGATTCTTTGACCTGAGGTGCATCGATAGTTTACCTTGAGAATGTTATAGTTTGACTATACCATGACTCAATCTCCTAGCCATTCAAAACTCTGACGTGTATGTTGGCTATAGCATGTTCATTTTAGGAATTGGATTGCACCAATAGAAAATCTATCTACCTCGATAGATGAGGAGTAGCCCTATGATGATCATGAGAATCAAGTCCATAAGCCCATGGCCATGGTAGAGTGAAATAATAGAATGAGTTTCTATTAAGATTTTCATATTGGAGTTGAATCGAATGATTAATCATATGACGGATATTAGGGTTTGATGAGATTACCTTAACCCCAATCCTGTCGGGGCTCAAGATAGAAGAACTTAATCACACAGATAACTACACCGAGAGATTCATTTTCAGTTTTGATTGGTTGCCATCATATGCTACTAGGTATTACTAATGGATTTTGAGAGCAATTAGAATGATTTAGATGATCAATCATAGTAGTTGTCTAAATCAAAAAAATTCTGATCCATCGGAAGGTATGTTAATGATATCGATGATAGAGATCGTGACATATCTCATTACCATACGAAACCGAACCTAACTAGGTCACACAAATAGAAGTTTGGATCATGATATCATCAATTGGACTAACCCAGTTCAATTGATTTGAATTAGATTCGATTAGGTCTAAGAAAATTGTGCTAGCACGTGATTGAGCCTAATGTTCTCCTTTAATTATTATTAAAGTTTATCTTGACTGAGCCAAATATATTTGGGCTTATTCAGGTATCTTTACTTGATCTGACTGAAGCTTGTCCAGGTAAGAAAAGGGTTGTCTTAATTTATGAGATGAATTTGAGACAATACCTACCATTTTTCATCGCTTGCTAAATCCTGTTTTGAATATTTGGTCAAACATTGACTTGTGACACTTAGACATCTGCCCATGTGTCAAGCCATCATAGGAGAGAGTTTTTGGATCTGTCCATCTACTAAAAAGGAGATGGATAAGGGGTGCATGCCTAGGGAGGTGTGTGCCCATGGATAAAGCATCTGGAGTCCCGTATAGATGGACTCCAGTTGCTTTGTGGATTCTACTTGGATGGTGCCTAGAAGACTGCTTTGACCCAATCTTGGCACCATCTAAGCATGATTCAGAGGGGCTCTCATCTGATTGGATCAGATGATGTCATCCCATCAATCAAATTTATGTCTGATTGCACAGAAAGTCATGATTGACTGGAACGATGTGCCATTGCATGGCACAACAGGACCTATAAAAACCCTATCTACGTCAAGATCAAAGATGCTTGATCCATTACCCATGCCATAAGGCTGCTCCTCTTCCTCCTTCATGCCACCTTCAGGTTTTCTCTCTCTCCTATCCATGCCCAAAAATTTTTGGGCACATGTTTGGTGCGATCCAAGCAAGAGAAAGGCAACAGAAAAAAGAAGAAGGTAGCACTGCTGCAAGAGACAACTCACATCTTCGAAAGAAGTTTTGAAGATCTTCAAAATCAGATCTGATTTTTGGAGAAGTGATAAAGAAGAAGGAGATCTTTAGATCCAACCCGAGTGGATACCGATAGAGGCCAAGCACTTACATGACTAGATTCAAAACCTCAGACAGACATCAGGATCATCATAGGATAATCAGATTACCCACAACAAGGTAAAATTAAATTAGATGTAATTTATTTCTTATTTTATTTTATTTTTTTATTAAATCAATAATATCAGATCTGATCTGGATCTAAGAGAAAAATTTTTGGAATATCTCTCTTGATCCAATTAGATCTGAACGAATCTGATCTGAAAAATTAGATTTTTCCTTTAGTCATAGGGATGAATTATACGATAACCATATTTGTGTAGATTTTGAATGTTGTGATTGTAACTATTTAACCTATTCGAATGTCAGGTCATTGGATATCGTTGCTAGATGGTCACTTCAATTAGTACAGAAATTAATTTCGGTGCTACTGACTTAGATTCGGACCTATAGAGTCACACACACTAAAGGTTCCTACCTAATCTAAAGGCTAGTGAAGAATCCCACTCGACTGAAACTCTATGGTCAAGAGTTCCACTAGATTGGGACTCTTCGATTGGGAGTCTTACTGGGTTGGAACACCGAGTCTCAATGTCTGGAAGTCCGTGGTCAAGAGTTTCATTAAATTGAGACTCTTCGACCAAGAGTCTCACTGCTCTGGAACTCTGAGTCGTACATTTCTGAAACTTTATCATTGAGAGTTGGAACTCTACAATCATGAGTTTCATTTATTTTAGACACCAAGATCAAGAGTCCCACTAGTTTGGGAATCTATGATCAAGAGTTTCATTTTGATGGGACTCTATTGTCCGAACACCCATCGAATTTGGACTCTAGATTGATGAGAGGTTTTATTAGTGAATTTGATCACTAATTAAATCAATTTGATTAAGTAATTATTTTTGGTTCAAGTCTAATTGAATTGGGTTCAATTAGGTTTGACCAGATTAGGTCACAAGTTGACCTAATCATCGAGGAGGTTCAAACCCTGATTTGATCAAAGGTTGGGCTTGATCAATTCTTGATTTTATTAAAATTTAATTGAGCCTAATTAAGCCTAATTATGTTGGGTTTAATTTGATCTAATTGGATCTAACCAATTTTGATTGGGTTGGTTCAATTGGTTGAAGTTTAAATTCAAAGACTAGTTTGACTAGTCTTCTCTTCCCATGCGCCACATGTGCCCCACACCCCATTTAAAATTCATGAGAAAAGTTCTCATAAGTTTTCTAAACACACAAAGGATCTCACGCCCACCTTCTCTATGCCCATTGTGGATAAGTTTTGGTCGTTACTGATTTTAGTTTGAATGAGATTCAAACTTATAAAGAAATAACCTTTATCTTATCCATGCGCCACCTCATTTTGTGCGCCCATATTTCTTCATGAGAAATGGTTCTCGTGCTTCATTCTCCATGCACAAGATACTCCACACCTTCCCTTCTTATGCCATTTTTTGTTTGAATCAAATTGGTTGGTGTTTGAATTCAAATTGACAACCAACTTGTTCTAATCCTCTCACGCATGCTCTCCACTATTTTGGCCAAAAATAATAGAAGAAAATTTTGGACATGTGACACCTAATCTAAAAAAAAGGGGGGGAGGACTTCTGCAAGCCTTTGGGTGCATGAGAAAATATTTTAAAAAATCGAGGGAAAGAAAAACAAAGAGAGTTGGGCGCAGGGTTTTCAAGGTGCATATGACCTAGGGTTTTAGAACCTGGGATTCAGAAAGCAATTACATGAACTACGAGAGTCGTAAGTACACAAAACTTCAAAGAAAATCTCCTCTACCTCTCTACTATGTGTACCAACAATTTGGAACATCCATGAAGCCTGTAGATGAAGATCGAGGTCATTCGATCAAAATAGTCCCTGAATGACTGCGATGTCGAGCTAGCACTCGTGGAAAACTGATCGGATCAGGAGCCTCGTGTGGATGATCTGTGGAGGCCAGACACTTATGTGGCTGCATCATGACTAGCGAACTTCCTCAACAATGATCAAATCATGGTGATTAACTATCTGCACAAGGTATAGTGCTTAGAACACTTAGATCTAGTAAATAGTTTACTACACTATTTTAATTTTTCAGATCTGATATGTATGCATTTATATCATGTTTAGATCCTTCATGTAGAGTTTATTTTTTGATATGATCAATAATTAATTAATTAAATTAATTAAATTTTTTTATATTTTAATTATTTTTAAAAAAATTTTAAAAGTAGCACTGTAAATCCTGCACTGGTTTCTTCACGATCTGGGGCCATCCACGACTGCCAGCATGGCATGACCCAAGGCTATCGCATGGCCCGATCCTGAATCCATCGATTCTCAATCGAAAGTTCTCTTATCCATTGACACGACCCATGACCGATGAATAATTATAATATTTATAATAAATAATTAAAATATTTATTATAAATATTATAAATATTTTTATAAATATTATAAATGATTAACAAATGTTACTATAAAATTTAAAAAAATAAAAAAACTAATTTTTTAAAATAAAATATTATAAAAAATGATAAAATAAAAAATGATCCATACAATATTTTTATTAATACTAAATTTGATAATTTAAGATATAATATTAAGTTACAAATATATTTTAATTTATAAAATGAAATAATAAATAATTTATGAATAATATTAAATTTAATAATTTAAAATATAATATTAAGTTATGAATATACTTTAATTTATGAATATAATAATAAATAATTTATGAATAATATAATAAATTTAATATTATATTCACTAAGCATCAAAAATCATATTGACATGCTAGTAATCTAAGTATTATATGTGCTTAGAGAAGTAAATTAAGAAAAATTTTAAAGAATATAAATTAATAAATAAATCAATAAATAAATGAATAAAAATAGCGGGACCAAAGGATACCAGTGGAGACAATCGATGGTGGGGTGGGGTGTAGGGCCAAAGGAGGTCGACGATAGGGTTGGGTGATGGGGCGTGCACAAAGGGGGCGGCAGGGTGAGGCGCAAGGCCGGGGCCAAGGGAGGTAGGGCCAAAGGGGGCCATCGGTAGGGCAGGTTGGTGGCAAGGTTGGTTGATGGAGGGTTGGGATCAAGGGAGGTAGGACCCACAGCGGTGCTAGAGGGAAGGGGGCATCGGGGCTGAGGGAGGGGGCAGCGGCGGTGGAAGGGAGCCTATGTGGGGCTGAGGGTGGGGCGGCGGTAGAGGAAGGGAGCCTATGTGGGGCTGAGGAAGAGAGAGAGCCGAGGGAGCCAAAACCAGAGGAAGTCGAGGGAGGGGCCGAGGGAGTCGAAGCCAGCAATGGGGAGAGAGAGAGAGTGGAGGTCAAAAAGATGAAAAGATCGCTGTGGAGTGAAAATTTATACCTGACCTATGGTAGTGATTTTCGAAACCACTGCCATAGGCCTATTATAATAGTTATCTGAAATCGCTACTATATAACCTATAGTAGCGGTTAACAACTGCTGTAATAGGCCTATGGCATCGATTTTTGTCAACCACTGCTATAAATGCAAATATGAATTTTTCATATTTTTTTCTGAATATGGTATAATTTTACAATTTAAAGTCCATCTTCATCATTCATTATCTAAGTAATTATCGTTATAGTATTATCACAAAAGATTGCCTCGATCTGATAGCGCTAGCTCTATTAATTGATAAAATTTGGTTTCGACGACTACAAATGACCACATGATGATTTGATAGATAAAGATCATCGATTGATCCAAAAATATGCAATGATGATCTCGATGCCATTTGTATAATACTATCAAAGTTTTACTTCAATCGAATATCATTATCATGAGCAATTTAGATAATGAGAAATGAGTGATCAAAGGATCAGATGGCATCCTATTATGAGATAATTTTTTAGATAAATGATCTTGGATACTACTTTGATTATTTTTATGGTGATGATTGTAAAATTTAAACCGCGAGTCTAAGAACTACCTAAAATTACTCATTCTTAAACTTCTTTAGTAATTATACTTGTGTTTTGGCAAGATTTGCTCAACGTGAATAATTCATATAGAAATGATTTGGATTTTATGATCATCATCATTTAAAATAATTAAAATTATAGACAAGATCATTTAACTAAAAAATTATCTTGTAATCAGATGCCATTTGGCCTTTTGATCACTTATTTCTCATTTAATGATCGAAATCATCCCATACTAAGTTGACCATAATAATGATATCTGATTGAAGTAAAACTTTGATAGTATGCTACAAACATCATCAAAATCATCATTGCAGATCTTTGGATGCATCGGTAATCTCGATCTATCAGATCATCACATCGTTATTCATGATCATCGAAATCAAATTTTACTGATCGATAAAGCTAGGGTTATCGAATCAAGACAATCTTTTGTGACGACACTCTAATGATAATTATTAAGATAATGAATAATGAAGATGTATATTAAATTTTAGAATTATATAATATTTATAAGAAAATATTAAAAAAGATATAGCAGCGGTTATAAGGAATTGCTGCAATAGATTGTATCTATGGAAGCGGTTATAAAAAACCACCACCATAGATCAAACCTACAGTAGTGGTTATAGCTAACGTTGCCATAGGTTCAGTCTATTGCAGTGGTTATGGCTAACCACCACCATAGGTTCGATCTGTGATAGGATCTATGGCAGCGATTCACTAACTGCTGCTATTGGTTTGACCTATGGTAGTGGTTATCGTAAACTACTGCTATAGGTTCACCTATGGCAGTGGTTGATGATAACCACTACTATATGTTGACCTATAAAAGCGATTATTTGTAACCACTGCTGTAGAGTCTATTGCAGCAATTTTCAAAACTATTGCAATAGTATGTACTACCGTAGTCCTATTTTGTAGTAGTATTTTATAGCTCTCCACCTTCTCGTTTGCGCCATTTTTTCTTTTTGAATATCCATTTACAACTAATAAAATTTATCCCTTCAGATGGATCAACTAGTGTCTACACACCATGGATCTTTATGGACTCTATTTAGGATTTCATGGCTTCAAGCCACTTCTCAAAGTCAAACTTTTGCATGGTATTCATGTAGGTGATCGGATTGTTATTGTTCTCATAGAGCTCAATAGAATCATCATCCCGAACCAAAAAATCATAGTATCTATCTGGCGAATGCGGTACTCTACTAGATCTTCTTAAAGGTGCCTCTTCAATGGGCTTTAGATTTGATCTAATCAAATCAGGTTTTATAAGTTCACTAGATTGTGTCAGTTCTATCGCCATTCGAACTTCCTCAAGTTCAACTTTAGTGGCATCAATTCCATCCTTAAGAAACTTCTTTTCCAAAAACAATATCCTATTGCTGACAAATATCATTTGTTCTTCAACATGGTAGAAATAATAATCCCTAGTTTTCTTAGGATACTCTATAAATAAACACTTATTAGACCAGATATTGGATATTATATCCTAAAGTCAATCATTTAGGTTATAGATAGTTGAGCTAAATATAATTTATACTTGAATTATTAATGAATAAAATTGTTATTCTAGCTTTTTCATCATTCTTATGCATTTTTCTTTAATGAGCTCTTCTATGATGAAGTCCTTAGGACTATTCAAATTCAACAAAGGAGGATTTATCATTTAGTCCTTAAATCTGTTCGTGACCAAATGATATGTTGTTACCTAGGATGATAATGTTTATTGAGTATAGATCGTTGTGTGCCATATGGGTTGGTTGTTCTCTTAACCAAGGAGTATGATGATACTGGTATGGCATGCAGATGAAGTATAGGAGTACATTTCATTGAATGTGATCAGCTACAGAGTTCTTTGCTATTAAGAGTTACTCAAGAAGGACATGGGTATAAGTGTCCCTTAGATCTGAGAGTACCACAGTGACTTGCAAGCAACTCACTGTCCTTTGATACCAAACTATCTAAATTTCTAATTCAGTAATAGAAAATTATTGGATGTAGTCAAGTACTTATTTAGTTAGTATGTGAGTCAAGATGGGATTGATCCCTCCAAGTGTTGGAGTAAGTGGTTCACTGTATTTCGATTTAGCAAAATCTTGGTCGGGGTAGTCCATATGATGGATACTAAAATTTGAAATACAATGTGAATGATTTTTAGGATTGGTAGTTAAATCCTAGGACATCCATTGAGCATTAAGATCAAGGGGATGAATTATACGATAGCCATATACCATAGATTCTTGTATGTTGCATTGCAACTATTTGACCTGGCCAACATGATCGATTAGAATTTGATTATATCACTTGGTGATTTGAGCTGATCCATATCAATTAGAAATTGATTTAGCTAATTTTAATCAGTAAGACTAAATTAGGTGCCCATGAATCGAAATTAATCTTAGTCCTTATCTATTGACTTAGTGAAGTCAGTTGAAGTAATTTGGTCCATATTCTTTCTTTCCTTAAATCACATATAATCTAAATCCTCTAAATTATTAGATCCATAAAAATGACAAAATTATGGGGATAACTGAGTCATATCCTTCCGTTAAAGTGAATGGTAATGAGTCCAATTTTTTAAGTGGATATTGGAGGTGCCTTACACCTGGTGTTTATCTGGATATTGGAATTACTATCCACTAAATGATGATTAGATCACACTCTCTCTATGGTGGTCAGGTTGGTCAGAGCTTTCTTCGGGCCTAGTCATCGTTCGTTTGATACGCCGAACTCAGTCATGTTAATGGTTGGACCTAACCAAATCTTTTCAGTGAAGATCATAGCCTATTGAATTGGCTTCTAAGATAAAATTAAAATACTAAAAATTATTTAAAAAAATAATTGATTATGAAACTACATGTAGATGCACATGTGTTGGCCAGAGCTTTCTTCGGACCCATTTGTAGTCTATGTGGATTTCATTCCCACTAAGAAGTTAAAGTAATTCTTCGAATTAGAGGTAGAGGCTACCAATTCATAAAAATAGTGGAAGGATCTTTAAACTAAAGTCCAAGTCTTTAGGGTTAAATAATTTAAGAACTTATATGGTCTAGTATTTTTCGTTCAGTTAAATAGAATGGCTAATGTTAGTCCACTCCGTTCACTGTTGGACAGTGACAAGCTTTTAGAACCTGATTTCAAAAAGTCTAATGTTGACCCTAATCAGGTAGACCTAAAGAGGAATTGTCCTCTTGATTCGAATAGGCCAAATAGGAGAAATCAGCAAGAAGTTGCTAGTCAAGACTGTTATATGATAATATCTTGCAATTTCTTTATTTGTGAAACATCTATCTAGGTATTAGACATCGAAAGTTTGGTTCACATATGCAATTCAAATTGGTAGAAAGTTTAAAAATGGTGATAGATTTCTAAATATTGAGGATGGAAGAAATGTTCTGGTCCTAGCATTGGAAACTCTTGAGCTTATTTTTAAAATAAATAATATCATTTTAGATAACTGTTGATGCAAAAATCCATCTCGAGGTCGGATTGGCTGGAGTTGTGCGATGGCGGCAAGTCGACGATGATGGGATGGAGGTGGCAATACCTACAAGGGAAGTCTTCGATCGGTGTTGGCTCTATGGAGATCCTCCAATGCTCAAGTTAGTTCTCCATTCAATAGGAAGAAGAAGATGAGCATTTTGAAGAGAAGAGCTTGCATACCTCAGGGTCCCTCTTTTTTTTTTTCTATTATAGAAGGGTCCAGAGTTTGTTAGGATGGATTGTGGGTTGTTAGTCATGTGAGAGCAGTAAGTTGTCAGAGATATTTTATTTGCCCACTAGAATATTCTCAAAAATCATGTCAGGTATTGTCCTCTCATGGCATGTAGGAAGAAAGTTGACAACCCGGAGGAGTTCAACTTGGGGGAGTTCATCCTGAAGGAGTTCGTCCTAAAGGAATTCATCGTAGAGGAGCTCATCCTAGAGGAGTTCATCCTAGATGAGTTCATCTTGGAGGAGTTCATCCTGGAGGAGCTCATCCTGTGGAGGAGTTCATCCTGGAGGAGCTTATCTTGGGGGAGTTCATCATGAAGGAGTCCATTCTGGGGGAGTTCAACTAGAGGAGTTCATCTTGGAGGAGTTCATCTTGAAGGAGTTCATCCTCAAAGAGTTCATCCTGAGGGAGTTCAACCTGAAGAGTTTATTCTTTCGGTAACTTCAAGTTCAGCCTGAGATAGGAACTCCACCTCAGACTTCTGAAGACCTCCAATCAGTCCATATTGTGACCCTAGCTTCCCTTCATTGATGATATCAAGCTCGGCCTGACTTAGGAGCTCGACCACCACCTTCGAAGGCCTTCAATCAGCCTATTTTCTCATATCTTCGATAGGCATAAAAGTCCTCCAACAATAGCCCCCCTACTTTCGAGTCCGAGCCTTGGTTTGGACAAAGGGAGTATACTAAATCAGACTTGCCAAAGACATATCCTTTTTTATCATTTAAACTTAGGATCTTTAGGTTTTTTATTAAAATTATTTGAAGATCTTCAATTTTATCCTCAGCTTTTTAAGCTTAGATTTCTGCAGACCTCTGCTTTCTAAGTTCAGATTTCTACACATGTTAACATTTTGAGCTCGGATTTCTATAGATCTTTGCCTTTTAAGATTGGATTTCTACATATGTAGACATTTCAAGCTTGGATTTCTACAGATCTTCATCTTTTAAGGTCGGATTTTTGCACATATTGACCTTTAACCTTTTGTTTACGAATCGGAGGCCTTCATCCTCACTTAAATGAGGTTAATCTTCTATCTTAAATAACCAGGGGCCTTCGCCTTCATTACGATGAGGTTAACCTCCAATTTTAAATAATTGGAGACTTTCATCCATGTTAGGATGAGGTTCTCCTCCTATTCCTAATACGGTTAGTAGGAGCACAAAAGGGCCATTGAAAGCACCTCTCCTCTCCTCCTGTCTCAAATAACTGAAGGTCTTCATCTTGCTCTTGTTAGGATGAGGTTCTCCTCCTGTTCCTAACAGGATGGTGAAGAAAAATCCTAAATTTTTTGGGTCAGATTCGTTCAGATCTGATTGGATCGAGAGGCATATTTCAAAAATTCTTCTCTCAGATTTAGATTAGATCTAACATTTTTCAGATCTAATTTATGATCTAATAATTAAAAAAATAAAATTAAATTAATTTTGAATAAATTTTACCTTGATCGTGGGATATCTGATTACCCGTTGATGATCCTGTGGAAGCTCCGAGGTTCTGGATCTAGCCATGCAAGCATCTGGCCTCTACCAGCATCCACTTGGACTAGATCTTGAGATCTTCTCCTTCTCTTTCTTTTCTCCAAAAATCAGATCCGGATCTCATTTGGAGGATCTTCAAAACTTCTTCTGAAAATTACTCGTCGTCTCTACAGCAGTGCTGCCTTCTTTCTTTTTCATCAACTTTTTCTTGCCTGACTCACACTAATCTGAAGGACCCAACATTCTTGGGCATGGAGAGGAGAGAGAGGGCCAGATGTTGGCATGGAGAAGGGAGAGGGGTAGCCTTGGGGTGTGGCTAGGATAGAAGTGTTTTAAAAGTGGGCGTAGATAGGGTGTGCCATGTAGTGCTGCATCACCCCGACCAATCACATTGCTTCATTCAATCAGATCTAAATCTGATTGGTGGGATGAGAGACCCACGGATTCATCCTAAGGTGGCACCTAAGACTGGTCAAAGTCTATAGGTGAGGGTCACCTAGTCTAAATCCAACAAGCAACCTCGAGTCCCATCCGTATGGGACTCCAGCGTCCCTATCCATGGGTGCACACCATCCTAGGCATGCACCCCTTTTCTTTCCAATTTGTAGAGATGGGACAAGCCCCTATCTACTCTCCAATAAGTGCATGACACATGGGCAGATGTTCAAGGGTCAACAGTCAATGTTTGACCAAGTCAAAGTACAAAAATTAGCAGGTGATGGAAAATGGCAAGTGTTATCTCAAATTTATCTCATAAATTAAGAGAATCCTTTTCTGACTTGGACAAGCTCTAGCTAGACCAGGTAAAGGTACTTGAGTGAGCACAAACTCATTTAGCTCAGTCAAGATAATTTTTATGATAAGAAAAAGGAGAACGTTAGGCTAAATCGTGTGCTAGAATGATTTTCTTGAACCTAATTGAATCTAATTCAAATCAACTGAATTGGGTTAGTCCAATTGATGATATTCAGATCTAAACCCTTGTTTGTGTGACCCAGTTAGGTTTAATTCTATATGGTAATGGGACATGTCATGATCTCCATCATCGACATCATCGAAACTTCTTTCGATGGATTCAGAACTCTTCTGATTCAGACAACTAGAATGATCGATCATCTAAATCATTCTAATTGCTCCCAAAATCCACCAGTGACACCTAGCAGTATATGGTGGCAACCCATCAAAACTAAAAATGAACCTCTTCGGTGCAGCTACTTGTGTGATTAAGTTCTTCTATCTTGAGCCCCGATCAGATTAGGGTTAAGGTGAACTCGTCAAACCCTAATTTCTATCATATGATTTAATCATTCGATTCAAGTCCGATGTGAAAATCTTAATAGAAACTCTTTCTATTATTTCACACTCTGCCATGGCCATGGGCTTATGGACTTGATTCTCATGATCATCATAGGGCTGCTCCTCTACCACCGAGGTAGATAGATTCCATCTTGGTGCAATCCAATTCCTACAATGAACATGCTATAGCCAACATACACCTCAGGGATTCCGAATGGCTAGGAGATCGAGTCATGGTGTAGTCAAACTATAACACCCTCAAGGTGAACTGCCGATGCACCTCAGGTCAAAGAACCAGACACACCTACTGCAGCATTCGAGTCAGTCATTCGACGAGAAGGTAGACTTCCTTATGACTACTCGAGGTGGTCACGCTCAGTGCCCTCGTTCTCTAACGAGTACCTGTACTCTCGCTCCGGTGTCTCCTACACCATAGACTCAAGACTCATCTACTAAAAGAAGTGATTGTACACCTAACCTTCCGGATCAATCACCATCCTCATGATGATCCTATGGTCAGGAGCATTTTATGAGTTAATAATGATTATTCATGTCTTAAATTTTCAACTCTTGAAAATATGAATTATCATTACCATTAACTCAAAGGATGTATCACAGACACTAAATACACATATGTGATAGAAAATAACCCATTTTATTATTTATAGTCAAAATTATAATTTTGCCCCTTAGAAGTGTATTACAAGTGTCAGCCAATTCTGGCTTCTAGGGCACATATATCTAACAAACTCCCACTTGATCCTAAAGCCAATTGGCTACAAATCTAAGTCCCATCTTCTCAAGGTGGGCTTCGATCTTCTGCTGGCCCAACGGCTTTGTAAGTGGGTCTGCCACATTATCTGTGGAGTCGACTCTCTTGACCTCGACGTAACCCTTCTCGAGGTAATCATGCGGATGAGGTGGTATCGCCGCTCAATGTGCTTGGATTTCTGGTGAGACCTTGGCTCCTTAGCAAGGGCTATGGCGCCATTGTTGTCGCAGTATAGAGGAATGGCATCTGATGGCATTACTCCAATTCTCTATGGCAAACTTCTTGTACCAGAATGCTTCCTTTGCAGCCTCTGATGCAGCGATATATTCTGCTTCCATGGTGGAATCTGCTATCACAGTTTGCTTGGAACTCTTCCAACTGACAGCTCCACCATTGCACACAAACAGACTCCCAGATGTCGACTTTCGATCATCTATATCGGACATAAAATCCGAGTCTGTGTATCCCTGGACTTGGAGTTCTCCATTACCAAAGACCAACATCATATCCTTAGTTCTTCTCAAGTACTTAAGGATACATTTCACAGAAGTCCAGTGTTCTTCACCTGGATTTGACTGATATCTGCTTGTGACACTCACAGCATGGGCTATATCAGGTCGTGTACATAGCATGGCATACATGAGGCTCCCTATTGCAGAAGCATAAGGGATCTTGCTCATGCGTTCTATTTCCTCAGGTGTGCTAGGGCACATCTTCTTGGAAAGATGAATACCATGTCTGAAGGGTATTAATCCCCTCTTAGAGTTTTCCATACTAAACCTCTTTAGTACTTCCTCTATGTACATCTTCTGTGAAAGTCCTAGCATCCTATTCGGTCTATCCCTATAGACCTTAATTCCTAGAATAAAGGATGCTTCACCTAGGTCTTTCATGGAGAATTCCTTGGACAACCACATTTTGACTGTGTCAACATGGGAATATCATTCCCAATAAGGAGGATGTCATCCACGTACAATACGAGGAAGACAACAGCGCTCCCACTGACCTTTTTGAAGACACATGGTTCTCTCTTCATTTTTGATGAAACCAAATATTTTGATCACATCATTGAAATGAGTGTTCCAGCTCCGAGATGCTTGCTTAAGTCCATATATGGACCTTTGCAGCTTGCAAACCTTGTGATCAGTATCACTGGATGTGAAACCTAGCGGCTGTTCCATATAGATATCTTCCTCAAGATATCCATTTAAGAATGCCATTTTCACGTCCATTTGCCATATTTCATAATCGAAATAGGCTGCAACGGCAAGCAATGTGCGGATGGATTTTAGCATAGCCTACTGGGGAAAAGGTATCCTGATAGTCAATGCCTTCGCGTTGACTATAACCTTTTGCCACTAGTCTAGCCTTGAATGTCTCCACATTTCCATCTGCACCAATCTTTCTCTTGAAGATCCATTTACACCCAATAGGTACTATACCTTCTGGTGGATCTACCAAGGTCCAGACTTGGTTTGAGTGCATCGAGTCAATTTCTGACTGCATTGCCTCTAGCCATTTCTCGGAGTCGATATCTGATATCGCCTCGTTGTAGGTTTTGGGATCATCACCATGAGCACCATTACCTACGAGGAACATTTTCTCTACTTCCTCTGAAATAATACCTAAGTATCTTTCAGGGGGATGGAAAACTCTTTTCGATCTACGAGGTGGAGGAGGTAGTGTTCTTATTGGCTCAACCTGATTTGGTTCCAATTGGTCCTTAGCTCGTTGTACTTGTGAGACTTTCTCATCAAGCTTAATCTGCTTTCCAATGCCGCTATCTTGAATAAACTATTTTTCAAGAAAGATGGCATGTCGACTCACAATCACATTGTCTTCTGGAATGTAGAAATAGTATCCTAATGACTCTTTAGGATATCCTATGAATCGAGCTCTAAAGGACCTAAACTCTAACTTGTCCGCTTGTTGTCTTTTGACATGAGCCGGACAACCCCAAATTCTGAGATGACTCAGACTTGGTTTCTTACCATGCCATATCTCATACGGTGTGGTAGGAACGGATTTTAGAGGGAACCCTATTCAGTAGATAAATTGAAGTTAACAATGAAGTGTCCCCAAAGAAAATCAGGAGGTCTGTGAAGCTCATCATGGATCGGACCATATCCAATAGAGTCCGATTTCTCCATTCTGAAACCCCGTTGAGTTGAGGTGTTCCTGGTGGAGTCCATTGAGAGACTATGCCATTTTTCCTTGAGATAGTCTAGGAATTTCCGGCTAAGGTATTCACCTCCTCGATCTGATCGAAGAACCTTAATGGGTTTTTCAGTTTGTTTTTCTACTTCATGTCTGAATTCTTTGAACTTTTCAAAAGCTTCAGACTTGTGTCTCATAAGATACACATACCCATACCTAGACAGATCATCGGTAAAGGTAATGAAGTAGACAAAATTGCCTCTAGCCGGCACATCAAATGGGCCGCACACATCAGTATGTACTAGGGCAAGGAGATCTGTGGCCCTTTCCCCATGTCCTACAAAAGGGAGTTTAGTCATTTTGCCTTGAAGACAAGATTCACAAGTTGGATATGACTCGAAAGTCAATGGACTCAATAGCCCATTTTTCTCCAATTTGTTGATCCTATCTTCTGCTATATGACCTAATCTCAGGTGCCATAGATATCTATCATTTGGACTATCCCTAGGTCGTTTGGCATTCACGTTTTGCTCGATAGTTAGAATAGGTACATCAATATGTAGCTGATAAAGACCATTAATAAGGAAAACCATTTGCAATTTTATTTCTTTCATAAAGAATGTTACAATGGTCCTTAAAGAAGGTAATCACATAGCCTTCTTAGTGCTAAGCATGAAACAGAAATCAAATTCCTGCTAGCTGCAGGCACATAATAACAGTCTTTCAAAACTAAGTCTAAACCAGATGGTAATCGAAGAGGGTATGTTCCCACGGCTACTGCAGCAACTCTTGCTCCATTACCGATGCGTAGGATCATGTCTCCATCCCTCAGCCTCCTGCTATCCTCAAGACCCTGCATGGAAGTGCACAGATGAGCACTAGAACCAGAGTCAAGCACCCAACTGGATGCAGAAGAAATCGTAAGGTTAGACTCAATAACGAGCATACCTCCAGAAGGACCTTCCTTCTTGTTCTTCAGGGTGGCCAGGTAAGTAGGGCAGTTCCGCTTCCAATGGCCGTCGCTGTTGCAATGGAAACACTTTCCTTTGACATCGGCCTTCTTCTTCGGCTTCTGCCTTCTTTTTCTCCTTCCACCTTTCTGCTTTTTCACAGACTTCTTTTTCTTTCCATAAGACTTTCTTTTGGAAGAAGTCCATTCCATAGCAAGAACTGAGCCTTTAGAACCTTTCATAGAAAGCTCAGCGGTAACCAGCATATTCATTAATTCGGCCAAGGAATTTTGAAGTTTATGCATGTGGTAATTCATGATGAATTGCCCATATGCATCAGTCAAGGATTGCAGAATAATATCATTCTGCAGATCCAAGTCTAACTTCACACCGAGCTTCTCAAGCTCTTCCATGTCCTTGATCATTCATCAGACAGTGATCTTGGACTGACTGCCCATCACGCATCTTAGCCTTAAAAAGTCATTTCGTGACTTGATATTTGGCTGCGCGACTCTGTTCACCAAACATCTCCTGCAGGTGAGCCAACATTTGGCGAGCAGTCCCGATATCTTCATGTTGGCGCTGGAGCTCATCAGACATCGAGCCCAACATGTAAGTATCTGGCCTTATTATCTTCGTCTATCCATTTTTTCAGAGACGCTCTCTGTTCAAGTGGATGGACGGAGCTGGTAAGGTGGGAGGGTCCTGGTCCAAATACATGGGTTAACTTCTCAGAACCCAAAATAATTTTGTAGTTCCTGAGCCAATCTTTATAATTGGGTCCGGTCAGTCTATGTGTGTCCTAGGATACGTGCCTAATGGGTTGGACGCAGACATTTTTCTTTTTCCTGTAGAGAGTCAAAGTTTCAAGATAGATTTTGTAATTAAGACTTAGCCAATTTATTTAGAGATTTGATTGTTAAACAAATTAGCTCCCATTATTTTCTTAAATCCCTACACTTTCTCTGTAGAGATGCGAAAATCTTCACGATTACTGATTTCTAGTGGGTGGTGCAGTCCAACCAACTAACTCATCACCTCACCTATCAGTTATTGGTGATGGGTTAGCAGACGGATTATGCTTGCCAACCAACTAACTCATCACCTCACCTACCAGTTTTTTTCTATGGCAATGCTAAAATTTATTTGGATTATGCTTGTGATTGCTATCCGTTTGGACTATGAGATCTAGCAGATGGATGTGAAGACAGTTTTTCTAAAAGGAGAGCAGATTGAAGAGGTGTATATGATAGAACCTGAGGGGTTCACATCCATAGATAAGTCCAAGGTGTGCAGTATTCAGAGATCTATTTATAGACTGAAGCAGGTATCACAGAGTTGTAACATGCATTTTAATAAAGTGATCAAAATGTATGACTTCGTTAAGAATGGAGAAGAACCCTACATTTATAAATGGTCAAATGGTCCAGCAGTAGTATTTCCTGTCCTATACGTGGATGGCATTCTCTTAATTGGGAATGACGTCCCTGCACTATAGAGAATAAAAGTTTGGTTGTCATCACAATTCTCCATGAAGAACTTGGGTGAAGCAACCTACATCCTGGGGATGAAGATCTATAGGGATAGATCTAAAAGGATGCTTAGGTTATCCCAGTCCACGTACATAGATACTATGCTGAAAAGGTTCAGCATGGAGAATACTAAAAAGGGCCATCTCCCGATAGGCCATGAAATTTCTCTCTCTAAGAAGAATTATCCGACAACTCCTGAAGAGAGAGAGCGTATAAGTAGAGTCCCATATGCTATGATAGTGGGATCTATCATGTACGCCATGACATGTATAAGACTAGATGTGTTATACTCATCAGGAGTAGTGAGTAGATACCAGTCTGATCCTAGAGAAAATCTTTGAAAAGTGGTTAAAACCATCATTAAGTATTTGAGAAATACTACAGACCAATGGTTGGTTTATGAAAAGTTAGATCTGAAACATATGGAGTTTATAGACTCTTTCTTTCAATCTGATTATGATGATAGCAGAAGCGTGTCGGGATATATCTTTACTCTAAATGGTGGAGCTATCTACTGGAAGAGTTCTAAGCAGTATACTGTGGCAGACTCTATTTGCGAAGTAGAGTACATGGCAGCCTCAGATGCTGCGAAGAAAGCTGTGTGGCTGAGAAAGTTTATCAATGAGCTCGGAGTAGCACTATTCCTTGATGGTCTAGACCTACTCTACTACAATAGCACTGGTGCCATTACTCAGGCAAAAGAATCAAAAGCACACCAGCAAATAAAGCATATTCTATGCCGCTTCCACCTGGTCTGGGAGATCATGGATAGAGGTGACGTTGACCTTCAGAAGATAGATGGAAGGAAGAACCTGGCCGACCCCTTCACTAAAGCCCTGATGATAAAGGAGTTCGATAACCACAAGTCGAAGATGGGTATTAGATACTATGCCGAGTGGTTTTAGGACAAGTGAGAGTTGTTGAAAAATGTGTTCCAAAGTCATTCATCAGTCTGTTGATGGTTGACCTACATTGTATCTATAATTAATTTATTAATAAATAAAATATATTTTTAAAATTTTTTATCATAAAGTATTCATCATTATTATGTTGAAGTCCTTAGGACTATTTACCTTCGATAAAGAGAGGATTTATCGATTAGTCCTTAAATTTGTTCATGACCAAATGATAGGCTGCTAATTGGGACGACAACATCTATTAAGCATAGGTCGCTGTATGCCGTATGGATTAATTGTCCTCTTAACCAAGAAGTGTGGAGATACTAGTATGGCATACAAGTGAGATGTATGGATACATCATCATTGAACGTGACCAACTTCAGAGCATTTTACTTTCGAGAATGTCGTTGATAGAATATAGGTATAAGTTTTCCATAGACCTGAGATCACCTCAGTGACTTGCAAGCAACTCACTGTGCTTTGGTACTGGACTAACTGAATTATTAATTCAATAACAGAAGGCTTCTGGGCACAGTCAAGTACTTGCGAGGTTGGTGTATGATCAAGATGGAATTAACCACTTCAAGAGTTGGAGAAGAATATATCACTGTATTTCAATATAGCAAATTCTTGGCCAGGATAATCCATCAGATGGATTTTGTATTTTGAAATACAATGTGGACAACCTGATTAGAGTTGACAGTTGAACTCTGAGGTGTCCTATGAGCAGTTTGGTCAAGGGGATGAATTATATGGAAACTATATTATCATGGGTTCTAAGGATCTTGTTCTACATATTTGACCTATCCGACCGTCAGGTACCATTGCTAGATGATTACTTTGATTGGTATAGAAATCTATTCCTATGCTACTAGCTTTGATTAGAACCTATTAGGTTACATACATTAGAGCTCATGATCTAATAGGATGGTTGATCAACGATTGAGAATCGTTCAGGGTTAAACAATCAATACGATTGATGTTTAACACAGTGCAAGCATTGTAGGAGGATCAATTAGCAATTAGATTGCTAATTAGCTTAATTTAATTAAACCAGAGGATTGAGATTAAGCCTAACTAAATACAATGTAATTAAATTTAGCTTGGGCTTGATTGGATTAAGGTCAATTAGCTTATTAGATAAGCCAAGTGTAAGAAAAAATTAGTCCTAGTTCAACTAGGACTTGGTTCAACCCAATTTCTAATTTGATTAGAAAATTAAATTAAAATTAAATCTAATCTAATTTAATTAAATTAAATTCTTAATTGGATTATAAACTAATTTAATTTGATTTACTTGGTGTTGATTTAATTTGGTTTGAGAAACCATGTTTGACCAAATCATCGATGGAATCCTAGTGAGACTAGGATTTCAAGTTGTGCCACCTAAGCCCTCCATGCCCCATGCCCTCTTTCTCTCTTCATTTTGTGTGACAAAACCTCTCTCCCTGATCTTCATGCATGCCTCCTCTCTCCCTCTCTTTCTCATATGGTAATTGGGTGGAGGACCAAGTCAAAGGTAGTACTTTGTTTGGTTTTGGATTCTATGAGATAGAATCCTAACAAACCTAAACTCTTTCCAAAAGGTGCAACCCCCTCTCTTATTTTTTTCTCTCCAATTCCATGATGAGAAAGGCTCTCTTTATGCTGGATTCACTAAAAAAATCAGAGGGGCGCCTAAGAGTTGGGTGTTAGATATATGTCTCCTAGAAGCCATAATTGGCTGACACTTGTAATACACTTCTAGGGGCAAAATTATAATTTTGACTAATATCAATAAAATGGGTTATTTTCTATCATATATGTTTATTTAGTATCTGTGATACATCCTTTGAGTTAATGGTAATGATAATTCATATTTTCAAGAGTTGAAAATTTAAGACATGAATAATCATTATTAACTCATAAAATGCTCCCGACCATAGGATCATCACGAGGATGGTGATTGATCTGGAAGGTTGGTGTACAATCGCTTCTCTTTAGTAGATGAGTCTTGAGTCTATGGTGTGGAGACACCGGAGTGAGAGTACAGGTACTCGTTAGAGAATGAGGGCACTGAGCGTGACCACCTCGAGTAGTCATTAGGGAGTCTACCTTCTCGTCAATGACTGACTCGATGCTGCAGTAGTGTGTCTGGTTCTTTGACCTGAGGTGCATCGGTAGTTCACCTTGAGGGTGTTATAGTTTGACTACACCATTACTCGATCTCCTAGCCATATGGAACCCTGAGGTGTATGTTGGCTATAGCATGTTCATTGTAGGAACTGGATTAGCATCAAGATGGAATCTATCTACCTCGGTGGTAGAGGAGCAGCCCTATGATGATCATGAGAATCAAGTCCAGAAGCCCATGGCCATGGCAGAGTGAAATAATAGAAAGAGTTTCTATTTAGATTTTCACATTGGACTTGAATCGAATGATTACATCATATGACAGAGACTAGGGTTTGACGAGTTCACCTTAACCCTAATCTGATCGGGGCTCAAGATAGAAGAACTTAATCACACAGGTAGCTGCACCAAGAGGTTCGCATTCAGCTCTGATGGGTTGCCACCATATACTGCTAGGTGTCACTGGTGGATTTTGGGAGCAATTAGAATGATTTAGATGATCGATCATTCTAGCTGTTCGAATCAGAAGAGTTCTGATCCATCGAAAGGAGTTTCGATGATGTCGATGATAGAGATCATGACATATCCCATTACCATACAGAACTGAACCTAACTGGGTCACACAAACAAGGGTTTGAATCTGGTGATCATCAATTGAACTGATCTAGTTCAATTGATCTGAATGAGATTCAATTAGGTTCAAGAAAATCGTGCTAGCACTCGATTGAACCTAACGTTCTTCTTTTACTATCATAAATAGTTGTCCTGACTGAGCCAAAGGAGTTTGTGCTCAATCAGAGGCCTTCACTTTTGGTCTGACTGGAGGCTTGTCCAAGTCAAAAAAGGTTGTCTTATTTTGTAAGACATTTTTGGTCACCTACCATTTTTGGTCACCTGCCATTTCTTGTTCTTTGACTTTGGTCAAAAGTTGACCTTTGACTGGTCAAATGTTGACCATTGACACTTTGACTTTTGTCCACATGTCATGCACCTATTGGAGAGCTGGTGGGGGCCTGTCCCTCTATCAGAACCTGGCAAGGAGGAGGGCGCATGCCACCCTTGGCGTGTGCCCAAGTTGGAGGCGCCCTAGGAGTCCCTGTTGGATAGGGACTCCATCTCCTTTTTGGATTCCGATTAGAGTTCTCCTAAGAACCAACTTTGACTGGTCTTAGGCACCCTCTAAGGAGGAATCCAGGGGACTCTATTCCCACCAATCAGATTTAGATCTGATTTCACAAAGAGGTGTGATTGGTTGGGAAGAAGAGGAGTTGGATCACAGCTTAGTCTATAAATAAGACCCTGCGCCCAACTCAAAAAATAATAATAATTCTCCATGCCCCAAGGCTGCTTCTCCTCTCCTCCTCCATGCCAAACCCACCTTCTCCCTCTCCTCTCCATGTCCAAAAGGAGTTTTGGACCTTGGTTGGTGCGATCCAGATGAGAGAAAGGCGATTGAAAGCTAGAAGGCTGCGCTGCTGCAAAGGACAACTGCTGATCTTCAAAAGGTGTTTTGAAGATCCTCCAGATCAGATTCAGATTTAATTTTTGGAGACATGATAGAGAAGAAGAGAATCTCCAAATCCAGCCTGAGTGGATATTGATAGAGGCCAGGCACTTGCGTGGCCAGATCCAGAACCTTCCACTGCTTACAAGATCATCAACGGGTAATAGGATTACCCACTTCAAGGTAAATTAAATTTGATTTAAATTATTAGATTTTATTTTAATTATTAGAATAATAAGAATTAGATCTAAAATATCTCAGATCTGATCTAGATTAAAAAAAAAAAATTTTAAAATATATCTCTTGATCTGATCAGATCTGAATGAACCTGGTCCGGAAAATCAGGATTTCCCTTCATTGGGCGCCCCAACCTCTTGCCAAAACTAGTCCTTCCTTATCTAGTTTTTGACCTAGACAAGGACTTTTCTTTCTCTATAAATTTAGGATGAATTTTAGCCTAATTTTTTTATGGAACATAGACCTTTAGGAGAGTTTTCGGGTGTGCAAAAGTCAAAGAGAGAGGGTCCTTGGGCATTGGGGTTCTACAGACACCAAATCAGGTGTCTAGGTGAGTGAAAAGAGAAGAAGGAGAGAGTCTTCTTCTAGGGCAATTTTGATTTTCTCTTCTCCTCCTCCTTTTGTGATTTTTTTGAGAGGAGCTCAGATCTAAAATCTCTCCTCTTTCTTTTAATATTTTGGAGAGTTCAAGTCTAAAAGAAGAAAGCATCAAATCGACCATCAAAGAGAGATCAGTATAGTACTAGCATACTGTGCTGATTTGCTGCATCAGGATCTCAGATCATATTTGTGGGCTCATGTGGATGACTCCTAGATCCGAATGCAGGTGCTGCTCATGACTTCATCCTCAGGCCTGGATCGGCAAGTTGGAACATCTAACTTGCTTAGGTATCAGATCTAATCTATTATTCTATAGCTATATTAGATGTAGTATTGTAGCATGTTGATGAGATCAACATGTTAATCTTTCCTTTATGTTTTAAATTTTTAATTTTATATCATGCCCTGATCATATAATAAATCTTAGATCTAGGCTATTTTTATATTTATTTAAATAAATATTTAATTTATTTAAATTTTTTGCTACCTGATCTTGAAAAAATTTTAAGATCTATTCGTAAAATTCTAGATCTGGTTCCTTCAATTTTAATTAATCTCTTCAGATATTTGGTGCATGGAGAAGCTCAAATTGGCATGGAGAACATCACATAAAGATTTGAAAATAAAATATGGGCATTGACTTTTATTGGTGCAAGGAAGAAGTGAGAGTCCCAATCCAACTTGGACTCTTCTTGCTTGACTAGGTCAAAACTATTTTGAATCTAATTTAAACTAAATTAAATATAACCTAATTAAAAATGATCCTAATCCAACTAGAAGCCCAATTGAATTATATTAAATCATATTTAATTTTAATTTTAATTCTAACTCAATTTGGAATTAGATGCACTCAAATCCTAGTCCAACTAGAAATTATTTTTTTTCTTACAATTGGCTTATCCAATAAACCAATTAAACATAATCTAATTAAGTTCAAACCAATTTTAATTAAATCTAATTCAATTAGACATAAACTCATTCCAATCGATCAATCAAATTGAGCTAACTAGCAATCCAATTGCTAATTGATGCACTTGTAATACTTACATTAGGTCAAACATCAATCGCATTGAATGTTTGACCTTAGAATGATTCCCAGTCATCGATTAACCATCTGATTAAGTTACAACCTCTTATGTGTGTGACCTTATAGGTTCGAACCTAAGATGATAGTACAGGAACCAATTTCGGTACCTAAGATGATAGTACAGGAACCAATTCCTATACTAGTCAAAATAACCATCTAGTAATGATTCTCGACGTCCGGATAGATCGAATGTATGCAAAGCAACATTCTTAGAATCCTAGCCCATGGTTATCATATAATTCATCCCTTTGACTAATAATGCTCAAGACAACCTCGAGTACGCTGTCAACACTCATATAAGTCATTTTTATTGTGTCTTAAATTTTGCAAATCCCGTGACTCCTCATGAGGATGACCCAGGCCTAGGTTTTGCAAAATTAAAACATAATGAGTCATTCCCTTTCTGAAGGTAATCAAGAGTGGTCAATCCCATCTTGACTCACATGCCGACTTCATAAGTACTTGACTATATCCAAAAACCTTTCGAACCTATATTAGAAATACGGACAATCCGACACCAAAGTATAGTGAGTAGCTTGCAAGTCACCATGGTGATCTCAGATCGGAGGGACACTTATATTCATTGACCTTAGCTAACCACTCTTGATAGTAAAGTGCTAAATTGATCATGTTCAGTGCAGATATACTCCTACATCTCATCTGAATGTCATACCAGTGTCTCAACACTACTTGATTATGAGGACAATCAATGCATATGGCATATAGTGACCTATACTTGATAAGTTATCATCCTTAATAATAACTTATCATTTGATTGTAAATAATTTAAGAACTATCTGATAAATCATTTTTTATCGATTGATTGTGGTTTTGAGGACTTCATCATAATTTAGAAGTTCATTTAAGAAAGATAGAACTTTTATGATGAACTGACCAAATAACTATTATTATTAGATAATTCATATAATAATTTCAATCATCTACCATTTAGATAATTGGCTTTAGGACACATTTTCCAACACCTAGGGCTTGGCATTGGAACTAGAGAGAAAAGAGAGAAGAGAGTTTGGGAGAAAATCTCTGTATTGATTTCTTTCTATTGTAATGATTACAATACCTGGGTTTACATATACTAGGATTTATGCTATACCACATGAATCCTAATAAACTCAAACTCCAGCTGAAAACCTCCTAGGCTAACCGAATACATGAAAGCACTCATTGAGCTCATGTACATCCATGTCTCCAATGCTCTCATCCTCTGGATCTAAACTTGACTCATACATGTGTTAGCCACTTTAAGATCCAAACAAAAAACCTCATCTAGTTCTATTCGCCATTGTCATGCTTGCTTTATTAGTAGCCAAGCTAGCTCGACTGCATCTTGTCTGAATCCTATCTTCTATTTGCTCGAGATAGCCAGCTCAACTATGCCTTGAGTCCGCTCGATCTCAGCTCGAGCTGACTCGACTACATATCCGAGCTAGCCCACTTATGTGTCAGCCCCTTGTCTTGGTTGATTCTTCTTCTAGCTTTGGTTCTTTGCTCCACCTTATGTCCTTAGTCTCCGTAGCATCTACCAAGCCCCTCAAGAACCTCACACCTAAACCTCGAGCCCATGCAGGGCTACACACCACCTTCACCCTAAAATAACTCCTGTCCTAGCCCTAGGGTTCATACCCATCCTAATCTCCTAGAGCCAACACCTTGGCTCCTTCTATGGGCCCCCTAAGGCTTAGGAGCACCACATCAAATCCTACAATCACCATCTTGGTGAGCCATAGCTTTGGCACACCTGGTAATGTTCTCCTACATGATTCCACTATCATTGCATGCCCTGATAACTACTTGTGCACACCTTGCCATTGCCATCTTTCTTCAACTGTTAAGCTTTCTTTGAGGCCTTCAGGATGACCGACTCTACTGTTGAAGACCTTGACTTACACCTATGCATCACTCATGGAGTTGTATGTGTTAGATATGAGTGCCCTAGAAGCCAGAATTGGTTGACACTTGTAATACACTTCTAAGGGCAAAATTATAATTTTGACTATTAATAATAAAGTGGATTATTTTCTATCACATAAGTGTATTTAGTGTCTGTGATACATCTCTTGAGTTAGTGGTAATGATAATTCATATTTTCAAGAGTTGAAAATTTAAAACATGAATTTTTATTTATTAACTCATAAAATGCTCCTGACCGTAGGATCATCATGAGGATGGTGATTGATCTGGAAGGTTAGTATACAATCATTTTTTTATAGTAGATGAGTTTTAAGTCCATGGTGTAGAGAAACTGGAGTGAGAGTATAGGTACTCGCTAGAGAACGAGACGCTGAGCGTGACCACCACAAGTAGTCATAAGGAAGTCTACCTTCTCATCGATGACTAACTCGATGCTGCAGTTGTGTGTCTGGTTCTTTGACCTAAGGTGCATGGGCAGTTCACCTTGAGGGTGTTATAGTTTGACTACACTATGACTCGATCTCCTAGCCATTTGAAACCCTAAGGTGTATGTTGGCTATAGCATGTTCATTATAGGAATTGGATTGCACCAAGATGGAATCTATCTAACTCGGTGGATGAGGAGCGGCCCTATGATGATCATGAGAATCAAGTCCATAAGCCCATAGCCATGGTAGAGAGTGTGAAATAATAGAAAGAGTTTCTATTAAAGTTTTTACATCGGACTTGAATCGAATGATTAAATCATATCATAGAAATTAGGGTTTGACGAGCTCACCTTAACCCTAATCTGATCGGGGCTCAAGATAGAAGAACTTAATCACACAAGTAGCTACACCGAGAGGTTCGTTTTCAATTTTGATGGGTTGCCACCATATGCTGCTAGGTGTCACTAGTGGATTTTGGGAGCAATTAGAATGATTTAGATGATCAATCATTCTAAGTTGTCTGAATCAGAAGAGTTCTAATCCATTGAAAGAAGTTTCGATGATGTCGATGATGGAGATCATGACATATCCCATTATCATACAGAACTAAACCTAGCTGGGTCACACAAATAAGGTTT
>QRFJ01001203.1:229512-284441 GCA_006176705.1 Cocos nucifera
CCATGTCTGAAGGGTATTAATCCCCTCTTAGAGTTTTCCATACTAAACCTCTTTAGTACTTCCTCTATGTACATCTTCTGTGAAAGTCCTAGCATCCTATTCGGTCTATCCCTATAGACCTTAATTCCTAGAATAAAGGATGCTTCACCTAGGTCTTTCATGGAGAATTCCTTGGACAACCACATCTTGACTGATGTCAACATGGGAATATCATTCCCAATAAGGAGGATGTCATCCACGTACAATACGAGGAAGACAACAGCGCTCCCACTGACCCTTTTGAAAACACATGGTTCCTCTTCATTTTTGATGAAACCAAACTTTTTGATCACATCATTGAAACGAGTGTTCCAGCTCCGAGATGCTTGCTTAAGTCCATATATGGACCTTTGCAGCTTGCAAACCTTGTGATCAGTATCACTGGATGTGAAACCTAGCGGCTGTTCCATATAGATATCTTCCTCAAGATATCCATTTAAGGAATGCCGTTTTCACGTCCATTTGCCATATTTCATAATCGAAATAGGCTGCAACAGCAAGCAATGTGCGGATGGATTTTAGCATAGCTACTGGGGAAAAGGTATCCTGATAGTCAATGCCTTCGCGTTGACTATAACCTTTTGCCACCAGTCTAGCCTTGAATGTCTCCACATTCCCATCTGCACCAATCTTTCTCTTGAAGATCCATTTACACCCAATAGGTACTATACCTTCTGGTGGATCTACCAAGGTCCAGACTTGGTTTGAGTGCATCGAGTCAATTTCTGACTGCATTGCCTCTAGCCATTTCTCGGAGTCGATATCTGATATCGCCTCGTTGTAGGTTTTGGGATCATCACCATGAGCACCATTACCTATGAGGAACATTTCCTCTACATCCTCTGAAATAATACCTAAGTATCTTTCAGGGAGACGGGAAACTCTTTCCGATCTACGAGGTGGAGGAGGTAGTGTTCTTATTGGCTCAACCTGATTTGGTTCCACTTGGTCCTTAGCTCGTTCTGCTTGTGAGACTTTCTCATCAAGCTTAATCTGCTTTCCAATGCCGCTATCTTGAATAAACTATTTTTCAAGAAAGATGGCATGTCGACTCACAATCACATTGTGGTCTTCTGGAATGTAGAAATAGTATCCTAATGACTCTTTAGGATATCCTATGAATCGAGCTCTAAAGGACCTAAACTCTAACTTGTCCGCTTGTTGTCTTTTGACATGAGCCGGACAACCCCAAATTCTGAGATGACTCAGACTTGGTTTCTTACCGTGCCATATCTCATACGGTGTGGTAGGAACGGTTTTAGAGGGAACCCTATTCAGTAGATAGATTGAAGTTAACAATGAAGTGTCCCCAAAGAAAATCAGGGAGGTCTGTGAAGCTCATCATGGATCGAACCATATCCAATAGAGTCCGATTTCTCCATTCTGAAACCCCGTTGAGTTGAGGTGTTCCTGGTGGAGTCCATTGAGAGACTATGCCATTTTCCTTAAGATAGTCTAGGAATTCCCGGCTAAGGTATTCACCTCCTCGATCTGATCGAAGAACCTTAATGGGTTTTTCCAGTTTGTTTTTCTACTTCATGTCTGAATTCTTTGAACTTTTCAAAAGCTTCAGACTTGTGTCTCATAAGATACACATACCCATACCTAGACAGATCATCGGTAAAGGTAATGAAGTAGACAAAATTGCCTCTAGCCGGCACATCAAATGGGCCGCACACATCAGTATGTACTAGGGCAAGGAGATCTGTGGCCCTCTCCCCATGTCCAACAAAAGGGAGTTTAGTCATTTTGCCTTGAAGACAAGATTCACAAGTTGGATATGACTCAAAAGTCAATGGACTCTAATATGCCCATTTGGACTATCCCTAGGTCGTTTGGCATTCACGTTTTGCTCGATAGTTAGGTACATCAATATGTAGCTGATAAAGACCATTAATAAGGAAACCATTTGCAATTTTATTTCTTTCATAAAGAATGTTACAATGGTCCTTAAAGAAGGTGATCACATAACCTTCTTGTGCTAAACATGAAACAGAAATCAAATTCCTGCTAGCTGCAGGCACATAATAACAGTCTTTTAAAACTAAGTCTAAACCAGATGGTAATCGAAGAGGGTATGTTCCCACGGCTACTGCAGCAACTCTTGCTCCATTACCGATGCGTAGGATCATGTCTCCATCCCTCAGCCTCCTGCTATCCTCAAGACCCTGCATAGAAGTGCACAGATGAGCACTAGAACCAGAGTCAAGCACCCAACTGGATGCAGAAGAAACCGTAAGGTTAGACTCAATAACGAGCATACCTCCAGAAGGACCTTCCTTCTTGTTCTTCAGGGTGGCCAGGTAAGTAGGGCAGTTCCGCTTCCAATGGCCGTCGCTGTTGCAATGGAAACACTTTCCTTTGCCATCGGCCTTCTTCTTCGGTTCTGCCTTCTTCTTCTTTGATCCTTCCACCTTTTGCTTTTTCACAGACTTCTTTTTCTTTCCATAAGACTTTCTTTTGGAAGAAGTCCGTTCCATAGCAAGAACTGAGCCTTTAGAACCTTTCATAGAAAGCTCAGCGGTAACCAGCATATTCATTAACTCGGCCAAGGAATTTTGAAGTTTATGCATGTGGTAATTCATGATGAATTGCCCATATGCATCAGTCAAGGATTGCAGAATAATATCGTTCTGCAGGTCCAAGTCCAACTTCACACCGAGCTTCTCAAGCTCTTCCATGTCCTTGATCATTGTCAGACAGTGATCTTGGACTGACTGCCCATCACGCATCTTAGCCTTAAAAAGTCATTTTCGTGACTTGATATTTGGCTGCGCGACTCTGTTCACCAAACATCTCCTGCAGGTGAGCCAACATTTGGCGAGCAGTCCCGATATCTTCATGTTGGCGCTGGAGCTCATCAGACATCGAGCCCAACATGTAATATCTGGCCTTATTATCTTCGTCAATCCATTTTTCCAGAGACGCTCTCTGTTCAAGTGGATGGACGGGCTGGTAAGGTGGGAGGGTCCTGGTCCAAAACATGGGTTAACTTCTCTGAACCCAAAATAATTTTGTAGTTCCTGAGCCAATCTTTATAATTGGGTCCAGTCAGTCTATGTGTGTCCAGGATACGTGCCAATGGGTTGGACGCAGACATTTTCCTGTAGAGAGTCAAAGATTCTAGTTAGATACTATAATTTTAACTTGACCAATTTGTTTAGGGATTTTATTTTTAAACAAATTAGCTCCCACTATTTTCTCGGATCCCTACACTCCCTCTGTAGAGATGCGAAAATCTCCACGATTAATGATTTCTAGTGGGTGGTGCGGTCTCACCAACTGACTCATCACCTCACCTAACAGTTATTGGTGATGGGTTAGCCAATGAGTGAACAACTCTTGTTCAATGATTCTCTAATCATGGTGCACCCAAACTTGGTCTCTAATTCATGAATCTCACCGTATCCGGAAATATTGATCCACTCCTTAGTTAAGTCAGACCCACCATTTGCATAGACTGGGTTCCTAATTGAGTCTCTCACCGTATCCGAAATATTGAGCCCAACTCATCCTCCAGCCCATAGCATCCAATGCCTAATAGACATGGTTGCATCTTCCCGGTGCAACTGAGCCACTGTATCCAGCCGAGAACAATCAACCCCGGGAAGGGCCCGCACATCTACAATGGTGGAAGACCTCAGACTTAATCTTTTCTTAGGGAGAATTGATTCAGGTCTCATTAAACTAGACTTGGCTTAGTCATAACAATTATGACTAACCTAGTGGCATGGGTTAGCTCGGATTATTGACCACCTCAGATCAGAACTGTGTCAACAGATATGGCCAGGTAAGTGAGACCGGTGGAAGGAATATGCCATTAACTCGTACAAGAACGCATTCAGGTCGAGTAGCTTCCAATTAAAAACCAGTCGGTCGTCTATGCCAAACTTACCTTAGACACCAAATTGTTGAGTCAGAACCAATTGGGTTAGCCTACAATCCAGACTCTAACCTCTGAGCCTAATTAGGTCTTGCTTGATCGTGACTCGATCTTGACCCAGACTTAATCCTATTAGGCTGGTCAATTTAAGCATTGTTGATCCCATCTAACCAACTCTTGATTCGGTTTGATCAACCGCTTAGACCTAATTGAGCTACCCAAGCCCGAACCCAGTATTATGAATATGTCTTAGATCTGAAATTCTCAATTTTAGACCTAATTAATATTCCATAAACTTAATTCTTAATTAAGTAGGGTTCATAAACAAAATATGCACAATAAATCCTAGGGTTTCAGGATCTAGGGTTTTGCAGAAAGTAAGTTTTGGGTTTCTGATTAAGGACGAACACGCAGCACCCCTACACATCATAAGAACACCCCATCGAATGGGAAGAGAGGGCCTTTAAACCCTTCTTCGTTCTTATGACCGGACGGCCAAGAGGAACGCCTTAATCAGGAACATTCAATACTACAAAACAATATCAGATCTATATCATATATCTCATATATAAAGTAGATCTAATCATGGCATATTTTGCATACATCTCATGTATCAAATCATGCATATTTTTCAGATCTAAATTATCTCATAATAATCTAAAAAATTAGATTTAAATTGATCTAATCAAAATAAATTCTAATCTAGACAATTATGTAGAACTATTCTACAACTAGTCTAGACATGCATCAATCATATCTCATATGATATTCAAAAATTAAATAATTTTTATTTGCTATTTTTTAGATGTTATTATAACACTTATAATATCAAAAAATAGTAAATAAAAAGATCTAAAATATGATTTAATCAGATTAAATCAAAAACATGCAAGAACTATTCTATAGAACTATTCTATTCTAGAACTAG
This sequence comes from Cocos nucifera, assembly GCA_006176705.1. Classification (NCBI taxonomy): domain Eukaryota; kingdom Viridiplantae; phylum Streptophyta; class Magnoliopsida; order Arecales; family Arecaceae; genus Cocos; species Cocos nucifera. The sequence goes on from QRFJ01001203.1 coordinate 234,363, forward strand.
TCATGCATATCTTCTAATCTTAGATCCAAATTATTTAATTTTAATTTTTTCTAATTTCAGATCTGATCACATCTCATGTGACATCTGAAATCAATTATTTTTCTAATTAAAATAAATTTAAAATCAGATCTAAACAATTTTAGAACCATGGCTCTGATACCAGTTGAAGGGAAATCCTGATTTCCCGGTCCAGGTTCGTTCAGATCTGATCAGATCAAGAGATATATTTCAAAAATTTTTCTCTTGATCCCAATCAGATCTTGATATGTTTTAGATCTGATTCTTATTATTTTAATAAAATAAAATTAAAAAAGATAAATTAAATCAAATTTAATTTACCTGATCTGGGTAATCCTATTACCCTGTTGATGATCCTGTTTGCAGCGGAAGGTTCTGGATCTTAGCCACGCAAGCGCCTGGCCTCTACCGGTATCCACTCGGGTTGGATCTGGAGATCCTCTTCTTCTCTATCACACCTCCAAAAATTAGATCTGGATCTGATCTGGAGGATCTTCAAAACTCTTTTGAAGATGAGCAGTCGTCCTTTGCAGCAGCGCAGCCTTCTTGCTTTTGATCGCCTTTCTTTGATCTGAATCGCACCAACCAAGGTCCAAAACTCCTTTTGGACGTGGAGAGCAAGGGGAGAAGAGACTATGGCATGGAGAAGGAGGGGAGAGGCAGCCTTGGGGCATGGGAAACTATGATCTCATTGAATCTCTTTATCTCATAGAATCTGAGTTGGGCGATACAGGGTCTTATTTATAGACTAAGCTGTGATCCAACTCCTCTTCCTTCCCAACCAATCACAACCCTTTGTGAAATCAGATCTAAATCTGATTGGTGGGAATAGAGACCCCTGGATTCCTCCTTAGAGGGTGCCTAAGACCAGTCAAAGTTGGTTCTTAGAAGAACTCTAATTGGAATCCAAAAAGGAGATGGAGTCCTTGTCCAACAAGGACTCCTAGGCGCCTCCAACTTGGGCACACGCCTAGGGTGGCGTGCGCCCTTCTCCTTGCCAGGTTCTGGCAGGGGGACAGGCCCCCACCAGCTCTCCAATAGGTGCATGACATGTGGTCAAAAGTCAAAGTGTCAATGGTCAACGTTTGACCAGTCAAAGGTAGACTTTTGACCAAAGTCAAAGAACAAGAAATGGCAGGTGACCAAAAATGGCAGGTAAGTGTCTTACAAATAAGACAACCTTTTCTGACTTGGACAACCTCCTGTCAGACCATATGAAGGCCTCTGTTTGAGCACAAACTCCTTTGGCTCAGACAGGACAACTTATTTATGATAGCAAAAGAAGAACGTTAGGTTCAATCGAGTGCTAGCACGATTTCCTTGAACCTAATTGAATCTCATTCAGATCAATTGAACTAGATCAGTTCAATTGATGATCACCAGATTCAAACCCTTGTTTGTGTGACCCAGTTAGGTTCAGTTCTGTATGGTAATGGGATATGTCATGATCTCTATCATCGACATCATCGAAACTCCTTTCGATGGATCAGAACTCTTCTGATTCGAACAGCTAGAATGATCGATCATCTAAATCATTCTAATTGCTCCCAAAATCCACCAGTGACACCTAGCAGTATATGGTGGCAACCCATCAGAGCTGAATGCGAACCTCTTGGTGCAGCTACCTGTGTGATTCAGTTCTTCTATCTTGAGCCCCGATCAGATTAGGGTTAAGGTGAACTCGTCAAACCCTAGTCTCTGTCATATGATGTAATCATTCGATTCGAGTCCAATGTGAAAATCTAAATAGAAACTCTTTCTATTATTTCACTCTACCATGGCCATGGATTTCTGGACTTGATTCTCATGATCATCATAGGGCTACTCCTCTACCACCGAGGTAGATAGATTCCATCTTGATGCAATCCAGTTCCTACAATGAACATGTCATAGCCAACATACACCTCAGGGTTCCATATGGCTAGGAGACCGAGTAATGGTGTAGTCAAACTATAACACCCTCAAGGTGAACTGCCGATGCATCTCAGGTCAAAGAACCAGACACACTACTGCAGCATCGAGTCAGTCATTGACGAGAAGGTAGACTCCCTAATGACTACTCGAGGTGGTCACGCTCAGTGCCCTCGTTCTCTAACGAGTACCTGTACTCTCGCTCCGGTGTCTCCACACCGTAGACTCAAGACTCATCTACTAAAGAGAAGCGATTGTACACCAACCTTCCGGATCAATCACCATCCTCGTGATGATCCTATGGTCAGGAGCAATTTATGAGTTAATAATGATTATTCATGTCTTAAATTTTCAACTCTTGAAAATATGAATTATCATTACCATTAACTCAAAGGATGTATCACAGACACTAAATACACATATGTGATAGAAAATAACCCATTTATTGATTTTAGTCAAAATTACAATTTTGCCCCTAGAAGTGTATTACAAGTGTCAGCCAATTCTGGCTTCTAGGGCACACATATCTAACAATATCAACATGTAACTGATGAAGACCGTTAATAAAAAAACCACTTGCAATTTTATTTCTTTCATAAAGAATATTACAATGGTCTTTAAGAAAACTAATTACATAGCCTTCTACTACAAGGCAAGAAATAGAAATCAAATTTCTGCTTGCTGTAGGTACATAATAACAATTTTTTAATACTAAGTCTAAACCAGATGGTAGTCGAAGAGGGTATGTTCTTATGACCACGACAGCAACCCTTGCTCCATTTTTGATGCACATGATCATGTCACCATCCCTCAGCCTCCTGCTATCCTCAAGATCCTGCATAGAAGTGCACAAGTGAGCACTAGAGCCAGAGTCAAGCACCCAATTGGATGCAGAAAAAATCATAAGGTTAGACTCAATAATGAGCATACCTCCAGAAGGACTAGTCTCCTTCTTATTCTTTAGGGTGGCCAGGTATGTAGGGCAATTCTGCTTCTAGTGGCCATCATTGTTGCAATGGAAATACTTTTCTTTGTCAGCGGCCTTCTTTTTCAGCTCTGCCTTTTTCCTCTTTCCTCCTTCCATCTTTTGCTTTTTCGCAGACTTCTTCTTCTTTCCAAAAGACTTTCTCTTGAAAGAAGTCCATTCCATAGCAAGTACTGAGCCTTTAGAATATTTCATGGAAAGCTCAGCGGTAACCAGCATGTTTATATGTTTGGCCAAGAAATTTTTGAAGTTTATGCATATGGTAGTTCATGATGAACTGTCCATATGCATCAATCAAGGATTGTAGAATTATATCATTCTGTAGATCCAAGTCTAATCTCACTCCGAGCTTCTCAAGCTCTTCCAAGTTATTGATCATCATCTGATAATGATCTTGGACTGACTGCCCATCATGCATCTTAGCCTTGAACAGTCATTTAGTGACTTGATACTTGGCTGTGCGACTCTATTCATCAAACATCTCCTATAGATGAGCCAACATTTAGCGAGCAGTCCTGATATCTTCATATTGGCACTGAAGCTCATCGGACATCGAGCCTAACATATAGTATCTGACCTTATTATCTTCGTTAGTCCACTTATCCAGAGATGCTCTCTGTTCAGCAGATGGATGGATTGGTAAGGTGGGAGGGTCCTGGTCCAATACATCAGTTAACTTCTCGAAACCCAAAACAATTTTGAAGTTCTAAAGCCAATCCTTGTAATTTGATCCAATCAATCTATGGGTTTTCAGAATTCATGCTAGTGGGTTGGATGCAGACATCTTCCTATAAAGAATCAGAGTTTCTAGTTAGATATTTGTAATTAAGACTTAACCAATTTATTTAAAAATTTTATTTTAAAATAAATTAGATCCCACTATTTTCTCGGATCTCTACACTTTCTCTGTAGAGATGCAAAAATCTCCATGATTACTAATTTCTGGTGGGTAGTGCAGTCCCACCAACTGACTCATCAGCTCACCTAATAGTTATTGGTGATGGGTTAGCCAATAAGTGAGCAACACTTGTTCAATGATTCTCTAATCATGATGCATCCAGACATGGTCTCTAATTCATGAATCTCATCGTGTATGGAATATTGATCCACTTCTTAGTTAAGTCAGACCCAGCATTTGCATAGATTGGATTCCTAATTGGGTCTCTCACCGTATCCAAAATATTGATCCTAATTCATCCTCCAACCTATAGCATCCAATGCCTAATAGACATGGTTGCATCTTCCTGGTGCAATTCAGCCACTGTAACTAGCCAAGAATAATCAACCCCGGGAAGGGCCCACACATCTACAATGGTGGAAGACCTTAGACTTAATTTTTTCTTAGGAAGATTTGATTTAGGTCTCATTAAACTAGACTTGACATAGTCATAACAATTATGACTAACCTAGTGGCATGGGTTAGCTCGGATTATTGACCATCTCAGATCAGAATTGAGTCAACAAACATGGCCAGGTAAGTGAGATCGGTGGAATGGATATACCATTAATTCGATAAGAATGCATTCGAGTCGAGTAGCTTCTAATTAAAAATCAGTTGATCATATCTGCCAGACCTACCTTAGACACCAAATTATTGAGACAGAACCAATCGGATTAGCCTACAATCCAGACTCTAACCACCGAGCCTAATTAGGTCTTAGCTTGATCGATCACTCACGTGACTCGATCTTGACCCAGACTTAATCCTATTAGGCTGGTCAATTTAAGCATTGTTGATCCCATCTAACCAACTCTTGATTCGGTTTGATCAACCGCTAGACCTAATTGAGCTACCCAAGCCCGAACCCAGATTTATGAATATGTCTTAGATCTAAAATTTTTAATTTTAGATCTAATTGATATTTCATAAGCTTAATTCTTAATTAAGTCAGAGTTCTTAAACAAAACATGTAAATAAGATCCTAGAATTTCAGGATCTAGGATTTTGCAGAAAGTATGTTTTCAATTTCTGATTAAGGACGAATGCGCAGCACCCCTACACATCATAAGAACATCCCATTGAATGGGAGGAGAGGGTCTTTAAGCCCTACTTTGTTCTTATGACTGGACGGCCAAGGAGAACACCTTAATTAGAAATACAACTAATCTACAAAAAATAAATTAGATCTAAGCATATATCTCATATAAAAGATCTAATTAAAACATGTTTTGTATATATCACATATATCATGCATGCATGTTTTTTAGATCTAAATTATCTCATAATCATCTAAAAGATTAAATTTAAATTTGATCTTATCAAATAAAATTTAATCTATCCCTATTTGCAGAACTATTCTACAACTAGTCTAAACATGCAACTATCATATCTCATATGAACAAATTAATTTTATTTTTTTTTATTTTTAGATCTGATTATAATATTTATAATATTAGAAAATAAAAAATAAATAGATCTAAAAATTATATTTAATCAAATAAAAATATGATTATACTAGACTACACATAGAATAATTCTATTCCTAGTCTAGTTATGTATCTCATACATATTAGATCTAGATCAATTAATTTTAATTTTCTATTTTTTGATCTTAGATCTAATCACATCTCATGTGATATCTAAAATCACTAATTAATTAGATTAAATTTGATCTAAATAAATTTAATAAGAACCTGGCTCTGATAGCAACTGAAGGAAAATTCTGAATTTCCCAGATCAGGTTCATTCAGATCTGATTAGATCGAGAGGCATATTTTAAAATTTCTTCTCTCAGATCTAAATTAGATCTGATACTTTTTAAATCTAATTTTTGATCTGATAATTAAGAAAATAAAATAAAATTAATTCTAAATTAATTTTACCTTGATCGTGGGTAATCTGATTACTCGTTGATGATCCTACGAAAGCTCTGAGGTTCTAGACATAGCCACGCAAGTGCCGAGCCTCTACCAGTATCTACTTAAGCTGGATCTAGAGATCTTCTTCTTCTCTTTCTTTTTTCCAACAATTAGATCTGGATCTGATTTGGAGGATCTTCAAAACTTATTCTGAAGATTACCCATCATCTCTGTAGTAGTGCTGCCTTCTTCTTTTCTCGTCTGCTTTTTCTTGCCTGACTTGCACTAATCTGAAGGACCCAACTTTCTTGGATGTGGGAAAGAGAGAGAGGGCCAGATGTTGGCATGGAGAAGGAAGAGGAGTAGCCTTGGGGCATCGCTAGGAGAGAAGTGTTTTAAAAGTGGGCGCAGATAGGGTCTATTTATAGACTCTGTTGCACCATGCAGTGCTGCATTACCCCGACCAATCACGTTTCTTTATTCAATCAGATCTAAATCTAATTGGTCGGATGAGAGACCCATAGATTCATCCTAAGGTGGTGCCTAAGATTGGTCAAAGACTATAGGTGAGGGTCACCTAGTTTGAATCCAACAAGCAACCTGGAGTCCCATCCATATGGGACTCCAGCGTCCCTATCCATGGGTGCATGCCATCCTAGGCATGCACCCCTTTTCTTTCTAATTTCTAGAGAGGGGACAAGCCCCTATCTACTCTCTAATAAGTGCGTAATGCATGGGCAGATGTCCAAGGGTCAAAGGTCAATGTTTGACCAAGTCAAAGTACAAGAATTAGCAGGTAACGGAAAATGGCGGGTGTTGTCTTAAATTTATCTCATAAATTAGGACAACCCTTTGCTGACTTGGACAAGCACCAGTCAAACCAAGTAAAGGTCTCTGAGTGAGCACAAACTCATTTGGCTCAGTCGAGATAACTTTTATGATAAAAAAAAGGAGAACGTTAGGCTCAATCGTGTACTAGCACGATTTCCTTGAACCTAATTGAATCTAATTCAAATCAACTGAACTGGATTAGTCCAATTGATGATATCCAGATCTAAACCCTTATTTTTATGACCCAGTTAGGTTTAGTTCTGTATGGTAATGGGACATGTCATGATCTCCATCATCGACATCATCAAAACTTCTTTCGATGAATTAGAACTCTTCTAATTCAGACAACTAGAATGATTGATCATCAGAATCATTCTAGTTGCTCCCAAAATCCATCAGTGACACCTAGTAGTATATGGTGGCAACCCATCAAAATTAAAAATGAACCTCTCGGTGCAGCAACTTGTGTGATTAAGTTCTTCTATCTTGAGCCCTGATCAAATTAGGGTTAAGGTGAACTCGTCAAACCCTAATTTCTATCATATGATTTAATCATTCAATTCAAGTCCGATGTGAAAACCTTCATAGAAACTCTTTCTATTATTTCACACTCTACCATGGCCATGGGCTTATGAACTTGATTCTCATGATCATCATAGGGTGGCTCCTCTTCTACCAAGGTAGATAGATTCTATCTTGGTGCAATCTAATTCCTACAATGAACATGCAATAGCCAACATACACCTCAGGGTTCCGAATGGCTAGGAGACCGAGTCATGGTGTAGTCGAACTATAATATCCTCAAAGTAAACTATCGATACACCTCAGGTCAAAGAATCAGACACACCACTGCAGCATCGAGTCAGTCATCGACGAGAAGGTAGACTTTCTTATGACTACTTGAGGTGGTCACGCTCAGTGCCCTCATTCTCTAACGAGTACCTGTACTCTCGCCCTGGTGTCTCTACACCATAGACTCAAGACTCATCTACTACAAAGAAGCAATTATACATTAACCTTCCAGATCAATCATCATCCTCATGATGATCCTATGGTCAGGAGCATTTTATGAGTTAATGAATGATAATTCATGTCTTAAATTTTCAACTCTTGAAATTATGAATTATCATTACCATTAACTCAAGCAATGTATCACAGACACTAAACACACTTATGTGATAGAAAATAATCCATTTTTATTATTTATAGTCAAAATTATAATTTTGGCCCTAGAAGTATATTATAAGTGTCAGCCAATTCTGGCTTCTAGGGCACACATATCTAATAGATGGTATGGGCATAAAAGATACAATAAAAGGGTCTCTCCCTCCTCTTTTCTTACATTAACAAGGCCTTCGTCTTGCTTATATTAGGATGAGATTTTCCTCCTATTTCTAATAGGGTTGTAGGGGCAAGTTAGGACTGTTGGAAGGGCCTCTTCTCTCATCTCGTCTAAGATTAACGAGGTCTTTACTTTGCTCAGGTTAGGATGAGGTTCTCCTCCTATTCCTAATAAATTTTAGGGGCATGTAAGGACCATCGATAAGGTCTCTTCTCTCCTCTCGTTTTACATAAATGAGGCCTTCGTCTTGCTTATGTTAGGATGAGGTTCTTCTCCTATTCCTAACATGACTGTAGGGGCATGTAGGGACCACTATTAGGGCCTCTCTCCTCCTCTCGCCTTACATTAACGAGGCCTTCGTCTTGCTCATGTTAGGATGAGGTCTCCTCCTATTCCTAATATGGCTATAGGGGCATGTAAGGGCTATGGAAAGGGCCTCTCTCCTTCTATTTTAAATAACCGAAGGTCTTCTTTGATCGATGTTCTTGTTAAGTCTGCTTCTTTGGTCTTAATTTTTTTCTTGACTTGAATTTGGACTTGGTAGCTTGGCCTTGGTTGCATTTTTGACTTTGGCTCGATTGTGATTTTAGCATCAGCTTGGTTGTGATTTTAACTTCAGCTTATCTTTGATTCTGATCTTGGCTTGGTCTTGAATCAGACCTCAGCTTGGCTTAGGCTTTAAACTCAGATTTTTTTTTTTTGGGCTTGGCTTACTGAGGTTGAATTTCTATTAGCCTCAGTCTTTTGAGCTTGAACCTATGCAGACCTCAAACTTGTATGATCTTTGCCTCAGATTTGACTTGCTTTTACTTTGGATAGATCTTGAACTTGACCTCAGATTGGTCTTGAGCTTGACCTCAGATTAGTTTGGATTCTAACTTCAGCTTCAAGATTTATTTTTACTTCAGCTTCAGCTTTAGTTTCTTGAACTTAGTCTTAATTGACTTTGGGCTTGGCCAAGATTTTGGCATCCTATAGCCCTACAGGAAAGAGAAAGAAAAGAAAAAAATAATGGACAGAAGTTTGAAAGTCTTTTACCATGAGTTCTCTATTTGAAAGATCGTGGGTTCTGTTTGACCACCCCGATTCAGATCAGATTTTGTCTTCTTCTTCTTTTTCTTCTTCTTCTCCTTTTTTGTAATAATTTGACTTTAGTGGGTGTAATTCATAGAGCCACATACCTGGGTTGTAGCATTTTGTGGATGGCTTTGAGGTTGCTCTAAGTCAGCTTCGACACTGTATGATGCGAGATGCATATGGGAGGATTTCAAAAAAGGTCGAATAGATGCATGTGCATTGGGGACCTCGGCCATGTTAGGAGCACATAGACCTTCTGAGGACATTGGCACCGTGCATACAAGGACTTCGAGGGCCGCTTTGGTGGTGGGTTCGGCCACTTGGGTGCACAAGAGAGAAGGTTGGATTTTGGGAAGCACTTCGATTGTTGCCTATTGCATGAAAGAGGGGATCAAAGTCACCACAAGCTGTGCCTAGGAATGCATCCAGGAACTTGCCCCACTATGGCTAGCAGCGCAGGAAGGGGATTGACTATGGCTGGAAGCGCACTGGGAGGAGATCGTCCGGACGTGAGATGGGCGCAGGATTATTTGGCCAAAAGCATGCAAGCTTGGGGGAAACCAGCTTCGCTACGGTGAGTTCGGCTACGTTCGAGGCATGCAGGAGAGAGGATCAATTGGAGAGGCGAGATAAGTCATGCTTGGGGGCATAATGGAGAAGATCGACCAGAGGGGCACTGACTTCTTCATTCCTCTTCCTTTCTCTCTCTTTCTTTCTCTTCTCTTTTTTTCTTCTTTTACATCTATCATAGGTGATGGAATGAGATCAAGAAGAACAAATCCCTTCTTTGATTGGAGCCTCTGGCCAACGAGGCTCGGTGCTGGAGGTGCATGTGGGGGGAGGATTTAGAGCGTCCAATCCTGGCTCTGATGTCAATAGGGGTCCGCATGCCATGGATGCATGAATGGAGGACCCTAGGGCCTCTGATCATCAACAACGTGGGGGCTTTATGGCTCCAGATCCATCGGGGTTCAGCTTTGAAGATGTGGGGGAGTTGGAACCTCTAATCTAGCAAGTCTTCGATAGCAGAAATGACACGTCCATGCATGGGAAGATAAGCTTCATGACAGACAAATGGAGGAAGATGACCAAATGTCAATCCGATAGTACATGGGGTCAGAAACACATGCAAGATGGGAACTGATGACTTCAGCCATGTCCAGGTACACGGGGCAGGAGGTTGGCTTTGCATGGGGCATGTAGGAGAGAGGAAATGATCGGAGTCGCTTGGGAGAGTGGGAGAGTGAAGATTGGTCGGATTAGTCACGGATTATGCCTGGGAGTGCAAGGGAGAAGAATGTCAGCATCCGAGGTCGCGAGGGAGGAGAAGGATCGCACATGGGGAGGACTTAGATGCCGTTGTGACTGGTTTAGCCATACCTGGGTGCACGAGGGAGGAAGACGTCGGCTAGAAATGCACAGGCGCATGGGAGAGAGGATAAGGCCGGAGTCACTTTGGAAAGAGATGAGCTCAGCTGGGCATGCAAGGAGAGAAAGATCATCTCAAATCATCATGCAGGGGAGGCTAGAATCATTGTACAGGGGAGAGAGAAGTTTGGAGTGGTCATGAGAGAGAGGATCGGCCAATGCCATCATAGGCTACACTTGGGAGCATGGGGGAGGAGGTCGATCGATGCCATCGCGGTCGCGAGCTACGCCTGGGAGCGTGGGGGAGGATCGATTATCACGATTGTGGGCTGTGCCTGGGAGTGTGGGGTAGGAGGTCGGCCGTCATGGGTCACACCAGGGAGCATGAGAGGGAGGATATCGGCTGGAGGGTGCCGGCTACTCCTCTCTCCCTTCCTCTTCTTCTTCTTCTTCTTTTACTTTCTTCTTTCTCTCTTTGTTTTTTTGGAAACAGGGAACTGGAATTTTTTTTTTGACTAAAATCATGAAAATCCAAATGAAATAGCAATCGAGTATTTTGAAGGTTTATGATTAGTCAAATTTTCTAGACTAGGTGAATGCTAATTTTTTGGACTCATTGATGATAAAAACATATATAACAAACTATATTTTTGATGTAATTTTAAGACGTTCCTCAATTCACTACCATTAGGCCTCTCAATCAACTGAAGTTGCTCCTGTACTCAGAAGTTGATCCTCTACTAACAAATGAAGATACAATTCTTACAAACAATAGAAGTAATACCTCAGGGCCAAATAAAGATGCAATAAGTATGATAGTAGGTTCATGCCACAGCAACCGTCAACATAGGAAAGCCTCCCTTCACTCTCTAATTTTTATGATACTACATTTTTTCCCTCTCCCAGGACCTCAGTCTCTCCATTTCATTTTGGATTTCAGAGGTGGTTTTTATTCTGCCCAGTATATTAGAGTGCAAATGAGGATCCCCCTTCTAATGTTTGATTCTATCTAGGACTCAAGAAAATGGATGAAAGATCAGAAATATAATATAACTAAAAAAAAATTACATGATTATATTTCTTATCTGGATCTTATGGCTCCTTGTCGATCCAAATCATCCTTGTCATCGTCTCCTTCCTTGCTTGAGCTTTTCTCTCTGATTGAAATCTTTTTCTCATTTGGGGCCTCCTAGTTTCAGCCTGGCTAGGATCTATTGAAGATGGATGCTGAATCTCATTGGCATTGGAGCAACACGATGGAGCTTCTCTCGCTGGATGCTCATTTCTTTTCATAAATGGGCTCATAGTGCCCTCCTTCTAGCGCCATCTATTGATGAAAAATCTATCTCAAGGTCATTTTGGCTAGAGTTGTGCGATGGTGGCAAGTCAGCGATGATGGGATGGAGGTCGCCGTACCTATAAGAGAAGTCTTCGATTGGAGTTGGCTCTGGCAGAGATCCTCCGACGCTCAAGTCAGTTCTCCATTCAATAGGGAGAAGAAGATGAGCATTTTGGAGAGAAGAGCTTGTGTACCTCAGGGTCCCTATTTTTTTTTTTTTTGATAGAAGGGTCTAGAGTTTTTTAGGATGGATTGTGGTTTGTTAGTCATGAGATAGCAATAAGTTGTCAGAGATATTTTATTTTTTCATTAGAATATTCTCAAGAATCATGTCAGATATTGTCCTCTCATTGTATGCAGGGAGAAAGTTGACAACCCGGAGGAGTTCATCCTAGGGGAGTTCATCCCAGAGGAGTTCATCCCAAAGGAGTTCATCCTGTGGGAGTTCGTCCTAGAGGAATTCATCTTGAAGAAGCTTATCCTGGGAGAGTTCATCCTAGAAGAGTTCATTCTGGGGGAGTTCATCCTGGACTCGTTCATCCTGAAGGAGCTCATCCCGAGGGAGTTCATATTAGAGGAGTTTGCCCTAGAGGAGTTCATCCTAGGGGAGTTCATCCTAAAGGAGTCCATTCTGGGGGAGTTCAACTAGAGGAGTTCATCCTAAAGGAGTCCATTCTGGGGGAGTTCAACTAGAGGACTTCATCCTAAAAGAGTTCATCCTGGAAAGTTCATCCTGAAGGTATTCATTCAGGAGGAGTTCATTCTGAGGGAGTTCATCGTAGGGGGTTCATCCTTTCTGTAACTTCAAGTTTGGTCTTAGACAAGAACTCGGCCTCAGCCTTCTGAAGACCTCCAATCAGCCCATATTATGATCCTGGCTTTTCTCCTTTGATGATATCAAACTCGACCTGACTTAGGACCTCAATCACACACTTTTGAAGGCCTTTAATCAGCCTACATTCTTATATCTTCGACAGGCATAAAAGTCCCCCAACAGTAACTATCACTATTGTCCATTTTTTATGATAAACATAATATCTATAGGATTTTTAACCGAAGATTGTTATTGTTTGTCAATAAAAAAAATTATTATAATATTATTATGAATAATGTTATAGTAATATGAGGATAATTAAGAAATATTATTTATATTTTATCATAGCCTATTAGTATAATGTACATGTCAAATAAATGCTTGAAACTAGATAATGTCATCGATGTCTATCTTTGATACCATCGGCTCGATCATATAAATAAGAATAAGATAAATAGGTTTGTCAAGGAGTATATCCTTGATATTGATGATTATGAATCATTGGCTATCTATGAGTTTTGCCTTCTTGGTAAGATGACGAAATCATCTTCTCTTGGAAAGGGTGAATGAGTCAGTGATCTTCTAGGCCTAATATATAGTGATGTATGCAGATCTATGAACACATGTGCTAGAGCCAGATACTACTACTTCATTACATTTATGAATGACCTATCTAGGTATGGGTACATCTATCTTATGAAGAGTAAATTTGATTGGTTTGAAATATTCAAATGATATCATAATAAGATAGAACAATAACTTGGGAAGAGTATTAAAACTCTTTAGTCAGATCGAGAAGATGAATACTTTTCAATAAATTTTTGATATATTTAGGAGAGAATGGGATTCTCTTATAATAGACTCCTCTTAGAATACCACAGCATAATAGTGTGTCTGAAAGGAGGAATCGGATCTTGTTAGACATGGTTTGGTCCATGATGGGGTTTGTAAGTCCGGCAATTTTATTTTGGGGTTATGCACTTGAGACTGCTTGTTATGTTTTGAACAATATTCTGAGTAAGTCTGTTGCAAAAACCCCATATGAGATATGGACTGAGTGTAGGTTGATACTCTCTCACCTTAGGGTTTGAGGATGTCTAGCTTATGTAAAATGTTTGCAGGTAGAAAAGCTTGGACCTAGGTCTAATAAATGCTTGTTCATAGGGTATTCTAAGAAAACTAAAGGTTATTACTTCTACTTTGCTGAAGAGCAAAAGATGTTCATCAGCAATAAAACAGTTTTTTTAAAAAAAAGTTTCTTAGGAAAGAAACTGTTGCCTCTAATGTTGAACTTAGTAAAGTTCGATAGGTAGAAGAATCGATACATTCCAATGAACCTACAAAACTAGATTTGATAAGATCAAACCCAGAGCCTATTTTAGGGGCACCCTTGAGAAGATCTAGTAGTGTATAGTGTCAGCCAGATAGATACTATAATTTCTTGGTCTGGGATGGTGATCTTGTTGAACTTGATGAGAATGATGAGGATCCGATCACCTACATGGATACCATGCAAAGATCCATCTCTGATGAGTGGCTGAAAGCCATAAAGTTTGAAATGAAGTCCATGAAAGTCAATAGTGTATGGACACTTGTTGATCCACCTGAAAGAGTAAAACCCATTGGGTGTAAGTTAGTTTTTAAAAGAAAAAGAGACGTAGATGGAAAGGTGGAGACCTATAAAGCCTATCTAGCTGCCAAAGGATGTCGTCAGCAATATGGTATTGACTATGATGAGACATTTTTTTTCAATGGTAATACTTAAGTCTATTCGGATTATGCTTGCGATAGCAGCATACCTGAACTATGAGATCTGGCAAATGGATGTAAAGATAGCTTTTCTAAATAGAGATTTGGATAAAGAGGTGTATATGATACAATTCCAGGGATTCACATCCATAGATGAGTCCAAGGTATGCAAGCTTCAGAGATCCATTTATGGATTGAAGAAGACATCTCGGAGTTGAAACATGCATTTTGATAAGGTGATCAGAACGTATGACTTTGTTAAAAATAAAAAAAAAATTTGCATATATAAATGGGATAATAGTTCTTTAGTAGTATTTCTTGTACTGTATGTGGATGATATTCTTTTAATCGGGAATGACATTCTTGCATTATAGGAAATAAAAGTTTGGCTATCATTTCAATTCTTCATGAAGAGCTTGGGAGAAGCTTCCTACATCCTAGAAATGAAGATTTATAGACATAGATCTAAAAGGTTGCTTTGGTTATCCTAGTCCACGTACATCGATACCGTGCTGAAATAATTCAACATGGCAAATTTCAAGAAAGGCTATCTACCGATAGGTAATGGAATTACTCTCTCGAAGAGAAATTATTCGATAACTCATCAAGAGAGAGAGAGAATATGAGTAGAATACCATATGCTTCGGCAGTGGGTTCTATTATATATGCTATGATGTGTATGAGGTCAGATGTAGCATACTCACTAGGGGTAGTGAGTAGGTACCAGTCTAATCTAGATGAGAATCACTGAAAGGTTGTAAAGATAATCCTAAAATATTTAAAAAATACTAAAGAGCAGTAGCTTATTTATGGAGATGCTAACTTAAAACTTATGGAATATATTGATTCTAATTTTCAGTCAGATCATGATGACAGCAAGAGTGTATCAGGTTATGTATTTACCCTGAATGATGAAGCGGTCTGTTGGAAGAGTTTCAAGCAGTACATTATAATCGATTCTATGTATGAGGTAGAGTATGTCACGGTATTCAATACTGCAAAGGAAGCTGTATTACTGCAGAATTTCATCAGTAAGCTAGGAGTGGCATCCTCCTTAGATGGTCTGCTTCTACTTTACTATAATAGCACTAGAGTCACAGCTCAAACAAAGGAGCCGAAGGCACATCAGTGCACCAAGCACATTCTACGTCGCTACCATCTTGTATGAGAGATCATGAAATGAGGTGACGTCAAGCTTCAAAAGATTAACGAAAATGAGAACATGGCTAACTCATTAACTAAATCCCTTGGATTCAAAGAATTCGATAATCATAAATGGAAGATGGGTATTCAATATTGTTCTGAATGGCTTTAGTCTAAGTGAGAGTTATTAGGTATTGTATCCTAAAGTCAATCATCTAGATTATAGATGATTGAGCTGAATGTAATTTATACTTGAATTATTAATAAATAAAATTATTATTTCAACTTTTTCATCACTCTTGTGCATCTTTCTTTGATGAACTTTTCTATGATGAAGTCCTTAGAGCTATTCAGATTTGATAAAGAGGATTTATTATTTAGTCCTTAATCTATTCACGATCAAATAATACGTTGTTACCTAGGACGACAACGTTTATCGAGTATAAATCATTATGTGCCATATGGGTTGGTTGTCCTCTTAACCAAGGAGTATGGTGATACTGGTATGTCATGCAAGTGAAGTGTAGGGGTATATTTCACTAAACATGACTTAGTTGCAGAGCTCTCTACTGTCAAGAGTTACTGGTTAAGTATTTAGGTATAAGTATCCCTTAGACTTGAGACGACCATGATGATTTGCAAGCAACTTATTGTACTTTGATACTGGACTATCTGAATTTCTAATTCAGTGATGGAAGGTTACTAGATGTAGTCAAGTACTTATTTAGTTGGTATGTGAGTCAATATGGGATTCTCCCCTCCAAGTATTAGAGTAAGTGCTTCACTGTATTTCAATTTAGCAAAACCTCGATCGGGCTACTCCATATGATGGATTTTGAAATTTGAAATATAGTATGGATGATTTTTAGGATTGGTAATTAAATCCTAGGTTGTCCTTTGAGCATTGAGGTCAAGGGGATGAATTATATGATAACCATATGCCACAGGTTCTTAGATGTTGCATTGCAACTATTTGATCTATCCAGACATCGGATACCATTACTAGATAGTCACATTGATTAGTACAGGAATTGATTCTTATGCTAACAGCTTAGGTTTCGAACCTATGGGATAACACACAATAGAAGTTTTTGCCTAATTTGATGGCTGATCAAGAGTCCCAATGGTATGGGACAATCTCAAACCTGAAGGTGAGAGAATCTAGCCCTAGCATGGTCCATATCTCATATAGAGTCTTTACAATAGATTTACTCAAAAGATTATTTAGAACAAACAATCTTAAGAGCGTACCCCCAAAATGAAATAAGTAGACTAACTAACAATCATGGAACGAACCATGTCTAATAAAGTTTGATTTTTTTTTTCGATGCACTATTATGCTGTGGTATCCCAGAAGGAGTCCACTATGAGAGAATCTCATTCCTTCCTAGATATATCAAAAACTCATTGGATAAATATTCACCTTCTTAATCTAATCAAAGAGTTTTAATATCATTTTTATTTTTTTTTCTACTTCATTATGGAATTATTTGAATATTTCAAATGTTCAGATAGACGTACCTATATCGAGATAGGTCATCAGTAAATGTAGTAAAATAGTGATATCCACCTTTGGCACTAATGTTCATAGGTCCATATACATCCCTATGTATGAGACTTAGAACATTATTGGCTCTTTTGCTTTTTTCAAGTAAAAGATGACTTTATCATCTTTCCAAAAATATAGGACTCACAGATTGGCAATAATTCACAATCATTGATATTGATGATTTCCTCTTTGGATAACTTATTTATCCTATTCTTGTTAACATGACCAAGCCTACAATGCCAAAGTTAGGCATCAGTAATATTATCTAACTTAGGGTATTTATTAGATGTGTACATTATACTCATAGGCTGTAATAAAATATAAATGTTATTTTTCTGTTGTCCATGCATTATTGTAACATCATGATAACATAATAATCTTTCTTTATAGATAAATAATAACCATCTTTAGCCAAAAGACTAATAGAGATCACATTTATCATAAACCATGGATAATAGTGACAATCACTCAAAATGATAATATTTGTATTGAAAATGAGTTCGATAATTCCTAAAGCTAGGACTGGAATAGGACTTCTATCCTCAATGTTCAGGAATCTCTCACCATTTTCAAACATTCTGCTTACCTGAAGTCCTTATAATAAATTGCAAATATGTATAGGACTACTAGTATCCAATATCCAGGTAGTAGAATTATAAATAGAGAAATTATAAGGTGTTATCATATAACATCCTTGATAAGCAACTTCTTGCTTTTTTCTCTTATTCAGCCTATTGGGGTAAAGAAAAGCAAGATATTATGGATAATTCTTCTTTCTATAATCCTGGTTCTTATAATAGAAGTACTCTGCCTGATTTTGGTTAGTCTTAGACCTTTTATTTTGACTGGACTTAGAAGCCCCAGCATGAACATCTTCGTGCTGCTGAACTATATTCTACTTTCAATACTTATTATCGAAGTTGGATCCCATAAGTTTATCACTATCTAATAGTAAATGAAGCAATTAGAGTTTAGCCTTAATTTGAAAAGAAAATAGAATAAAGATCTATTGTATATGAATTATTTTAAGCCTAAGAACTTGGACATTAGTCTAAAGGTTCTCCCACTATTTTGTATGAACTGATAGCATCTATCTCCAATTTGAGAAATTACATTAATTTTGTAGTAGGTAATAGAATCCACACAGACTGCACACAAGTCCGACTTTAGCTGGTCAACCCATGTGCATCTATGGATAGGTTCTTAACCAATTATTTCTCTAAACAACTTTTAGTAATTTAATTTTGATATAGAAAGCCTAATCAGTAGGCTTTGGGCTCCATTGAAAATGTCTAGTTAGGTTCAACCATTAACATGACCATATTTGCTACATCTAACCAACAAATAATTAAGTCCAACTTTGGTTGATCAACCTAACCACCATTAGAGAGATACTTCTAAGTTATTATATTATGAATGATAATTCCATTAGTCAATAAGCACTAGGCCTTTGGGCCTCCAATGATTATTAAACTAATAGACCCATTATCATCCATCTTAATGAAAGGCTATGACTTAGTTTTTCCCATAACTTTATCATTTTAAGAACCTAATAATTTAGAGGATTTAGATTATATATGATTTGAGGATAAAGAAAATATGGACCAAATTACTCCCCTAGACTTCACCAAGTTAAATCCTTCCACTGACTTCTGTAAGTCTTTGAAGAGGACTAGGATCAATTTTGATCTGTGGGCACCTATATCAGTCTTACTAAATAAAATCAGTCACACTGATTTACCTATATGACATGGGTTAGCTCAAATCAATGTGCAACCTAATCAAAAGCTGACTAACCACATTGACCAAATAAGAGATCATTGAGAGGGTCCGCTAAAGCTTGTCTTAGACACCATCAGAAATGGCTAGATAAGCAAGCTGCTAATTAAAACCAACTGATCTAAAAATTCTAAACTTACCTTAAACACTAATCGATTTATCAATTTTAATTTGGTCTGTCGAAAGACTTGGGCTTGACCATTAAGCCACAATTAGGTCCATTTGTTAAAATCAAATGTATGGACTATGATCAACTACCACTATTGAACTGATCTATAGAGAAGAATTGACCTAATCCTAATGAATTGTTAATTATATTTGATTAATTTCTTAACTTAGTATAGATTCGATTCTAACCCATGGTCTAACCCAATTAATAACCTGATCTAAGCAAATCCATTAACCCAGTAACCCATGAGTTATGAAATTGACTTAGGATCTTTCAATCACAAACCTAGATCCTAAATAATCACTTAATTCTCAATTAAGTTCAAGATTGATGGGTTGGGGTTCAAAACCTCAGAACTACTTTTTGATTTTATAGTTTTTAAATATTTTCAAATTTTTAAATAATTTATAATGAATCATATTCAATTTATGATTTTAGATCTGAATTATTTCAATGTTTAAATCATGTCCTAGAATTTTGAATCTAGGATATTATAGAAAATAAGTTTTATATTTAAAATTTATAAAATATACATATCACACATATAAATTCTAGATTCAAATCAAAACTACATATCGAGCATATGCATAAATGGATCTAGATCTAAACATGAAACGCATCATTTATATCTCATCTAAATAATCAAAAATTAGATCATAAACCAATTAATTTTAGATTTAAAATTTAAAAATAAATCATAAATGATTAGATCTCATCCAACTTATTTATGATTTAAGTGTTTTCTTAGATTTGTACATACTAGTGAAGGAAAAATCTAGTTTTCCACTACAGGATTGATCAGATCTAATCTAATCTGTTGCAAAATTTTTTTAAATTTTTCTATAAATCTTAATCAAATCTGAGAGTTCTTAGATCTAATTTTAATGATCTAATATTAATAATTAAAAATAAAATTAAATCAAAAACTTTTATTACCTGAGATTGGGTAGATCCTTTATCCTATCGATGATCTAGTTTCACCCGAAGCTCTGGATCTAGCCGTGCACATGCCCGACCTCTACCATAGTCCACTTAGACTAGTTCTACATGTCTTCTCCTCCTAAATCTGATCTATGGATCCTTCAAAACACATTCAAAGTCGATCTGATCTGTGGATCCTTCAAAACACTTTCAAAGTCAATGCGTTCGTCTCACGAACTAGGCTATCTCTTACTAAACTTGGCGCCTGCAGGACTTGGATCTTCTCTCACTATTTTTCCCAACCACTTAGTTATGGAGAAGAGGAAAAGGTGGAGGATGAGGGGGCATGGAGATGAAAAGAGTGGTAGGGCTTCACTATATGGAATTGTGATGCACAACAGCTTGCATAGGGTCCTTTAAATAGACCAACTCTAGAGTCCCCTCGCATGGTACTTTGACCTAGTCAAAAATAACATGCAGAAGAACTCTTCACCTATTCTCCACACCACACCCATTTTTTCTTCTAATTTTGTCACACAAAATTTAGAGAAAAATGGCATGGATCAAACAGATAGGAAGCAAAGTGGTGCAAGCAACCTATCTCCTAGAGACTTTGATCTCATCAAGTCTCTTTATTCTAGTCAAATCTAATTTGCTTGATCAAATCCCTTAATCCACATGCATGCATGCCTAGGGGGATGTGTGCCCTCTCCTAAGGGTGCGCACTCCTAAAAATTCTTTAGGAGCCGCACGCCTCCTATCCCTTGTTTCCTACATCTGGGTCAACCTTTGATCCTTGTCCTGAAAG
The DNA here is from genome assembly GCA_006176705.1 of Cocos nucifera. Lineage (NCBI taxonomy): Eukaryota > Viridiplantae > Streptophyta > Magnoliopsida > Arecales > Arecaceae > Cocos > Cocos nucifera. Next base: position 254,965 of record QRFJ01001203.1, read on the forward strand.
ATTGAGAATTTGGTAGGTCATATCCTACATCTAATGGATTAGGATAATACTTTTCTGATCTAGACAAGCTCTAGTTAGATCAATACAAACCTGTACATGATTTTTAGATGAGCCAAATCTAATTTAACTCAATCAAGATGAAACAAAATGATTATAGAAGGGGAATGTTAGGGTCAATCATATGCTAGCACGATTTTCTTGAACCTAATTGGATCTAATCCAAATCAATCAGACTGGATAAGCTTAATTGATGATATTTAGATCCAAACTCTTATTTGTCTAAATTAGTTAGGTTCAGTTTCGTATGGTAATGAGATATGTCATGATCTCTATCATCGACATCATCGAAACACCTTTTGATGGATCAAAACTTTTTTGATTCATCCAATTAGAATGATCGATCATCAAGATCATTCTAATTGCTCCCAAAATCCCTCAGCGACACCTAGCAGTATATGGTGGCAATCCATCAAAATTGAATGCAAATCTCTTGGTGCAGCTATTTGTGTAATTGGATTCTTTTATCATGAGTCCTGACAGAATTAGGGTTAAGGTGAACTCATCAAACCCAACATCCCATCATGTGATTGAATCATTCGATTCGAGTTCGATGTGAAACTCTAATAGAAAATGCTTTTCTATTATATCACACTACCATGGCTATGAGCTTATGGACTCGATCTCATGATCAACATTGGGCTACTCCTCATCTATCGAGATTGATGGATCCCATCTTAGTGGAATCCAGTTTATATAATAAACATGCTATAGCCAACATACACCTCAGGATTCCGAATGACTAGGAGACTAAGATATAGTGTAGTCAAACTATAACATAGTTAAGATAAACTGTCGATGCACCTCAGGTCTAGGAACCAGATATACAACTACAGCATCGAGCTTAATCATTGATGAGAAAGTAGATTCTCTTATGATTGCTCAAAGTGGTTATACTCAGTGTTCTCATTCTCAATGAATACATATACTCTTGTTTTGGTGTCTTCATACTATTGACTCAAGACTCATCTATCCTAAGAAAGCGAACGTACACTGATCTTCTGGATCGATCACCATCCTCGTGATGATCCTACAATTGGGAGTAGTTTATGAGTTAATTATGAAAATACTTGTCTTTAATTTTTAACTCTTGAAAATATATATTATCATTTTCATTATCTCAAAGAATGTATCATAAATACTTTACACGCAATATGATAGAAGAAAATAATCTTTTATTAATTTTAAGTCAAAATTATAAAAATATTCCTATAAAGTGTATTACAAGTGTCTGCCAATCTGGCTTCTAGGGCATTCATCTAACAAACTCCCACTTGACCTAAATTCAATTGGCTATAAATTTAAGTCCCATCTTAAGATGGGCTTCGATCTTCTGCTTAACGACTTTGTCAGTGGATTTGCCGCATTATCTACGATTTTCTTGACCTCAACGTAACCCTTGTCGAGGTAATCATGGATAAGGTTATATCGCCGCTCATTATGCTTCGACTTCTAGTGAGACCTTGGCTCCTTAGTTAGGACTATGGCACCACTATAGTCGTAGTATAGAGGGACGGCATTCGATGGCATTACTCCAAGCTCTGTGGTGAACTTCTTATATCAGAATGCTTCTTTCGTAGCTTCCGATATAGCGATGTACTCAACTTCTATTATGGAGTCTACGATCACTATCTACAGCTAACAGCACCACCATTACACATAAATAGAATCACACCTCTGACCCAAGATCGTGAATCGAGGGTCATAGTAACCACCGCATACTTATAGAAAACTCTTCTTACAAGCATGCAAGGCATCTCATCATACTATCATAAAGCAATAATGAAATAATTTATCAATAAATAAATCTATAATTTAACTAATTAAAATCTAATTTTAATATTGCATAAAGTTCAATAATGCTCAAACAATCTTACATTAGCTTCAATAAAATTTCAATCTAAAATAAAATTATCGATGTTCTACTTCTAATCATCATGTTTGTCTCTAATCACTCTCCCGTACATAGTCCTATATTATCTTATTTCTTAAGATCTATAAAAATAATAAAATAAGGATAATGAGCTAGACAACCCAGTAAGCAATAATCACTTCAACTAGTTTTATTAGGCTATAAAATACATCAATACTTATAGAAATAAGCAAATAGAGTTTATCAGTTCAAAATCAATTTTGATTATGCATTATTTTCAAAATACTATCATGCCAAATTCCATCCTTTCAAGTTTCTTTCAAGAGTTTAAATTCTTATAAATCATTCTTTCATTCTGATCAGCTATGAGCTATAACCAAATTATCCCTGCGGTAGGATCATAACACCGCATATCATCTTGGGATGAGCTACGAATCATCTAGCAGTAAAGTCCTTCAGAACCATTGGTCTGCTGGTGACATAAACCCTCAGGTCTAAATCAATGCCAATGTATTAGCCCCTATTAGCGGGGTCCTCCATATAGTCAGGCAGAGAGTTCAAATCATCTTAATTCATAATTATTTTTATATTTCATGTTTCTTATTCTAGTTCATTAAGAATGCACATAATTATGTGGTATTGAAATCAATTAAGTGTAACACATAATGAGATCAGTACTTTTAATTATGCTTCATCATAATATTTTAAAAATAAGATACTTTCAATAACAAAATACCATTCATCAAACTCATGCATCATTTTATAAACCATGTCAAGTAAATATTAGATGTATTCCCTAGAAGCTAGATTGGCTAACAATTGTAGTATATCTTTAGGGACAATTTTATAATTTTGACTATAAATGAATAAAAGGATCATTTTCTATCATAATGTGTATTTAAAGTGTCTGTGATACATCCTTTGAGTTAATGATAATCATAATTTATATTTTCAAGAGTTGAGAATTTAAGGCATGAATTCTCATAATTAACTTATAAACTGCTTCTAACCATAGAATCGTCATTACGAGGAATGGTGATTGATTCCAGAAAGGATTGGTGTATGATTCACTTTCTTAGGATAAATGAAGTCTTGAGTCTACGATGTTAGATACCATTGGAGCTGAAAGTATAGGTGCTCATTAGAAGAATGAGGGCACAGAGCGTGACCACCTCAAGCAGTCATAAGGGAGTCTACCTTCTCGCCAATGACTGGCTCAATGCTGCAATGGTGTGTATGGTTCTTTGACCTAAGGTGCATCGATAGTTTATCTTGAGGGTGTTATAGTTTGACTACACCAAAACTAGGTCTTCTAGCCATTCGAAATTTCGAGGTGTATGTTGGCTATAGCATGTTCATTATAGGAATTGGATTGCACAAATAAGAGATCTATCTACCTCGGTAGATGATGAGTAGCCTTATGATGATAATGAGATTGAGTTCATAAGCCCATGGCCATGGAAGTGCGAAGATGATAGAAAGAGTTTCTATTAGGATTTTACATCGGACTCAAATTGAATGATTAATTGATATGATAGATATTAGGTTTGACAAGTTCACCTTAACCCTAATCATGTTAGGGCTCAAGATAGAAGAAGCCAATCACACAGATAGCTACACCGAGAGGTCCGCTTTTGATTCTGATGGATTGCCACCATATACTACTAGATGTCACTGGTAGATTTTGGGAGCAATTAGAATGATCCTGATGATTAATCATTCTAATTGTATGAATCAAAAAAGTTCTAATCCATCGAAAGATATTTTGATGATGTCGATAATGGAGATCGCGATATATCTCATTACCATATGAAACTGAATCTAATTGGATCACATAAATAAGAGTTTTGGGTCTGGATGTCATCAATTGGACTAACCCAGTTTGATTGATTTGGATTAGATCCAATTAGGTTCATGAAAATCATGCTAGCACATGAATGAACCTAACATTCTCCTTCTGTAATCATTCTAGGTTCATCTTGGATTAGCCAAATTGATTTGGGCTCATCAGAAAATCCTGTATGGGTTTGTCTTTGACTAACTAGAGCTTGTCTAGGTTAGAAAAGGATTGTCTTAATCCATTAGATGGAAAAAAGATAACACGTGCTAAATCTTGTCGCCACCTACCACTTTCTAACACTACCGAGACACAAGATGTCTCAATGCAAGAAAGAAAGAGGTAGGGGCATGCACCTCCTTTGGACATCTCCTTGGGGTGCACGTCTCCTTGGATTCCATGCACAAAAGTGTGTGCACACCCCTAATTGGCATGCACACATGGAGAAAAGGGAGGAGTCCCATACAGATGGGACTCTAGGGTTTACTTGATGGTTTCAAATTATTGGATGCCTAAGTCTTTATCTCTATCTAGTATCGGCACCACCTTTAGAGGGCTTTGAGGGGTCTCTAATCTGATTGGATCAGATGATAATACACCACCAATCAGATTAAGATCTGATTAATCGAAGCAATATGATTGGTCGGACCTGTGGCACTGCATGGCGCAGCAGGATCTATTTAAACCCTATCTACGCCTAGGATTGATAGATCATGCCTATCAACCATGCCGCAAGGCTGCCCCTACTCTATTCCACACCTTCCTCTGATCCTCTCTCTTCCTTCTCCACACCCAAGGAGTTGGACAAAATTTCATTAAAATTCCAAGGAGATTTGGCGCATAGATCAGGAAGAAGATAGCTTTCGCTTGAGAGACGAACGTGCTGCCTCTGAAGACTCTATTGAAGGTTCTTCATATCATATCCAGATCTGATCTCTGGAGTCATGATTTGGAAAGAGAAGACCTTCAGATCCAGTCTGAGTGGATACAGATAGAGGCCAACCGCTTGCGTGGCTAGGATCCAAAACCTCGAGAACATCTAGATCATCGATAGGATAATCAAATTATCCAAACAAGATATGAAATTAAATCTGATTTAATTTAATTTTTATTTTAATATCAGATCTATAGAATTAGATTCGAGATGTCTCATATCTAATTAGATTAAGTAGAAAAAAAATTTAAAATATCCCTACAAATTTAATCGATCTGATCGATCCTTTGGTGGAAAAAGTAGTTTTTTCTTCAGTAAATATATTATAATTTGTCGATAAATTTAGAAAAAGTGAAACATTACTTACCTCATATGCATTCCAATAAATCTATATTATTCTTATAATTTTTTTTCAAAATTTTCAACTCATTGATTATGTCGCAGTACCCTATTATCAAACATCTATAATCCTATAGAGGATCAATTTCAATAATTAAAAAATATACCAATAAACCAAAAAGATAGGTTGACGGTAGTCATATTCAACAGTCTGGGTTAGTTTGGTCATCCTAACATTATCGATCAAGATTAGACTAGGGGATAGATGGTTCAAAATCTATTTATCTAGATCAAAGCAAATTCATAGTGGTAGGATCAAAAATCTTTTATTATGCTCACAAATTAAGTAGAGAGATAAAATTAGAGGAGAGAGAAATAATGAAGATGAATCAAAACTAATCGATGATATAGTTTGATAATTTGATTGATCAGATCAAAATAATTTAAATTAAATCATGATGAAATTATCCCATAGATAATTCAATAAAATGATGGATGATAAAATCTAAAGCATATGGTCTTGCTAAGGTACGTGCCGGTATATTGTTCGACAATCATAGATCAGGACCTCCTTCACTAGGATCATTCAGAATTCATCATCAACCTTTTCATAGATCTTGAAAACTATAGGAGAGATAAATTACAAAGAAACAAGTAGTCTATAGAAAGAATTTTAGAGAGAAAAAGTATAGAAAAAAGTTATAGAGTGAGAAAGTGGTGAGGGTAAGAAGAGAGAGAAAGAGAGAGAAGAGGAAAAATCTTCTTCTTTCTTTTTTTCTTTTCTTGCTTTCTTTCCTTTTGTTTAAAATTCAATAATCATATTAGATAAAGAAAATAGGAGAGAGAAAATGAATCTTTTAGAGAGAGAAAATTAGATTCTAGGGAGAGAGGGTTGGATTTCAAACTCAAAGAAGAGAAAGGGAAGAGGGAGAAAATCTTTCTCTCTCCTTTTCTTTTTTTTCCTTCTTTCTCTTTTTTTTTCCCTTCCCTTTTTTCTTTTTTTCTTTTATTTTCTTTCCTCTTTCATGGCAAAATAGAGGACCCAGTCCTCTTCCTACTTTTGCAGAATAAGGGAACTATTATTCCTTGTTACTTCTTCGGTAAAGGGCCTCTAGCTAGCCAACAAAATTCGTGGCCAAACAAGCAGGCCATGGTGGTGACCAGCGGCCATGCTCTGGTGATCGTTGACAGCAACCGATGGTGGGAAAGCAAGAACAAATAAGAAAAAAATAAGGGAATCGATTCTAGCAACCTTTTGATCAAAATCAAGTGCTTCATCGATCGAGATTCATGGATTAGGGACCACAGAAATAGGAAATATCATCAATTCGAAGATTTAAGGTCTTTTACCATGTTTTTCAATGTTGTTTGGGTCGTGGTGGTGGTGGTCTTCCGTGGTCAAGGAATTGGAGCAGACACCAATGATAAATAGCCAGAATCTATGATTTCAAGACTTGAAAAGAAATGGAGAAGGATCAATTAAGAGTCTAGAGGATTATTACCTTCGTTCGAAGAAGTTTGATGGCCTGTGGTTCTGGTGAAGTCGATGAAATCCCAGAAGAAAAGGAGGAAAAATGAGATCCTTTCCGATGGTCACTGGAGACTTGGCAGTGGGTTTCGGAGGGAGGCTTCAGCCCCTCTCAATTTAAAGATGGGTGGGGGAGGAGTTCGAGTCCTCCCCGACTTCTTCTTCGCAAGTGGAGGCTCACAAAAGGGGACTCCTGCTGGGAGTCCAATTCCATCTAACATGTGTTGGTCCTCCTTTTGGGTTGGTGCTTTGAGATTTATGCTGGTGGGGGTTGGGATCAAATGGGTTAGGCCCAATTGGATAGGGGCATCACATTCTCCCCTTCTAAAAAAAGTTTCATCCCAAAATTTTCTATCAAAGATTTTTTGAACTTTAAAGTTTCATAATCATAATCTCATTTCTTATAAGAATAAGGCTCAACATCTCATGATTTGATTCTTATAATTAAAGTCAAACCCATCAACATCTTAATTCTAAATAAGAATTCAATTTTTGTTTGGTCAAAACATCATCTGCTCTTAATTAATCAACCCATTACAAGATAGGAAGACATACTAATATGAATCACTTCTCATTCATGCTTTCAAAAATAGAGATTCACCATTTTAATCTCATCCTTGAACATTTTGATATTCTAGTGCTCGATGTAACTTCATCAGTAAATCATTTTATAAGAAAAAAGATAATACTAAAAGTATATCCTAATTAGAACCATCATTTTCTTGAAATCAAAATTGATATCTTAATTTCAAATAAGGATATCTTGCCAAAACTATCAGTTGCTCATGACTTACCACAAGATCATAAATAAACCTTATTGTATTCTCAATATATGGATGCTCTAGGATAAGAAAATCTAAGATAAACATCAAGGATCGATAAATAATCTCAATTCTTTCTAATAGATAGAAAATATAGGATTCAATTCTTAGGATAAAGAAAATCTCTCTAGATATTCCAAATCCAAAATCAAGAACCAAGGGTCCACTCACCAAGACTCATGATGCTAAAATTCTTAATATAATAGACATAAGATCTACTTCTGAAAATCATATGGCGATATCCAAAATAATCCGAAGTCAAGATTATTGTCATTTCCATTATCAATGAATTTTCTTATAAAAACAATCAAATTAAATCATCTATCATAACTTTTAACTCAAAGAATCAATATTGCTAACAATCTCAAAATAATCCAGATCATCATGCTTCCACTGCGCACTCTGATCTAGCAATCAAAATTCCTTAGGTTCATGAAATAATTTTGATCAAATTATTTTTCTATCCTATAAATGAAAAAGATCTAAAATTTTAAATTTTAATTCAAGATAAAGATTAACTTCCAATTCTCATTCCTATTGCCTGGTGTATAACCATTTTAATTAATCATCGAGTCAAATATCACATTCAAACCATCTCATAGGTTTTCTAATCATCTATGAATCAAATCATAATACTCACATTAATTCATTAAACAATCAAAATCTAGAAAATAAAATTAGTAAGAAAAATATTCTGATGCTCTTCCAAGGTAAGACTTAAATTTACAATAATCACAAATATATTTTTCTTGTACATACTGACCTATATATGATCTGTATATAAAGTTCAACTTCGAAGAATATTCCAATCAAATATCATAAAAATTCTTCTTAGTATAATCTAAAATAATATTTTATCATCAAATCTTTACCTTGCCACTGATAGTCATCTTCAGAACTAGAAGCAATACCATAGTATTACTCCCACATCGAATTTGAGTTTTCAATTCACTTTAGCAACTAAAAATCAAAATCATAATGTATAACAAAATTTCATGATTAATCATCTTGCAACTTCTTTATATCAAAATCCAAATAATCATAGCATATCCATTGATTATCAATCATATATCAAATCCTCTCAATAATTATTTCTAAATGTTCTTTTCATTTTTAATCACAAAGTTTATTCAAAAATTATGAAGATAACCCAAACTATAATTATCATTAATCAACATTCCAATGCTCTAGTGTCTATCCACCTACACTAATCCTATATTCGATTCTAATTGTCATAATTTATCCACTTATGCTTTGATAACACTATAATTATCATGCCCCTGATCCGAGATCATAAGCCGAGGGTCATTGCAACCACAACATACACATAGAAAATTTTTTCTACAAGCATGCAAGGCATCTCATCATACTATCATAAAGCAACAATGAAAAATTTGTCATTAATTAAATCTATAATTGAACTAATTAAAATCAAATTTCAATATTACATAAAGTTCAATAATGCTCAAAAAATCTTACATCAGCTTTAATAAAATTTCTATCTCAAATAAAAGTATCGATGTTTTGCTTCTAATCATCCTGTCTGTCTCTAATCACTCTTCCGTACATACTTCTATATTATCTTATTTCCTAAGATCTATAAAAATAATAAAATAGGAATAATGAGCTAGATAGTCCAATAGGCAATGATCACTTCAACTATATTTTATCAAACAATAAAATATGTCAATACATATAGAACTAAGCAGATAGAGTTCATCAGTTCAAAATCAATTTTGATTATGAATTATTTTCAAAATACTATCATGCCAAATTCAATCTTTTCAAGTTTCTTTCAAGAGTTCAAATTCTTATCAATCATTCATTCATTATTATTAGCCATGAGCTATGATATATTATCCCTACAGTAGGGTTTTAATACCGTGTATCATCTTACGGTGAGCTGCGAATCATTTGGTGGCAAAGTTCTTCAGAACCATTGGTCTGCTGATGGTTTGTCGCTGGTTTGCTAGCGACATAAATCCTCAAGACTAAATCTTTGCCAATGTATTAGCCTCCATTGGCAAAATCCTCCACATAGTCAGGTTGAGAGTTCAAATCATCTTAATTCATAATTCTTTTTATATTTCATGTTTCTTATTTTAGTTCGTTAAGAATGCACATAATCATGTGGTATCGAAATCAATCAAATGTAACACATAATGAGATCAGTACTTTTAATCATGCTTCATCATAATATTTTAAAAATAAAATACTTTTAATAACAAAATATCATTCATCAAACTCATGTATCTTTTATAAACCATGTCAAGTAAATACATTATAATTTATAGATAAATCTAGAAAAAATGAATCATTACTTACCTCATACGTTTTCCAATAAATCCATATTATTCTTATAATTTCTTTTTAAAATCTTCTATTCATTAATCATGTCGTAGTACCCCATAATCAGACATCTACAATGTTATAGAGGATCGATTCCAATAACTAAAAAGCATACCAATAAACCAAAAGGATAGGTTGACGGTAGTCATATTCAATGATCTGGATCAGTTTGGTCATCCTAACATTATTGATCAAGGTTAGACTAGGAGATAGATGGTTCAAAGTCTATTTATCTAGATCAAAGTAGATTCATAGTGGTAGGATCAAAAATCTTTTATTATACTTATAAATCAAGTGGAGAGATAAAGTTAGAGGAGATAGAAACAATGAAGATGAATCAAAACTAATCGATGATATAGTTTGATAATTTGATCGATCAGATCAACATAATTTAAATCAAATCATGATGAAATTATCCCATAAATAATTTAATAAAATCATGGATGATAAAATATAAAGCATTTGGTCTTGCTAAGGTGGATGCCGGTATATTATCCGACAATCACAAATCAAGACACCCTTCACTAGGATCATTCAAAATTCATCATCAATCTTTTTATAGATCTAGAAAACCCTAGGAGAGAGAAATTACAAAGAAACAAGCAGTCTAGAGAGAAAATTTTAGAGAGAGCAAGTAGAGAGAAAAAGTTGTAGAGAGAAAGTGGAGAGAAAGAAGATAGAGAAATAGGGAGAAGAGGGAAAATCTTCTTCCTTCTTTTATTTCTCTTTTCTTGCTTTCTTTCTTTTTTTTCAAAATTCAATAATCATATTAGATAGAGAAAATATGAGAGAGAAAATAAATCTTTTAGAGAGAGAAAATTAGATTCTAGAGAGATAAGGTTGGATTTCAAACTTGAAGAAGAGAGAGGAAAGAGAGAGAAAATCTATCTCTCTCTTTTTCTTTTTTTCTTCATTATTCTTCTTTCTCTTTTTTTCTTTCCTTTCTCCTTTTGTTTCTTTTATTTTCTTTCCTCTTTCATGACAAAATAGAGGACCTAGTCCTCTTCCTATTTTCATAGAATAGGGGAACTATTGTTCCCCATTACTTCTTCGATAGAGAGCCTCCAGGCAGTTGATAAAATCCATGGTTGGACAAGCAAGCCATGGTTGCGACCAGCAGCCATGCTCCGATGATCATCAATAGCAACCGGCAGTGGGAAAGCAAGAACAAATCAAAAAAAAATAGGGGAACTGATCTAAGCATCCTTTTGATCAAAATCAAGTGCTTCATCGACTGGAATCCATGGATTAAGGACCAAAGAAATGGGAAATATCATAGATTCGAAGATTTAAGGTCTTTTACCATGATTTTCAATGTTGTTTGGGCCGTGGTGGTGATGGACTTCCATGGAGAAGGAATTGGAGCAGACACCAATAATAAACAGTCTTCTTAAGAGTGAGCCAGCCCAGTTTCTGAACTTTACTATTGAGACTGATTCTTCTTCCGGCTTGCTCCCATCTTTCCATGATCTATCTTCTCATATTTTCAAGACATAGGAGTGCCACTTCTGAGCTCACATTCTCCACCTTGGTGCTTCCAAGTCCTTGTGAACTCATCTCTTCTCAACAGACCCATCCATGCCACACATCTCTGAAAGTTGTGTCTGGGGAGTACCTTCGTGAGTGCATCAGACTGATTCTTCTTGGTATGGACCTCATCAGTTCCACTTTATCTTTCTCCACAAGCTCTCTGATCCTGTGGTACCTCACGTTTATATGCTTTGTGCATGCATGATAGACTGGGTTCTATGCCAACAATAGAGCACACTAACTATCACTGAATAGTGTAACCTTGCTCTGCTCCACCCGCAACTCATCAATCAGCCTCCTAAGCCAAAAGACTTTCTTTATAGTCTCCGTTATCCTAATGTACTCGGCCTCTATGGTAGACAAAGCCATGATTGCTTGAAGGATTGATCTCAAAGCCACCGGTCCACCATATACGTAGAAGAGGTATTCAATATTAGATCTTCTTATATCAAGATCACTAGCATAATTTGCATCAATAAATCCTTCCAGAGGACCCGAACATTCACACATCTTCACAGATTATTCTCCAAATCCTTTCGACTGCCCATCAAACACCAAACCATAATCCCTTGTTCCATGTAGATATCTTAATATCCATTTCAATGCTTTTCAGTGTTCCTTTCCAGTGTTAGCCATGTATCTACTAACCGTGCTCACAGCATCTGCTATATCTGATCTACAGCATACCATAGTGTAAATCACACTGCCTACAATATTTGCATAAGAAACTCGTTCCATATACTCTCTCTCCTCTTCTGACTAGGGGCACTGTAACTTGAAGAGAGACATGTGGCTCTATAATGGCATCTCTATATGTTTGGCCTTCTCCATCCCAAACCTCTTCAAAAACTTCTGGACATACATTCCTTGTGACAAATTGAGCACTCCTTTGTACCTATCTCTGCAAATCTCCATTCCAAGGATTTTCTCAGCTGGACCTAAATCTTTTATCTCAAATTCAGATGATAATGCCCTTTTCAATCTTTTCACAGCATCCATACTTCTACTAGCTATGAGCATATCATCTACATACAATAATAGGTACAGGATATCCTCCTCATCTACATCCTTGACATAGATACAATAATCATGTTCACATCTACTGAAACCCATACTAAAGACAAAGCTATCAAACCTTCGATACCACTGATGAGGGGATTGTTTCAAGCCATACAAAGACTTTTTGAGTAAACACACCTTTTCTTCTTGTCCCATCTCCATGAAACCATCTGGCTGCTTCATGTAGATTCTTTCCTCCAAAATCCCATGAAGGAAGGTCGTCTTCACATCCATTTGTTTTAATTCCATATTATGCTGTGCCACCAGTGATAGCCAAACTTGAATAGATGTATGATGCACCATAGAAGAAAAATTTTTTGTGTAGTCAATCCCTTTCCTTTATGAGCATCACTTTGCTACTAGTCTTGCTTTGAATCTGACTCTACGTTATTCTGAAGGTGCTTTCTTTGAACACCCACTTTGTGAACACCCACTTTGAGCCAATAGGTGCATCCCATGATCACTCTCCATGGATCTCTCAAGATGCATCCTATCAGTGATGATCCATCCATGATCCTCACTCTCCATGGCCTCTCATAATTCTCTGGATCTCATTAGCAATGCCATCCAATCTGACTGGTCTCCTAATAGTACGCTGGGCTTATGCAAAGCCACTACCACTGGCACATCTCTGTCTGATGTCTATGGCTGCTCCTACACATCTGTCTGAACTACTGGCCCTCCATGCAGATTTTCAATCTGAGACAATACATTTCTGTCCAACTCCACCTCAACAGGAACACTCCTATAAGTGGATGTAATCTGCATGTCACCATTCTTTGATTGGCCATCACTGTTCATCTTTATTTCTCCAGTTCCATCTATCCCAGACCTCCTCAAGATGCTCTTCTCATCAAAGATAACGTCCCTTCTGATCACCGACTTTTGTGCCTAAGAGTCCCACAGCAGGTACCCCTTGACTCCTTGTGGATATCCTATGAATGTCATCTTTTGAGATTTTGGATCCAATTTGCTCCTCTCGATTGTCTCCATATGTGCATAGGCTGTGCAACCAAAGACTTTCAGATGGTCAAGCTCCATCTTCTTTCCACTCTAGACCACTTCTGGATTGCCTCCATTCAGCTTATAATGACAGAATCTGTTCACAAGAAAATAAGAAAAAGTTAGAGCATCACCCCAAAAAGACTTTAGGAGTGATGTCTGTAGTCTCAAACTCCATGCCTTCTCAGTCAATGTTCGGTTCATTCTCTCTGCAACACCATTCTACTGGGAAGTCATCCTCACCATGTAATGATCTTTGATGCCATTTTCCTCATAGTCCCTCCTGAACACTAGGCTAGTATACTGCCCTCTATTGTCCGACCTTAGACACTTTATCTGTCTTCCTGACTTCTTCTCTACTTCAACTCTTAAGGCTCCGAACCGGGCAAACACCTCTATTTTTTTTTTGATCAGATAAATTCATACCTTCCTCGAGAAATTATCAATGAAAGTAATAAAGTATTTTTTTCCACCTCTAGCTCATATAGGAGCTGGTCCCCACACATCCGAGTGCACTAAATCCAGCACTCCTCGCTATGCTTGGTACTTCTGGCAAACTTCATTCTATGCTATTTGCCAAAGATACACAGCTCATAAAGATCTGTGTCCTCCTTCTTCAGGACTGGGATCATACCTCTTCTACTTAGTTCTATGAGCCCACTGTCACTCATGTGATCCATCCAATAGTGCCACAGGTAATATAAAATCTGCTCCTCCTATGCCGCTGCTAGCATCTCTGCACTATCATTTACCACTGAGCCTTCCATTCTATAAAGATTATTGCTCAATCTTTTACCTTTCATCACCACCAAAGCTTCCTTGGAAATTTTCAGACATCCACTCCAAGCCTAGCTACTAAAACCATAATCTTGCTCCTCCAAGTAGTCCAAAAAAATCAAATTCCTTTTCAACTCTGGTACATGCCTGATATTTGATAATGTACGAATGATCTTGTCATACATCCTCATCCTGATAGAGCCAATTTCAGCTACTTTGCATAGATGATCATCTCCAAGACTGAAACTTCCACCATGGACCTTCTGGTATGTAGCAAACCACTTCCGATGAGAAGTATAATGGTGCGAGCATGCTGAATCTAATATCCATATAGTATCGCACTCATCTGATACAACTAGCAGATCTTCTCCACTACTCACAGAAGTTGTATCATCTCCCTTGCTAGCCTAACCTTTTCTGATCTCAAAAGTGGACAATCTCTCCTCAGGTGTTTAGGCTGATGACATTTATAACATTTTAATGTCATCTTTCTCTGATCGTGAGACTTTGATCTGCCCTTTGATTTCCCTCTTGTCTTCTTCTTTGACCTTCCTTATCTTTCATTCACAGCCAAGATCTCAAACTTAGGGTCTCCCTTGCAGATCCTCTCCCTTTGCTCATTTGATCTGAGCACACCAACAATCTCTTCATAGTTTAGGGTCTCCTTCCCATAAACTAGAGTTGTTATGAGACCATCATACGAACTTGGGAAAGAACATAATAGCAGCAATGCCCGATCCTCCTCGTCAATCTTTACATCCAAACTCATCACCTCAGAACACACCTAATTGAACCTTTGGATATGTGCAACAAGATCTCCACCTTCGAGCATCCTTAGACTATATAGCTATTTCCTTAACCACAGCTTGTTCCTCATGTCCTTCCCTATGTATGTGTTCTCCAGTCTCTCCCAGAGCCCCTTGACTGTAGTTTTCGTGCAAATCTCGAGCAAAACCTGATCGGCCAAGCACATCTAGATTGTACTAAAAGTAATTTCCTCCAGCTCTTCCCAAATCTCAGCACTGATCTTTTTCGGCCTTTCTTTTGTCAAGATCTTGTAGATCCTCTGCTGAACCAATAAGTTGTTTACTCTTTGCTGCCATCGGATAAAGTTTTCCTTGCCGTCGAACTTCCCAAAATCCATCATAAATCCACTTGATCCCATGACATCAAACAAGTGTCAAGAACAGATCCCTAACACCCTTCATGATCACACATCAATAAAACTATCATTCACAAAGATCTAACTAGCCCTAGATCCTCTTTCCAAACTTCTGTATCACCATTCCTCCATGTAAACAATCTCCACCTCAATCTAGAGACAACCACGAAGCAAACTAGAAGTTTTAGGATAAAACCTGGTGCAACAGATCCTAGATGTAGTAAATCCTAGGTGTCTTCCTTTCTTCTATGTAACATCGCTCTGATACCAAATGTTGGAAATATGCGCTCTTCCTATTTGGATTGGTGTGGCCATCGGTGATTAGTCAAGCAATCAAGAAAGTACTTCTTAGAGATCTGTATGAAAGCATGATCAAATAAATCAAGAAATAGAGATGAAGAGAAGAAGAGATTTCTAAAAGAAAAGAGCTTTTATTCAGTATATTTCAGCATCCTAACAACCTTGATCTGTTTTTAGTATATATACTTTAAAAAGGGTCAAGCCTAAGCTCATAAAAAAATTCTCCAAACCAAAATAACCCACGTACACAAAATAATAATTCATGAAAACTGAATCAGCCCAGTTTTAGACTGAGCCGACTAACCTGCGACTGGGTCGGCTCAGTCCCAGACTGAGCCAATCCAGTTGTATACCATACCAACAGCCTAAAAATGCTACACTCTATCAGTTTCAGATTGAGCCGATCCATTTGTGTACCATGCCAATAGTCCAAAAATGCTACTCTCTATCTGAATTTTTCTCTGAGACCTAGCCGATCTGGTCCTGGACTGGGTCGACCCAATTTTCAACTGAGCCGGCTCAGTCTCAAAGTGAGCCGGCCCAATTTCTGAACTTTACTATTGAGACTGATTCTTTTTCTAGCTCGCTTCCATCTTCCCATGATCTGTCTTCTCATATTTTCAAGACTTAGGAGTGCCACTTTTAAGCTCACACATACTGGCTTATGCCCTGTCCACATCTCATGTAGCATTTTGGAAATAGACTTACTCAAAATCCTATTTAGAATGTAACAAAATGACTCGAGTGCATATCTCCATAAGAAGATAGGTAGACCAGCAAACCCCATCATGGATCGAACCATGTCTAACAAGGTTTTATTCCTCCTTTTAGATACACCATTATGCTATGGTATTCTAGGAGGAGTCTGTTAGGAGAGAATCCTATTCTCTTTTAGATATGTCAAAAATTTATTGAAAAGGTGCTCACCCCCTTGATTAGATAAAAAAGTTTTAATATTCCTTCTAGTTTATTTTTCTACATCATTCCAAAATAGTTTGAACATTTCAAATGACTCTAATTTGTGTTTCATTAGGTAGATGTACCCATACCTCGATAGATCATCCATGAATGTTATGAAGTAGAAATATCCACCTCTAACACTTAAGCTCATGGGTCCATATACATCAATATGTACTAGACCTAGCTGTTCACTGGCTCATTCACCCTTTTTCGTAAAAGGTGATTTAGTCATCTAACTAAGAAGACAGGACTCATAGGTCAGAAGTTATTCACTATCACCAACTTTAAGAATTTCTTCTTGAGCCACTCTATTTATTCTATTCTTGTTAATATGACCTAGCCTATAGTGCCAAAGGTAGACTTCAGATACATCATTTATTCTATGGGGTTTACTAAAGGATTGAATTATATTAACACGCTATGATAGTAAATAAATATCGTTATTCAATTGTCCAATACAAATCATAACATTGTTCAAAATGATATTATAAAAAAAAAAATTATTAAAAATTCATAACTATTCTTGGCCAAAAGGCCTATAGAAATAATATTCAATAAAAAATTTGAGCAAAAGTTATATTTACTAAGAACAATGTTATAAGAATTGAGTACAAGGTTCATGGTTCCTAAAGCTAGAACTGGAACTTGTCTTCCATCTCTAACGTTCAGAAACCTCTCACCCTCATCAAATCTTCTGCTATCGTGCAAATCTTGCATCGAATTATAAATATGATAAAAGCTTTCGGTATCTAATACCTAGGTAGTAGTATCACATAATGAGAAGTTGCAAGGTGTTATCATATAATTACCTTACCCAGCAATTGCTTACTTCTTCCTCGACCTATTCGGATCTAGGAAGGCAATGCACTGAGGATAGTTCCTCTTCTAGTGCTCCTACTTCTTACAAAAGAAGCACTCCACCTGGCTTTGATTAGGCTTATACTTCTTTGTCTAACCTTATGCAGACGTCCCAGCATGCGATTACATCTTCTTATTTTTTTCTTCTTGTTCTTCTTTCCTTTCTTAAAGGATTGAGGATCAGAAGAAGACCCTTCCACTACATTCACCATCTCCTTATGGAGTTAGTGATCCTTCTCAAAGTTCTATAGTAACCCTAGCAAGCTGTGGTAGTTCACAACAGACATTATCATTCGAAAATGAGTAAGGAAGGGGAGGAAGGATTTGGGCAAAGAGTTCAGGATGGCATCCTTCCTAAGCTACTCATGCAAGAAAAAGCCTAACTTACTCAGGTGCTCAATCATCTCGATCATGTCCAATACATGATTAGTCACTGATGCCCTATCCCTTATCCAAGCACTGAAAATGGCACAACTAGTCTTATGCCTCTCAACATCATAAGGCGTGCTAAAAAAGTCATTCAACATTTGAAGCATCTTCTATGGTTGGCCATTTTCCAACCTACGACTAAACTTATCATTCATCGCCGCTTGCATAATGCACCGAATGGTGGTGCGGTCATTATGCCACTTATGGTAAGTGTCTCTAACCGCCCCTCTAGCATTCGAGGCTGGCTCCTCTAGTGCCGAATCAATCAAAATATATAAGATCCATTCATACTCCAAGATGATTTTCAACATTTGATACCAGCTATCGAATTTAGCTCCCATCAATTTGTCATTGTTCAATAATGACTAGAGCGATAGGATAGTGGCCATATACTACATAATAAGAAAAATCAAAATCTAATTCGTATATGATTTAATTATCCTAAAGATTTGGACTTTAGTCTAAAGGTCCTTCCACTATTTTATATGAATAGGTAGCCTCTACCTTCAATTCAAGAAATTATTTTAGTTCCTTAGTGGGTACTAGAATCCACGTAGACTACACACATGCCAAACTTTGGTTGGATGATCCATGTACATCTATGGATAGGTTCATAATCAATTATTTCTCTAAACAGCTTCTAGTAATTTTAATTTTGCTCCAAAATTCTAATCAATAGGATTTGGCCTCTACTGAAAAGATCTGGTTAGGTCTAACCATTAACATGGCCATATTTCATGTATCTGACCAATAAATGATCAGGCCTGATTTTGACCTATCAACCTGACCACCATTAGAAATACATGACTAAATCATCATATTATGAATGATAATTCCATTAGTCATTAAGCACTAGACCTTTGGGCCTCCAATGATTATTAAACTAAAGGATCCATTATCACTCAACTTAATGGAAGGCTATGACTTAGCTATCACTGTAACTTTATCATCTTTAAGGATCTAATAATTTTTAAAAAAATATTAATTAATTTTAAGAAAAAGAGAGAAGAATTAACTAGCTAATTTTGATCCTCCTACTGACTTCACCAAGTTAGATAAAAAATGACCTAATTCAAGCCGAGATTAGGAGCACCTAAATCAGTCACACTAATTTACCTAATTGATATAGGTGAGCCCAAATCACCAAGTGATCTAATCAGAATCTAATTCACAAGGATGGCCAGGTCAGTGAGATCAGTGGAAGGGATATGCCATTGTCTCATCAAAGAGCAAAATTAGTGCGAGTAGTTTCCAATTAAAAACCACTGGTCCAAATTACCAAACTTACCTTAGACACCATCTAATTCATTAATTTTAATTTGATCAACCTAGCAATCTCGGGTTCGATGGTGTAGCCATGAATCAAGTCTATTTGGTCATTGTTAAAGGCATGGACTTGACCAACTACAACTATTATAATTGAGTCTAAAGAGTTCTTGACCTAATCTAAATCAATATTTAGTTAGATTTGATCAATTACTCTAATTTGATCTATTCTTGAACTAACCTTAGGTCTAACTCAATTAATGGATCTAATTCATCTATCCTAATGGCCCAATTTTTCTGATCAATGACTTAGGATCTTTAATTCATAATTCTAGATCCTAATTCATCATACTTAATTCTTAATTAAATTTTTGGATTGAGGGTTGGGGTTCGATATTTCAAAAATATTTTTTTAAAATTTTGAAAGATTCTTTATAATCTAGCACTATTCACCAAATAGATGAATCCATTTCAAAATTAGGTCAGCTTGTATCAGAAATAGGTCAGCTTTTTGCATATTGCCCAAAGGTAGCAAACCATGAGGGAGGGTGAATTGGATTTATAAAATTTTGATCAAATTAAACTTTAAATCTATAATATGCTTCTAATTAATAGAACTTGAGTATTTATGCTGGATATGCAATGTAGTAGTGAAATTAAAATCAACTAGATAATACAAATATGTAAAGCAAGTAATGGGATAAAGAAAGCAAAAATACAATACAAACATACAAAGATTTTATAGTGGTTCAGTGCAATGCCGTACCTACGTCCACTCTCCAAGCTTTTTTTAGAAATTCTACTATAATCCCTAGATTACACTGCATTTCTTTTAACCTAGGATCATAAATAAATTTAATTAGTTTCATCGAGCTCACCAACTATAATCCTACACCAATAGTTTTCTCAGGTTCACTATCAACCTAGTTGCTTTTTACCTAGGAGCACCAACCATAATCTTTACACTATTTAATTATTGGCTTGGACCAACCTACATTTCAAGTTTTTTTTTCTAAAAACTTATAAAAAAATAAAAATACAAGATATGAAAATTCAGCATAAAACATGAAACAAAAATTTAACTCTTTCGAAACTCGAAGAAGTGGCTGACTATGTGCTCTTTTGAAGCTCACTTCTCTTCAATTGATGTTGATAGATTTGCTTGAAGTGTGGTGGAAGATAACTCCTAAAGGTCCTCTAAATTCGAAGCTCAAATCACTCTCTTTTCTTATTTTATTGGATATTCAATGTAACACTTTCTTCTTGAATGATTTTTTTTCTTAAATCCTTAATCTCTTATTCCAAAAAGTTATTCTAACTCTTTTTATACTTGGGAGTGGCTTTTGAGTGAGTTTTGCCATTGGAAAGCTTGAACTAGCCATTGGAGTAGAGAAAAGCCTGTTGGAGAAGTGTAAAAAACTAGCCATTATGCTCTGTCTCATGCTTGGGGTCGACACCTTCTAGGATTCAAAAAAATATGCTTTCTATCTTCTATTCTATGCAATAGAGGTCGACTCTGGGATCGTCCTCTGGCACAAGGGTCGACCCTGGGGTTGTCCTCTAGCATAGGGGTCGACTTAGAGGTCGTCCCTTTCATGTGCCAGTGCATGCCAGCACATGCCAAAGTGCTGGGGTTGACACCTTTGCTCCTAGGGTCGATACTTTCAAGTCTGAAACTCAAAATTAACTTCTTTGAAGCCTTTAACTTGGTGAATTTTATATAGATCTTTTCTTGGATTAATTCTTCATTTTGAACACCTGGAAAGACCTACATCTACTCATGAAATACATAGTTAAATACTTAAATACTCAAAGTTTGGCAATCATCAAAATCAATCATGGGATCAATAATGGACATACATCATATTAAATGTTGGTGCAAAATCTGGTTGACGTCGAAACCCATGCTGGAGTTGGAGAGGAGGGGATCACCACTAGCATCCTGCAAAACAATTCTCAACTAGAGTCGGGGGTGGTGGCTTCTACCAAGATCCTCTGATGATTAAGTCAGCTCTTTCGGCCAATAGAAATGGAGTACTCAGAGAGATTTTTGATAGAGTCTTTAGAAGAAAAGGAGAGCTTAGAGAAAAACATATCTAGAGGGTCTCTTATATAGGCAAAGCCTATAATAAATTGATGGGGACAGTCATAACCATCCGATAGTGGGCCATTCGGGGCCACATGAAGTTTGTTATGGAGCGTAGTGTCCGTTGTCATAACGTGCCAGTCCATTGGGACTTGATAGATGAAGCTCGAATAGGGTAGCTACGAGCGATGGAGAGTTCCTAGTTACTGTTATTTCTAGGAAGTTTGGATGTTCTCAAGGTCGACCATGCCTTGGCTATTATTTGCTATATCAAGAGCAAGTGTCGAGGTCCTTTCGAGCAGCTAAGAGGAGTCTGGAAGAAATTCTATGGAGAGAGTTGCAGAAACTCGACCAGACGAGGCCTTGCAGGCGATTGAAAGAAAAAGTCTGACTGAAGGAGGAGTCCAAAAGGAGTTTGACTAGTAGAGAAGTTTGGTTGGTGGAGAAGTCCGATAGGAGTTCGACTGGTGGAGAAGTCTGGAAGGTGGAGAAGTCTAAAAGGTGTCTGACTGGCCGAGAAGTTTAAAATGAATTCGATGAAAGGAGTCCAAGAGGAGGGCCTTGCAAATTTGGTCAAGGGTCAATCCAGATCATCGCTATCGGACAGGATCATTTAGCAATCAGATATCTAGCCAAACATTGGCAGGAGCGGGCTCACCCCCAACAGTAGTCCCCCCACTCCCTAGTTCGAAGTTCGAAGAAAGTGTAGATTTATTTGCCAAAGTTCTTTTTGGTTTCTCATGCTCATTAGGATGAGATGTTTTGGCATTTACCATGCTGGTATCCAAGCTCTTTAAATTTGAAATGAGCTTGAAAAGATGGCTCTTCGTAGTGTAATTAAGGATTCACCCGTAGCCATCATTCTACCATGAAGAGTGGGACACGTGGCACCCATGATCCGATCGAACAAGATTTGTCATCATAACTGTCTTAGGCTCTTCTTGGCTATTTAAGGGCTTCTCCCACCTCCGAAACCCATTCTCGACTGAGTCTCCATCTTTCTTTGGCACCCATTCTTCTTCCATCCAAGATCTTTAATCTCTCCCATTGTCTTCTCTAGTTCTAGGCGTTCCTCCATCTAATTTTTGTCGCCCTCATCATCCCTTTGTCATTCTTAAACAACTTAGGTCAGCCCCTCAACATCTATTTTTAATTAGTCTTGCTTCTTTTACTTCTTGCTCTCCCAATTTTTTGGTACAAGTTTTTGTGCTTTGTTTTTCCATGCTTTTTGAGGTTTTTTGGAGGGATTTACTTTGATCCATACCTCTTTCGAAACCTCCCAATCTGTTGGTTCATGGAGCTTATCCAAGCCGACCTTCTTAGACCCCGCTCCTCTAGTCGAGGTGAACCCTAAGAGTATGTCCTATCAGCCTTTCATTCCGAACACCTTTCCTTCCATCCTCACCCCGAACGATCTTTTCCTAATCAAGATTTAGTACGGGATCCCACTAGAGTATGACCTTGAGATCCTAGGGTCGGACGACCATGCTAGTTTGCCTCCGATTGGTTAATTTTGCTTGTATTTGGAAGTCTTGCATGCTGGGCTTCGATTTCCACCTCCTCCCTTCGTACTCATCTTATTTTGCTTTTTGAACATCTCTTTTGCCTCTATAGTACCAAACTTCTTTCAGTTCATAATCAGCTTTCTTTTTCTCTATTGCTTGGCCGAAGTTCAGTCGATAGTCTCTCTATCTCAAAATTTCTACACCTTCAAACTTTATCCTTCCATAAAGGACTAGTGGTACTTCTCCCCTTAGTTCAGTAAGAAGGAGTTGCTGAAAGGTGCTCCTTCTTTCATTCATAACTAAAAGAAAAAATACTTTTTTATCCGATGTCCAACCTTGCATCTCGACCATCCCTCCTGGGGCTTCCTTAGAAAATCCATCAGCTGAGCTCCTAGCTTGGACACAACTGACCTCGAGTCTTCTAACAGGCTCAAGGCTTATCGAGCTCCTAGTTTCCTCGAGCTTCTGAAGGAACAGATCTTATTTAACCATAGACTGAGCCCACTTGATCGTGCCAGTATTAAATGCATTTGTATACATGTACGACTTTTGTGAAATTTGACACATAACTCAGCTGATCGTGATTTCTTCTTTGCTACAGAGATGGACTCTGATGTCGTCGGGAGGCATGCCAAGGGCCTGTATGCCAAGAAGAGAAAGGGGGCAGCTCCAGGCAAAAGCTCGAAAAGGATGAAGGTTGGTGGCTTGATGAGTGCTAATCTATAGCTATGGCAAGTGCACCAGTCGATCAAGTAATAAAGTAAATGAGTAGAGTATCATCCCTAAAGGATTGGAAAATAAGTACTCAAAACTCTTTCCTAAGCTTTATTTAGATAATCAATTTATGAGAATTAAAAAGATAAGAAAAAAATAAATTAATAAATTAATAAATTGTAAGGAAATAGTGTATAATTTTTAGGATTCTAAACACAAGAGCAATAGGTTGCTAAGGCAATTGGTTCACTAACTCAATCAATATAATATTTAAGTATTTATATAAATTAAGTTAATTTTGTTTCATGTGATGGTGGAGTCTCCTAAGTTTTTCACTATTCTTTGGTCTAGGCATAGCAAAACTATCAATATTTATTAACTACCCTTTGGTCCAGACATAATTTAAATAAATATTGATGCTTTAACTTTTGTGAAATCCTTTAATTAAAATATGTTGCATCCAAAGTGCACTAAAATTTCTTCATGCATATGAATTCTAATTCGATTAATGATACAAGATATATAAATCAAGAAGTATCGATATAGACGTACTTGGTTCATATCATCTATGCCCATCAAATCAATTAGAAGATGGCCAGTAATCTAAAAGCATTAAGAATAGATTTATATACTCCTCATGAATAAAATATAAAATTAAAAGCAAATCATACTGAACATTACATCAAAAGAGTGGCTACACCTTAGCCTTAGTAAAATAAATTTAGTTCATGATAACAAGATCAAAAATAGTAAATAAAATAAAAAGCATGAAGAAATTAGACTGTTTGTTCACTAAAATTAGTTGTCCATTGCTCTTGGTATGGAGAACTCGATGAAGAAGAAGAGCCGCTTGATTGATCTTAAAGAGAGAAAAAAATAAAGAATAAAAACTCTCTCCAGACCTCTCCTTCCAGACCTCTCCCTCTTTCTTCCTAAAACTCTATATTCTACTCTATCTCCCCAACTCTAACTAATTCTAAACTCTTTGAGTCTCTGCTTATTCTTCTTGGCAATAGTAGGTAGCAAGCCTTTAAATAGACTAATCAGGGTGGTCTTGGGTCGAAATCTCAATGAAATTAGGTTCTAAACTCTCAAAATAACTCAAAAAGAGCCCTAGATTGATTCTGACCATTGGATGTTGATCAAATGGGCCAAAAAGCACTTAAAAACCATTTTAAAAACCCAAATCAAGTTGGAATTTATTTGGACCGTCGAATCAACCTTGAAGATCGAATCTAGGTTGTCAGATCATGCTTAATGATGGCTTTAGATGCTTATTTAAAATTGAATTTAGCCTCCACCTTCAGATCTTGACTGGCAGCCGCCTAGACCATCCATCAGCGCATAGAAATCGACCATTCGATCAAATCCCAGCAAACACCATCTATCGGATCTAGCAAAATTTTTGGAATACGCTTTGTGGATCGATCGCGAGCCCGATCTTGCATGGACCACTGTATTTGCTAGTGAATTAGCGCATGCATTGCCATGTGAAATACCAAAAATGGCCCTGCTCTGGTTACTATAGCGGTCCACCGTACGCAGTAAAAAATCCCAACGTCAGTGAGACATCAGTGGGGCGTTAGCGGTTCTGATGGGCCGAGCGATCGGGTTGGTCAGAATGCGGTCGGGCCAAGCCAGTTTGTTGAGCTGGTTTGAACCAGACCGGTCAGCATTTAAATATTATTTTTTTATTTTTTTTCTTTATTTTTTTTTAAATTCAATTTTTGGCTTGTTTGAAGTCTGTTTTGCTTGAAACTTTTTTCATCTGAACTAAAAAAATAAGATCTTTCTATTAACAATCTTCTTTCCTATAGAAAACTAATAAAAATATCAATTTCTTAAAAATAAGTTAATTTATTTTTTAATTTAATACTTTTATTATTATTTTTTTACCACTTATCACGGCCCCAACTCCAAGGTCCCGGATATCCCCATGGTTGCTCCTGAAGCCACTCCAAGCATCGAGGTCCTCTCAATCACTGAGGGTAATGTCGAGGGTGAGGACCCTCAGCCCCACGCACCCTCGGGTCTCCTCGCTGGGGGGTTGATGTTGGAGTCCCTCAACGAATGGGCGGAGGACGATAAAAAGAAGAAAAAGGCTACTATTGTGAAGGTAGCCCGAAGGGATCGTTCGGGCGGATCGAGCGACATTGATGGCAATGACCTGGGGGCAGACCCCTTCGATAATCCGAAAATCATCCAAGATCTGATCGACATGTTCACCCTTCCCAGAGAGGTGGACCACCTAGCCAACCTTGATCAGATGTAGTTCATCTGGGAATCCCTCAGAACTTTCCTCAAGATAGTCATCTTGCCATATTGCCCTTTCATCGTATATATGTATTTACCATTATCATTTTTATCTTATTGTGACTCATCCATGGTAGTCAAGCCATCACGTACTGGCTCACCTCAAGAGGATAAGTCACCAGGAGATGAAAGCGTCGAAGGTCCAGGGAGACCTTCGGATCGAGGATGATAGCTTGCATAGGAAGGTTGCCGAGGTCGAGTGCCTCATGGAGAAGAAGGTGGTGGAAAATGAGGATCTACAGGGGGTGTTTCAGAGGGAGGAGCTCATCTCGACTGGGCTCAAGGCTGCATTGATCTTGGAGGAGGAGAAGAAGAAGGAGGCCGAGATCAGAGTCGTCGAGCTGGAGGCTCAAATGTTGAAATCTACTTCGGAGGCCGTAGCTTGAGCTGTGGAGGAGTTCAAAGTCTCCTTCAAAATGATGGACTTGAACATTGCATTCAGCCAGGAGGCAATCATAAAGGGCTTCAAACTCTATGAAGGCAGGGCGGCCCGAAGGTTTTTCAAGCTTGACCTCAACTTCCTTGGGGAGAAATTTGATGAAGAAGCGAGGCCGTCCTGAGCTGCAGCCAACTTTTCTCCTACTGAAGTAGTCTCCGACTCCTCTGAGCCCGCTGCCGAGGTGCCCAAGTTCATGCAGGAGCCCACAGTCACTACTAAAGCACTGGTCAAACCCACTCCCGAGTCCACGGCTATCTCTAGAGTGCCGAGCTCTCCCGCTGCTTCCCCTCCAGAGGTTGTGGGCCTTTGATAGTTGTATATTTATATTTTTTTATTTTTTTTTGTACCTGAAAGTTTTTAGTTAAATGAAAGTTAATTTACTTTTGTCCAAGCCTTTCCTCATATTAAAGTTGTGCCATGTGTTACCCAGCATCCTTTCAATAACCAAAGTCGTAACTCGCCATCCCCAATCGACGCCGACCCCTTACCTTAGGGAGTTCCACTTAAACCTCTAATAAAAAGCATAAATAATCTCGATTTTGCACCAACATTAAATAATCTGGATGCACTGATACCATTGCTGGGATGCATATAGGGTTTCTAGCACCACTTTCAAAACTTTTTTGAAAATCAAATGCAACAAAATTAAATATTAATCTAATTAATTTTTCTAGAGCTATAGATCTAATCTAAAACTCTGATAAATATAATATCTAATGTGACATATATGCAATGAATCTAAAAATAAAAAGCAAAAAGCAGTAAAACTTTTTTACTACTTTACATATTCAGAACACGTTATCTTTGCATGGATAGTTGATCACCGCAATCTAATCACCACAAGAAACAACTGATCATCACAACATAGCCATATAGTGTGTCTAGCCTCCACGAAAGGTCCACATGAGGCCTTGGTCTCGATTGGCTCCTCATAAGTGCTTGCTCGATGTAGAATGGTCTTGATAGTTGGATCTAATCGAATGCTTTTGATCTCCTTCTACTAATTCTTTGGATGCTCTAGATGAGTAGCAAAGGTAGAGGACAGGTTGAGGAGACTCTCCAAAAAATTTCATGAAGATTTGATGCTCAGATCTCACGAAACTCTTTCTCAATTCCTAGGTTGAAACCCTATTATAGCTTTCACCAAAAACTTTGCACCCTATCTTTCTCTTGGTTTTTCTTTTCTTTGATTTTTCTCATGCAAGGGGTGGCTCACACATGTAGGAGAGAGTTTCCTTGAAGATGTTCATGCATCCAAAAATTTTAGGAATTAAATATGGGTGCAAACACTAGGGAGGCATGGAGGGATAAGATGAGATAAGGTGGTTTGTTCATTCAAACTCAAACTTCTTTTGAATTTGAATGACAACCAACCTCTTCTTATCCAATTGGTGCACAAGAAAGGAGGGGCACATGCCCTCTCTTGAATGGAAAAAATGCATGAGAAACTTTTTTCTCGGGGAGAAAGGGATGGCTCAAAGAGTGGTGAGGTGGTGCATGGGGAGACTAGGTCAAACTAGTCTTAATTCATCTCATCCAATTGATCCAACCCAAACCAATTTGGTTAGGCCCAATTAGACTAGATTAAATCCAATTCATTTAGACTTAATTAGGCTTAATTAAATTCTAATCAAATAAAAAATTGATTAAGCCCTATCATTGATAAAATTAGGGATCAAATCTCCTCGGCAATTTGGTCATCTTATAACCTAATCGGATCAAACCCAACTGAATCCAATTCAACTAGACATGATCTAAAAATAATTATTTAATCAAATTAAGTTAATTAATAATTAAATTATTAATTAAATCTCTCTTAAATATAGAGTCCAAATCTAGTGGATGTCTGGATAACAGAGTCCCATCAAAATGAAACTCTTAATCGAAGAGTCCCAAACTAGTAGGACTCTTGATCCTAGTGTTCCAAACGAATGAAACTCATGATCATAGAGTTTTAGACCAGTGAAATTCTCGATCATAAAGTCTCAAACAAGTAGGATTCAGAGTCCTAATATAGTAGAACTCTTGGTTGAAGAATATCAGTCCAGTGGAACTCCTGATCATAGAGTCCCAAACAAGTAGGACTCAGAGTCCTAGCCTAATAAGACTGTCGATCAAATAGTCCTAGTCCAGTGAAACTCTTGATCATAAAGTTCTACTCTAGTTGGACTCTTCATCAATCATCAGATCAACTCAGAACCTCAGATGTGTGTGACATTGTAGGTTCGAACCTAAGCTGGTAGCACAAGAACCAATTCCTATACTAATCAAAGTGACCATCTAGTAATGGTCCCTATAAAGAGAAATCCTGATTTTCCGATCCAGGTTCATTCAGGTCTAATCAGATCAAGAGATATATTTCAAAAAAAATTTTCTTGATCCTAATCAGATCTTGATATGTTTTAGATCTGATTATTATTATTTTAAAAATTAAAATAAAATCAGATAAATTAAATCAGATTTAACTTACCTTGATATGGGTAATCCTATTACCCGTTGATGATCCTGTATGCAGCGGAAGGTTCTGGATCTAGCCACGCAAGTGCCTGGCCTCTATCGGTATCCACTCGGGCTGGATCTAGAGATCCTCTTCTTCTCTATCACGTCTCCAAAAATCAGATCTGGATCTGATATGGAGGATCTTCAAAACTTCTTTTGAAGATCAGCAGTCGTCCTTTGCAGCAGTGCAGCCTTCTAGCTTTCAGTCGCTTTTCTTTGATCTGGATCTCACCAATCAAAAATCCAAAACTCCTTTTGGATGTGGAGAGGAAGGGGAGAAGGTGGTTTGGCATGGAGGAAGAGGGGAGAGGCAGCCTTGGGCATGGAGAATTGTGATTCCTCATTTGAGTTGGGCGCAGGGTCTTATTTATAGACTAAGCGTGATCCAACTCCTCTTCTTCCCAACCAATCACAACTCTTTGTGAAATCAGATCTAAATCTGATTGGTGGGAATAGAGTCCCCTGGATTCCTCCTTAGAGGGTGCCTAAGACCAGTCAAAGTTGGTTCTTAGGAGAAGTCTAATTGGAATCCAAAAAGGAGATGGAGTCCCTATCCAATAGGGACTCCTGGGCGCCTCCAGCTTGGGCACACGCCAAGGGTGGCGTGCGCCCTCCTCCTTGCTAGGTTCTGGTAGGGGGACAAGCCCCCACCAGCTCTTCAATAGGTGTGTGACACATGGACAGAAGTCAAAGCATCAATGGTCAATATTTGGCGTGCGCCTTCCTCCTTGCTAGGTTCTGGTAGGGGGACAAGCCCCCAGCAGCCTTTCAATAGGTGTGTGACACATGGACAGAAGTCAAAGTCAATGGTCAACATTTGACCAGTCAAAGGTCAACTTT
>QRFJ01001204.1:0-217500 GCA_006176705.1 Cocos nucifera
GTCTCCAAAAATCAGATCTGGATCTTAATCTGGAGGATCTTCAAAACTCTTTTGAAGATCGCAGTCATCCTTTGCAGCAACGCAGCCTTCTTGCTTTTGATCGCCTTTCCTTGATCTGAATCGCACCAACCAAAGTCCAAAACACCTTTTGGACGTGGAGAGCAAGGGGAGAAGAAGCTATGGCATGGAGGAGGAGGGGAGAGGCAGCCTTGGGGCGTGGGGTTTCTCAATTGAATTGCAATTAGAATTAGGAGTTGGGCGCAGGGTCTTATTTATAGACCTAGCTGTGATCCAACTCCTCTTCCTCCCAACCAATCACAACCCTTTGTGAAATCAGATCTAAATCTGATTGGTTGGAATAGAGACCCCTGGATTCCTCCTTAGAGGGTGCCTAAGACCAGTCAAACTGGATTCTTAGTAGAACTCTGATTGGAATCCAAAAGGAGGTGGAGTCCTTGTCCAACAAGGACTCCTAGGCGCCTCCTACTTGGGCTCACGCCTACCCTTGGCGTGCGCCCTTCTCCTTGCCAGGTTCTGGCAGGGGGACAGGCCCCCACCAGCTCTCCAATAGGTGCATGACATGTGGTCAAAAGTCAAAGGGTCAATGGTCAACATTTGACCAGTCAAAGGTAGACTTTTGACCAAAGTCAAAGAACAAGAAATGGCAGGTGACCAAAAATGGCAGGTAATGTCTTACAAATAAGACAACCTTATTCTGACTTGGACAACCTCCAGTCAGACCATATGAAGGCCTCTGATTGAGCACAAACTCCTTTGGCTCAGTCAGGACAACTTATTTATGATAGTAAAAGAAGAACGTTAGGTTCAATCGAGTGCTAGCACGATTTCCTTGAACCTAATTGAATCTCATTCAGATCAATTGAACTAGATCAGTTCAATTGATGATCACCAGATTCAAACCCTTGTTTGTGTGACCCAGTTAGGTTCAGTTCTGTATGGTAATGGGATATGTCATGATCTCTATCATCGACATCATCGAAACTCCTTTCGATGGATCAGAACTCTTCTGATTCGAACAGCTAGAATGATCGATCATCTAAATCATTCTAATTGCTCCCAAAATCCACCAGTGACACCTAGCAGTATATGGTGGCAACCCATCAGAGCTGAACGTGAACCTCTTGGTGCAGCTACCTGTGTGATTCAGTTCTTCTATCTTGAGCCCCGATCAGATTAGGGTTAAGGTGAACTCGTCAAACCCTAGTCTCTGTCATATGATGTAATCATTCGATTCGAGTCCAATGTGAAAATCTAAATAGAAACTCTTTCTATTATTTCACTCTACCATGGCCATGGATTTCTGGACTTGATTCTCATGATCATCATAGGGCTACTCCTCTACCACCGAGGTAGATAGATTCCATCTTGATGCAATCCAGTTCCTACAATGAACATGCTATAGCCAACATACACCTCAGGGTTCCATATGGCTAGGAGACCGAGTAATGGTGTAGTCAAACTATAACACCCTCAAGGTGAACTGCCGATGCATCTCAGGTCAAAGAACCAGACACACTACTGCAGCATCGAGTCAGTCATTGACGAGAAGGTAGACTTCCTAATGACTACTCGAGGTGGTCACGCTCAGTGCCCTCATTCTCTAACGAGTACCTATACTCTCGCTCCGGTGTCTCCACACCGTAGACTCAAGACTCATCTACTAAAGAGAAGCGATCGTACACCAACCTTTCGGATCAATCACCATCCTCGTGATGATCCTATGGTCGGGAGCTGTTTATGAGTTAATAATGATTATTCATGTCTTAAATTTTCAACTCTTGAAAATATGAATTATCATTACCATTAACTCAAAGGATGTATCACAGACACTAAATACACAGGTGTGATAGAAAATAACCCATTATAGTCAAAATTATAATTTTGCCCTTAGAAGTGTATTATAAGTGTCAGCCAATTCTGGCTTCTAGGGCACATATATCTAACAATAGGATCTCTCCTGAGCGTCGAAGTCAACCTCGATAGGAGACAAGATTTTTTTCAAGCTTTAATCTCAATGGGTGCAGAGGCCCTAACAACGGCCCTTACGTGCCCTCACAGCCCATTAGGAACAGGAGAAGAACCTCATCCTAATGTGAGCAAAGTCAAAGACCTTATTTATTTTAGATGAGATAAGGGAAGAGGTCCTAATAATGATCCTTATGTGCCCCCATAGCCCATTAGAAATAGAGAAGAACCTCATCCTAATGTGAGCAAAATTGAAGATCTCGTTTAATTTAGATGAGATGGGGGGAGAGGCCTTGACAATGGCCCTTATGTGCCCCCATAGCCCATTAGAAATAGGAGGAAAACCTCATCCTAACATGAGCAAAGTCGAAGACCTCATTCATTTTAGATGAGATGGGGGGAGAGGCCCTGACAATAGCCCTTACAATGCCCCCATAGCCATTAGGAATAAAGGAGAACCTCGTCTAACGTGAGCAAAGTCGAAGACCTCATCTATTTTAGACGAGATGGAAGGAGAGATCCTGACAACGACCCTTACGTGCCCCACAGCCCATTAAAACAGGAGGAGAACCTCAATCCTAATGTGAACAAATTTGAAGACCTCGTTCACTTAAGATGAGATGGGGGGAGAGGCCCTGATAACGGCCCTTATGTGCCCCCACAGCCCGTTAGAAATAGGAGGAGAACCTCGTTCTAACGTGAGCAAAGTCGAAGACCTCATCCATTTTAGATAAGATGGAGGAAGAGGCTCTGACAATGGCACTTACGTACCCCCCAGTCTGTTTAGAAATAGGAGAAGAACCTCGTCCTAATGTGAGCAAAGTCAAAGACCTCATCCATTTTTGACAAGATGGGGGGAGAGGCCCTAACAACGGCCCTTACGTGCCCCCACAGCTCGTTAGGAACAGGAGGAGAATCTCGTCCTAACATGAGCAAAGCCGAAGACCTCATCCATTTCAGTCATTTTAGATGGGATGAGAGGAAAGGCTCCGAAGATGACCCCATTATGCTCGACAACAACAGGAGACAAGATCTCTCCCGAGCTTTAACTATACTTTCCACCTCGACTGGAGATAAGGTGCAGAGCCTTGAAGAGAACTTCGACAGTCATCCTTTTTGTACTCCCTTCCTTCGAGTTTCAAACTTGGAAGTGGGAAAACTATTGTTGGGGATAAATTTTACTTCTGTCAAAGTCCAGTCTGAAGCCTAGCTTAATGCAGCTGGTAATCACAGAAGAGCTTCAATAAAAAATTCTCTCCCTAGCAGTCGGATTCATTCAGTGGCCGAACTACCCAGCGACCAAACCTAGCCAAATCTCTTCAGCCGGTCGAACTCCTCCAACTGGGCTCCTACGGGAGCCGAACTCCTTCCGGACTCCTCCAACAATTGAGCTCCTATGGGAGCCAAACTCATTCCAGACTCCTCCAATAGTTGAGCTTCTACGAAAGCCGAATTTCTTCTGAACTCCTCCAGCAGTCGAACTTCTATAGAAGCTGAACTTCTTTCGGACTCTTCCAGCAATCGGGCTCCTACGAAAGTTGAACTCCTTCCGGACTCTTCTAGTAGTCGAGCTTCTATGGAAGTCAAACTTCTTCTGGACTTCTTCAACAATCGAACTCCTATAGGAGCTAAACTTCTTCTAAATTTTTTCAGCAGTCGGAAGCCAAACTCCTTCCGAACTCTCCTCCAATCGAGCTCCTACGGGAGCTAAACTTCTTTCAGACTCCTCCTCCAGTCGTGCTTTTATGGAAGCCGAACTCCTTACAAACTATTTCTTCAGACGAATTCTTACAGACGATCCCACTACTGAACGGCTACAATTATCATGATAATTATGATTGTCATTCATCGAGACAATACGATCGACATTTATCAAGACAATCACGATCGATATTTATCAGGACGGTTACGACAAGCTTCGTCTATAAAAAGAAACCCTCCAGATATATTTTCTCTAAGTTTTATTTTTCTTTCCGAAATTCTACCGAACTTCTCTCTGAGTACTCCATTTCTGTTGGTTAGAAGAGCTAACTTGACTGTTGGAGGATCCTATCGAAGTTACCACCATCGACTTTGGATAAAATTTTATGTTGCAAATCAACGACGGCGATCTCGTGTTCCTCGACTCCAGCTCGATCCGACGTCAACCAAATTCTGCACCAACAGATATAATACTAAGAATTAATTTGAATATAATTTATCCCAAGAGCATGAACCATATCCATAGATTATGGCTCGTCTTAAGGATAATAAACTTTTCTAAATTAATTATAAAAAAATAAAAATATAAAAATATTAAAACTAAAATAGTCTTTATTGCAAATTAAAAAGAAATACGAAAAATGAAAAATATATAATACCATCAAAATAAGATCACAATGATCTTCTCAGAAAGAGAGGATTAGCCGGACATCAGAAAGCTTCTCATTGAAATCTTCATCCTGGAGTCTTGCTGAAGAACCCGGACAGTAGCAGGTGACAAAAATTCAGAATAGGAGAGAAGTTTTGGTGGAGATGCAGGCTTTGATTTTTTGATCTATTGGAAGAGACAAAGGAGGAGAAAGAAGAAGGTAAGCTTGAGAAGAGAGAATAGAGAAAGAGATGATTGGTTATTGATGGAGAAGCTTTGGAAGGGCTTTAGAAGGCTTAGAAGGGCTTATTCCCCCAAGGGGGAGGGTTATGGCTCGTTGGTTTAGTTTAGGAGGATTTTTATAGAGAGAAAAAGAAGAGAAACAAAGTTTATAAGAAAGAAAAATCATGAAATTGAGTTTGGGTTGGATTCTGCACCCTGTGATGAATTTCAACAATTAGATTGGGTTCAAACGATTTAGATTGCGTCAAAATCAGCCTTCTACGGCTAAAATAGGGCTCGGATTAAATTATAGCCATCGGATCAAGCCTAGGGATGAATTTTGACCGTTGGATGGCATCCAGATCTTTTTAATCAAGTTGGAATCACCTCCCTGCCGTTGGATCTTCACTGACGTTGATTTGGACCGTTGGATCATGCAAATCAGCTGGGCACAGTTTGAATCAGAGCAGGAAATGATATCAACCGTTGGATCTTGACTGAGATGAATGCCTACCATTGGATCGCATAATTACTATGCTTATGGACCACGTAGACCGACTGCACCAAATGCCGTAACCAATTACGTTGCGCTCTACCTGAGAAAATTACCGTTCTACCCCTATGAGTCGTGATAGATTTTCGATGAACCGATCCAGGTCTGCCATATGGCGCGCTTTGATTCGCCACGCCTATTGAGTTGGCCGATCTGCATTAGGATCTATGGACTGGTCGGCCGATTTACCGTGCATCGACCGGCCTAATGGGCCGAATTTTTAGACTTTTTTTATTTTTTCCATTTTTTCTTTATTTTTTCTTCAAAACTTCATTTTGGGTCTAATTTAGGTTCGATTCGCTTCAAATTTATTTCGTTGCGACCCATAAATCAAGCTCTTTTCATTCATGATCTTTTTTTTTACGAAAGATAATATAAAAATATCAATTCTTAAGAATAAAGATGAATTAATTTAATAAATTAATATTTTTATACATATATTTTATGTGTTTATCAGTTTGTATGATAGACTAGTCATAATTAGAATGATCTAGAGCTAGTCCAAGTTGAAATCAACATGGGTTCCATGTGACAACCGGATGGTGTCTCCGTTGGTTAATATGGATAATGGATTTATTGTTTTTGGTTGATTCTAATAATGGCCTTTATACCGTTGGTTCATTCTTGGCAGATGCTAGCTAAATTTGGTCATTTCCTTCTCATCTAGGCTCACTATCTCTTGGCTTAAAAAGATTCAATTCCGACAAATGTTGTGCTTGGTACTCTTTGGAAAAGTTTAAGTTGAGTTTCTACAAAATTTCTTAATAATTTTAGTCTTGTCTTCAAGGGTCTCGTATCCCAGTTGGCTAGGAACTCATGCTTATACTAGTTTTGAGTGGTAATATTGGATCATCCAAAATCTCTTCAACTTCAAATCAAAGCAACTTGGCTAATGGTAGGAGCTGTGGGTCTTGAGCCTTGTCAGCTGTGCCCATATGTCCAAAATAAAGAATAAGATTGGACACTTTGAAGATTGGACTAATCTCTAAATATGTTTTACAGAAGTTAGAGTGGATATATCCTTTAGCTTCTACAGGATCTAGAATGCCCACACCTCCTCTCTCACCTCCTCTTATGACTACGTTGTCTCACTTCATGTTGCCATTGATGTCTATCTTGGCCTTATTGTAAACATAAATCTTGATATGTTCTAGAGCATGCTTTAATCAAGAACAACATAAATTTAGGATCGTAAAAAGAGTTTTCATAATCTTTAGAAACATATCTGATGCGAAAGAATTCAAAGCAGAAAAAGAGAAAGATATCTTACTCTTCTTGAGATTGATTTCTTTTTCTTGTCCCGTTCCTTATGGCATAGCAGCAATGATGGAATCTACGTCCCGTTTATGGGCATGAATAGGACCTATATTTATAGACTTTTAATGGTATTCCCATCAAGTAACTGGATAAGATTTAAATTTTATTTGAATTCAAGTTGACCATTATTAGAATTCAAATTCTAGAGTCCATGATAAATCGGCCACTTAATTGGGACATTTTCTAATATTCTTCCACTTGACTCGATTATAACATTATACATGAACCTTAAATATTCATAATAAAATAAATCTCTTTCTTAATATTCATCATAATTATCTTAGTATGATAAATTATTAAATATGAGTTATGGCGGTCATACACCATTTATTTAGTATACTCCCTTCCATATATCATAACACTTCGTAATTTGACATACTAGGTCTATAAGATAAATATATATGCATATATCTTTTCATTATGGTCTATAATAATGTCTCGTAGAGACTTTCCTGTTATAGTTAAAATATAATATAATTTAAGTATACACCATCATAAGAAATAGGAAATTCATTAATATAAATCAAAAATACTTTATTGAGCTGAGAGTGTCTAAAACATCATTAATACATTATACATTAATACAACCAAGACCCATTCTATGTATATATTTTTTAAATATCTTCAATTGCAAATATTTTGGTAATGAATCTGCTATCATGAGATCAGTTCTAATATATTTAATAGACACTCTTTATTTCTAAATTTTCTCCTTAATAATAAAATATTTCAACTTCATGTGTTTTGCACCTCTTAAATATTTATCATTTTTGGAGAAGAATACTGCTGTAGAATTATCACAATAAATTTTTAATAGCTTGATAATGATGTCGACAACTCCAAGTCCTGAAATAAAATCTCACAGCCATAATGCCTGAATTGTGGCTTTAAAATATGCCATAAATTTAGCTTCCATAGTGGATAAAGTAATGGCAGACTCTTTAGCACTTTTTCACGATACTGTTCATTCAGCAAATATAAAGAGATAACCATATGTGGATTTTCTACTGTCAGTACATCCAGCAAAGTCTGAATCCAAATATCCGATCACATTCAAGTGGTCGCATCTCCTATACATGAGCATGTAATTCTTCGTTTGTTGTAGGTATCTTAAGATTTTCTTTGTAGCTTTTCAATGATCTCTTTTAGGATTACTTTGATACCTGCCTAGCATCTCGACTACAAAACTAATATCTGGTCTTATATAAGTTTGCACATATATTAAACTACCCATAATAAAAGCATAAGGAATTGATTGCATTTTCTTTCATTCTACATCATTTAGTGAACATTGCATGAGACTAAATTTGTCCTCTTTCTATACTGAAATAATTTCAGCTGAATATTTATCCATATTAAATCCCTCTAAAATTCTTTCGATATATTTTTTCTGAGACAATCCTAAAATACCTTGTGATCTGTTACTGAATATTTTTATTTCTATTACAAAGGATGCCTCTCCCATATCTTTCATTTCAAAATTCTTCGAGAGAAAATCTTTCGTCTCACGTAATATACTTAAATTATTAGCAGCAAGCAAAATGTCATCAATATATAGAACTAAAAATATAAACTTGCTTCCACTGATCCTTTGGTATATACATCGATTAATGACATTTTTTTTAAAACCAAAGATGTTATGGTATCATTAAACTTGATGTACCATTGTCTAAAAGCTTATTTTAGTCCATATATTGATTTTTTTAATTTACACACCATTTGATTTTTTTCTTTTATCGAAAAATCTTTAGGTTGATTCATATAAACTTTCTCTTAGAGTTTTTCATTAAGAAAGACTGTTTTTACATCCGTTTGGTGTAACTTTAAATTATAATGAGCCACCAATGTCATAATAATTCTTAATGAATCTTTCTTTGAGATCGGTGAAAAGATTTATTTATAATCAATGTCTCCTTTCTGAGATAATCCTTGGCAACAAGTCTAGCTTTATATCATTCGACATTGCCATTCGAGTCGCGTTTGATCTTAAAGACCCATTTACATCCAACTCGTTTACAACCTTCTAGCAATTCGACAAGATCCCAGACTTTATTATCTTTCATGGATTTTAACTCATCTTTCATGACATCAATTTATTTATCGGACTCAGGACTTTCTATGGCTTGTGAAAATGAAACTGGATCTTTATTAATTTCCATATCAAAATCTGACTCTTATAAGTAAACCACATAATCATCAGAAATAGCTGATCTTCTTTTTCTTTTAGATCTTCTTAAAGATATTTCTTATGGTTCGGATATGTCAGATATTTATGAATCAATTTTTTTGGGATAATTCTTCATTCAAATATTGTTCATCATTAAGCACAATATTTTGTATAGGTGTGGATGAAGGAATATTTATGAGAATGAAACATCTACCCTGACTTTCTTTATTTCCACATTGTTTCGTTCATCACTCCCATTGACTTCATAATTTTCAATAAATCTTGCATTACTAATTTCAATAATTTTTGGACTATGGTTTGGATAATAAAACCTATATCCTTTAGATTTCTCTAGGTAACCAACAAAGTAACCACTAATCATTCAAGAATCTAATTTTTTTTATGTAGATTATAAATTTTTGCTTCCACTGCGCAACCCCAAACATGAAGGTGCCTTAAACTAGGTTTTCTTCCAGTCCATAGTTCAAAAGAAGTTTTTTTTTTTTTTGAACTGCCTTACTAGGAACCTTGTTTATTAAATGCATAGCGATTTTAAGAGTATACATCCATAATGATTTAGATAATAAGAAGTCATTTAACATACTTCTAACCATATCCATTAATGTTCGATTTTGCCTTTCAGCTACATCATTTTATTGAGGTGTACCTGGCATAGTGTATTGCACACATATACCATGTTTTTCGAGAAACTTTGCAAATGGATCTGAACATTATCCTATTTCATTCTATTTTTCATAATATTCACCATCTCTATCCGACTTTTATAATTTTCATCTTTTTATCTAAATTATCTTTCAACCTTATTTATAAACACCTTAAAGGAGATTTTTTATAAAGTAAATAGATAAAACTATAATATAAAAAATCATTGATAAAGATGATAAAATATTTATCTCCACTAAAGAATGGAATATCAAAAAGTTTACATATATTAATATGTATAATTTCAAAAAACTGACGGCTTCTTATGGCGTTTTTCTTGTTATGTTTAGTTTGCTTTTCCTTGATATAATCTGTACATATATCAAGATCAGTAAAATCTAGATTCAGAAGAATCTCATTCTTTACTAATCTTTCTTTGGATATGTAATCTAAATGTTTATGCCACAAGTAAGCAGAATTTTTATTTAGTAAACTATACTTAATTCCAAAATTATGATACACAGTAAGAAGGGATTCAGCAAAAAGATTGTCAAGTTTTTATTTATATAATCCATCAATAAGTATTCCAGAATCAATAAATGAAGTATTCTTATATAAACTAAAACAATCATATCCAAACCTAAAATTAAACCAGAAATATTAAGTTTTGAAAGAGAAACTAAGTTCCTAAAATTTGAAGGTATATAAACTATCTATAATAGATCCAGATGATAATTAGTATCCAAAATCAAACGATAAGTGCCTATGCTTTCAATTGAAATCTTCATACGATTCTCCATGAACATAAAATCTTTAGTTGCATTTATGGTTTGGATCGAAAAAAATTTCTGCATCAAATTGAAAATATAAGTAGTAGCATTAGAATCAAGCCACCAAGTATTATTAGAAATTTCAGTTAAGTTCAATTCAAAACATACTAAAGTATTAGATTTATCTTTCTTTTTGAACCAAGCTTTACGTTTCAAGCAATCTTTCTAATAGTGTCTAACTTTCTTATAAAAATGATATATCCAGCTTTTGTTCCTTTTTATCAGTCTAAAAATCTTTAGCAGGCATTTTTTCTTCTTCTTGAATTTATTGGCTTTCCTCTTGTATCCTTTACTAGCTTCTTGATTCATGAAATTAATGGAATGACTATCTTATTTTTTTAGCCTTATTTTCTCCTGAATAAGCATATTGGATAATTCACTCACATTCCAGTTATTCTTGACAGTGTTATAATTGATGTGAAAAGGTCCATACTCAGAAGATTGTGAATTCAGAATAAATTATACTAAGAAGAAGTCATCAACAGTCATTCTTAAGATCTTTAATCTTACTGTAATGTTAGTCATCTCTATAATATGATTTTGCATACTCTGCAATCCATCAAACTTCATGATCGTGAGTTCTATCATTAATGTACCAGCGAGTAACTTATCTATAGAATGAAAATGTTCTTCCAAAAATTTTAAATATTCTTTCATACTTTCTATTTATGGAATAATACTCTTAATATTATTAGTAGTAGTCATTCGCATGAACATAAGGCTTAATCTGTTAGAACGTTTCCATACTTTATGATGTAACTTCTCTTCCTTACTACTGGAATCTTTAAGAATAGTAGGTTTATTTTTCAATAATGCTAAGTTAAGATCTAAAATACCTAAATGAAAATTGACTTGTTCACTCCATTCAGAGAAGTTCAAAATATTAAATATAGTAATAGATGAAGCATGCGAATGAAGAAAAACAACTGTAAAATAATACATAAATGCTTAAATTTCATAATGGATTCAGATAATTAACAATAAAATCATATTATAATTTTTCTTTGGATAGATATTATAATATACTATCATAATTTAATATCATTAATTATTTTTTTAATAAAAAATTAAATATTCTTAATCAAATATATCTATTATCCTTGGATATATAAATATATTTGAGCAAAGAATATTAATTTACCTCTATCACGCTCACCATTCATGGAATAATGATTCATCTTTGGGAAACCCTAAAGTTTCAATGAATAGTGAACATCAATTTATCCATTGAATTTTTTATTAATAGGCATTTAATCATGAATAAATGATCAGATTATGCATGATAAATTCTTTTAAATATTCTAGTTTGGTTACTTTGGTGACTAATAAATTATACATAAGATCATGCATATAAACAATAATTAGAATTTCAAATGCATGTTAAACATTCTAGTTTGGCTATTTTGGTAACTAGCAAACTATATATAAACATAAGAATATGTATATTAATAATAATTAAAATTTTAAATGTATATTAAATATTCTAGTTTGGCCACTTTGGTGACTAACAAACTATATATAAACATAAGAACATGCATGTAAACAATAATTAAAATTTCATCAATAATTGACCCTAGATCTTTATTAAACAAGAGTTTAAAATAAGCTTAATGGATCATTAAAGCATAAAACGGTTAATTAGGGATTGAAAAGAAATTTCTGAGGACTATTCTAAAATTTTAAAATTTTCAGGGGCTAATTTTCAAAAAGGTCCATAACTATATTTGGATCCTTTTATAATTTATTCTTTATTGAGGGCTTAACTGCAAAAACCCTAATTTAAAGCATCAATGGGTTTCTTCTACTTAATAGATGTGGATCAAACCCGAACTTAAAACCCTTTAGGGCTTTCCATTTTCTTCCTCCTGAAAGGGGTTTTCACACCCAAAGGCAGCCAACCGGTCGCCCAAAAGTCCTTCCCGACCGCTAGCCACCACCCCATGCAGTGCGCTTCGCGACACCGTCTGCGGCACCATGCGTGCGATGACCAGCCTTGCCACCGCCCAAAGATCGCATCCATCTATCACCTCTCGATTTTGGATTGGGGCTGATTAGCCATCGCCGCGCCGCTGCCACCATCCTTCTTCCTCCCGACTTATGCCGGTCCTCTTTAAGCTAGATTGGGACCGAGTGATCGATCCTCTATCCTTTGCGTCATACGACCTCAAACGATCGAATGGCCACTGCCGCGCCTCCCCCTCTTTTGGGAAGCAGCAGCGGTCGATCATTCTGGCCTATTGTCGGCACGACAGCAGCCACGGTTGCTGCCCATTCATCAGATGCCGGCCGACCCCAAAATCCATCCTTTATTTTTATTTTTTTTGTTCATTTGTTGTCGGTAAAGCATAGATCCGGCCATCAGATGGGAGAAGAGAATAAAACTTTAATTCAAAACTTTCAAAGATGGGAGATGATCGGAGTCCATTCATTCTGATGGGAGATGAGGATTCGACAGATGAACATAATAATTATTCCATCATAAAACTTTAATAAATTTTGTTTCATAAAAATTATGAAAATACAGGTTCTAATACTATATGTAAACATAAATCTTGATATCTTCTAGAGCATGCTTTAATCAAGAACAACATAAATTCAGGATCGTAAAAAGAGCTTCCATAATCTTTAGAAATATATCTGATGCGGAAGAATTCGAAATAGAAAATAAGGAAGACATCATACTCTTCCTGAGATCGGTTTTTCTCTCTTATCCCATTTTTTATGGCATAGCAATAATGATGGAATCTACGTTCTATTTATGGATAGGAATAGAACCTATAT
This sequence comes from Cocos nucifera, assembly GCA_006176705.1. NCBI lineage: Eukaryota > Viridiplantae > Streptophyta > Magnoliopsida > Arecales > Arecaceae > Cocos > Cocos nucifera. The sequence continues at coordinate 12,870 of QRFJ01001204.1, forward strand.
TTATAGACTTTTATTAGTACTCTCATCAACTAATCGGATGAGATTTGAATTCTATTTGAATTTAAGTTGATCATTATTAGAATTCAAATTTTAGAGTCCATGATAAATCGGCTGAACATTTTCTAACACTTGCCTCGATCTCCATATCCAACTTTTACCACTATTGCCCCTTCATCTTGTTGAGATAGAGAATCCTGGAACAACAGTAGTAAGAGATGAGAGAAATTTTACGTAAGGCAGTAGAATGGAGGTGGTTGACATCAATGGCTACAAGGATATAGATGCAAATATTATGGAAGCGGGAAATAGCGGCGGCATAGTCATGGCCAGCATGGCTTTTTTTTTTTTTTTTTTTTTTTCAGAAAAAAATGATAATATTTTAAAATATAAGTTTACAGTGACAACAATTAAAATTGGTAAGAAGAGAGGGGCCTTCTCTCCTTCCATGCTCAATAGAACTCCTCCCCTTATAGATTGCTTGATCTATGTCGTTAGCCACTGCAAAATGAATTGGCATGATTTTCCTCTACATCAACCATCTTTTGTTGTAACACATTTACTACTAAGGATATAATTGAGCCGAGATGAGTTGAGTAGTCAGAGATTTGAACTTAACTCAATTCAAGATACTAAGACTCGAAACTCAATCAGAAGAAAAAAAAGCAGTATTTGATATCAATTGAGTAGAGTATCAATAGAATTATATTCGAGCTTGAAGTCAGCTTTGGTTATAATAAAAAATATGATATATATATATATATATATATATATATATATATATATATATATATATATATATATATATATATATATATATATATATAATTAGGCTCATAGGCCTTCGATTAGAGTATTTTGCTATATAAGTTTGACTCAAGCTTAATAATAATTAAATTAAATTGAGCTTAGATCCAAATTAAGTTCGACTCATAAACTGCCAGGCTTATTTGCACCCCTATTCACTATCACGATGATTGACAAGAATATTTCAACAAAGAAACTAATCCAATGGTTGTTGCATGATGGATGGTGACGGGTGTCCCTGACGTGAGAGGTAAGGCTGCATGGGTATCATGGCAAGCAGCCTATTTTATGTAATCAAAAGGCTATGATTATAAAACTTAGGCAGAGGATGTCATGAACCAGATCCGGAACACGGCATAGCCGTGCTACCATGGGATGTCATCCACAATAATATGAAGGCTAAAAAAAAAATTTATAAAAATGATTATCTCATAAAATTCAATAATAAAAGTGTTCTAGAATTTTTTTTTTATTTATCAAATGAAGAGGTGGAGGCATAGAGCGTCTAAATTTAGCATTTAAATATTCAAAGCTATATAGTTCATAATTTTATCATCATCAACTATACTTATTAAAAGCTTACCACTATACTTTAAAGTATATTATCTTGACCTCCACTAGATTTATCCCTTTCTGCTCCTAGCAACTTTATTTATCTAAACAATACAAAAAAAAGATAAGCTTTACAACTCAATAAGTAACCATGCACTATCTTACTAGATCATGCATAAGTTTATACAATCATTTAGAGAAGATGAGTATCATTAGAAAATAAAATATATTTTTCATAAATAGCAATATATGTAGGAAATTATAAACTTTAATATGAAAAAAAATCGTATCTCCAGTCATTGTTGTTCAAGTTCTGAATGAATCCTCAATCTAAAGCTTGCAATTGCAATGATCTACTGTTGAAAATAGTGTCCTAAAGCTAATCGTTAGTCTGTTAACGATTGAGCTTATTTATGTAATTGTATATGAATTGTTAATTGAATAAAAGTTATTCTGACTTTTTTATCACAAATCTTTCATCTTCTAATGAACTCCTGTCGGATGTAATGAAGTCCTTAGGACTATTTAGAATCGACAAAGAAGAATTTATCGTTTAGTCCTTAAAATAGTTTGTGACTAATGATACATTATTACCAAGGACGACAATATTTATCGAGTATAGATCGTTGTGTGCCATATATATTGATTGTCCTTTTAACCAAGAAGTATGGAGACACTGGTATGGCATACAGGTGAGATGTAGGGGTACATTTGAACTAAACGTGACCGACTCCAAAGCTTTTCTACTATCAAGAATTGCTCTGATGGAATATGCGCATAAGTATCCCTTTGACTTGAGATCACCAAGGTGACTTTCAAGCAACTCACTATATTTGGTGCTAGACTACCTAAATTTCTAATTCAGTGATGAAAGATTTTTGGATACAGTCAAGTACTTGAGGAATCGACGTGTGAGTCAAGATAGGATTGACCACTCCTGAACTTAGGAGCTGTGCTCAATAGTATTTCAATTTAGCAAAGCCTTGACCAAGATAGTCCTTGTGAGGGGTTATAGGATTAATTACTTTGAGACACGATTTGGATGTATCTTCTATGATTGATAGTTAAACCCTAAGTCATCCTATGCATAGAGATCAAATGAATGAATTATGTGGTAACCATATTCACGTAGGTTCTGAATATTGCAACCGCACCATTCGGCCTATCCGGATGTCAGATACTATTGTTAGATGATCACTTCGATTAGTATAGAAAATTGGTTTCTGTGCTATCGGTTTAGGTTCGAACCTGCAGGATCACACACACTAGAGATTTCTACTTGATCTAATGGCTGATTAATGAAAGATTAATTAATGATTTGATCGCTAATTAACTCAATTTGATTAAGTGATTATTTTTTATCAAAACCAATCGAATTGGATTCATTTGGATTTGACCCAATTAGGTTATGAGATGATCTAATCGTCAAGGAGGTTTGATCTCTAATTTGATCAGAGATTTAGCTTGATTAATTTTTGATTTGATTAAAATTTAACTAAGTCTAATTAAGCTTAAATAAATTAGATTTATTCTGATCTAATTAGGCCTAACCAATTTGGATTGGATTGGTTCAATTGGATGTCAAATAAGAGACTAGTTTGACTAGTCTTCCCATTGCGCCATCTATTCTCCATGAGAATTGAGAATTCTTGTAAAGAATTCCATGCATAAGAGGACGCACACCCTTCCTTCTCACATTCCAAATGGATAGATTTAATCTGGTTATAAGTTTAATTCAAATAGAATTTAAGTTTGAATGGATAATCACTTAATCTAGACCTCTCCCTCATGTCTCTCTTATTTATACGCATCTATAAAATACTTGATTTTATGGACGTGCAGATTAAAACTTAGAAGAAAGAGAGGACACATGAATAGAGGAGAGAACCAACGAAGAGAAGAGAAAGTCTCTTCTCTGCATGCATCAAAAATAGGAGAAAGAGTTTTAGGTGCAGGGTTTTGGGTGTGTGCATACCCTAGGATCAATCTAGGATTTGGATTCTAGATTGTGAGCTTCAAGGATCGTGAGTTTATAGATCTAGAAGGATAACCTCCTGCATCTCTTATCTACATCGGCAAATCAGAGCATCCAAAAAGCTGGTGAAGAAGATCGAAGGAGTTCGATCTGATATTAGCTATCAAAGATTCCTGCAACAAGCTAGCACTCGGAAGAAACTGATCGAGATCAGGATCTCATATGGATCACCTGTAGAGGCCAGACATGTGTGTGGCTGTGTCACGATGATTAGATCTATATCGAGGAGATCAAATTATGGAGATCATCTACCCATGAAAAGATAACATATTTTGTACACGTAGAAGTAGTAAAATAGTTTTACTGCACTTGATATTTTATTTTTTAGATATGCATGCATATATATATATACATTAGATCCTATATAGTGTAGAATTTTTAGATTAGATATGTAGCTTTTATTATTAATATGATTAATAATCATTTTTGTTGTGCAATCTTTGGAAAAAATTTTTAAAATCAAAGTTAGAAATCCTACGCATTTTCTTTAATTGGTATCAGAGCAGTAGATCTTTGATGTATTATATATGCATATTTTAGATTATTTTTAGATTAGATCTAAATAATAATCTAATCTAAAAAATAAAAAATGATGATCATAAGGACTGTAGGTTGTCCTGCTATAAGGTTTACTCCTTACAATGAAAAAATTATCCTGGTATGTTGCGATTTATAATACTAATCATAAAACTTTAGATTAGATCTAATAATTTTTATGATATATTTGAACATGTTTAATCTAAATTTTATCATGATTTAGTATTTAAATTAGATCTAAATAGTTTCATGATTTTTTTATGTAGAGTACATAGATTTAGATTAAACATGATAGGATATTAGGAAGGTTTTATATGTCAATCGAGTCGGCTTGCTCAGGAATCGAGCCAACTCGATCAGCATACCAGCCATGATACACTTTTTGGATTGATGCTCTAGCCGGCTCAGTCAGAAACTGAGCTGGCTCGACTTCAATTTGGGCCTGCTCAAATAAGATCCGAGCTTGCTCGATGAGAATGTTTGGCTTCTAACTTTTTTTGAGCCGGCTGTCTTAGAAATTGAGCCAACTCGGCTTCTATTCGGACCAGCTCGGATGGGATTCGAGCCATCCCGACTGAGAAGTTGGCTCAATGTCCATTAGCAAGTTTTATGAAATCAAACCTATATCTAGTGCTTGTTTATGAAATAAGCCGACCTATTTTTGAAATGAGTCGACCTATTTAGTGAAATAGTGCTAGAATGTAGATAACATTTCAAAATTTGAAAAAGATATTTTTGAAATACTGAACCCCAATCCTCAGCCTTAAACTTAATTGAGAACTAAGCATAATTAATAAGGATCTAGAATTATGAATTAAAGATCCTAAGATATTGATCATAAAATTATGGGTTATCGAGTTAGTCAAATTAGGTCCATTAATTGGGTTAGACCTAAGATTAGTTAAAGAATGAACTAAATTAGAGTAATTAATCAAATCTAATCAAATATTGATTTAGATTAGATTAAGGACTCTTTTGACCAAATTATAATAGTTGTAGTTGGTCAAGCTCATGCCTTTAACGAGGACCAAATGGACTTGATTCATGGCTTCACAGTCGAACCTAAAATTGCTAGGTTGGTCAAAATTAAAACTAATAAATCGGATGGTGTCTAAGGTAAGTCTGGTAGGTTAGACCAGTGATTTTTAATTAAGAGCTACTTACACTGATTCGGTCTTTGATGAGTTAATGTCATATTCCTTCCACTAATCTCACTTACCTGGCCATCCTGATGAATTAGGTTTTGATTAGACCACTTGACGATTTGGGCTCACCCATGTTAATTAGGTAAATCAGTTTGACTGATTTAGGTATTTCTAATGTCGATTTTAATTAGATCCTTATTGACATGATTTGATGAAGTCAGTGGAAGGATCTAAATTGACTAGTTAATTCTTTTTAAAATTGATTAATAATTTTTTTTTAAAATTATTAGATCCTTAAAATAATAAAGTTATGGTAATAACTAAGTCATAGCCTCCTATTAAATTGAGTGATAATGGATCCATTAGTTTAATAATCATTGGAGGTCAAAAGATCTGGTGCTTATTGACTAATGGAATTATCATTCATAATATGATAATTTGGTTGTCTTTTTAATGATGGTCAGGTTGGTTGGACAAAGTCGGACCTGATCATTTATTGGTCTGATATGCCAAATGTGGTCATGTTAATGGTTGGACCTAATTGGATCTTTTCAGTAAAGGCCAAAGCCTACTGATTAGATTTTTGGGGCAAAATTAAAACTATTAGAAGTTGTTTGATGAAGCAATTGATTATGAACCTATCCATAGGTGCACATGGATTGACCAACCAAAGTTAGGCTCATGTGTAGTCTATGTGGATTCTAGTACCTACTAAGAAATTAGGAATAATTTCTCGAATTGAAGGTAGAGGCTATCGATTCGAATAAAATTGTGGAAGAATCTTTAGACTAAAGTCTAAATCTTTAGAGTAAATAATTCATATACTAATTAGGTCTATGATTTTTCTTTTGTGCAGAAATGGCCACTATCCTATCGCTTTGATCATTATTGGATAATGACAAACTCATGGGATCCAACTTCGATAGCTGGTATCGAAAGTTGAAGATTGTTCTGAAGAATGAACGGATCTTATATATTGACTAATCTGGCACCTAAGGAGCCAGCCCCAAATGATATTGACACGGTGAGATACACTTACCAAAAGTGGTTCAATGATTACACCACCGTTCGATGCATTATGCTGGCGGCGATGAATGATGAGTTTAGTCGTAAGTTTGAGAATGCCCAGCTCGAGAAGATGCTTCAAATATTGAACGACTTCTTTGACATACTTGATAATGTTGAAAGGCACAAAACTAGCTGTGTCATATTCAACGCTCGTATGAGGGATGGGACGTCAGTCACTGATCATGTATTGTACATGATCAAGTTGATTGAATGCCTGAGTAAGCTAGATTTTCTCCTACATGAGTAGCTCGAGAATGATGCAATCCTGAATTCATTGCCTAAGTCCTTCCTCCCATTCTTTACTTATTTCAGAATGACAAAGCCTGCAGTGAACTACTATGGGTTATTGGGGTTGCTGCAGAACTTTGAGAAGGATCAACAGCTCCAAAAGAGGTCGATGAATGTTGTGGGAGGATCTTTTTTTGATCGATCCATTAAGAAAGAAAAGAAGAATAAGAAGAAGAAGAGTAAGAAGGTGCAGCCGCATGCTAGAACGTCTGCACAGGATTAGATCAAGAAGCATAAGCTCGACCAGAGCCAGGCAGAGTGCTTTTTTTATAAGAAACATGGGCATTAAAAGAAGAACTATCCTCAATACATTGCCATCCTATACCCAATAGGCCAAGAAAGAAGCAAGTAGTTACTGGACAAGGTAATTATATAATAATACCTTGCAACTTCTCATTTTGTGATACTACTGCCTAGGTATTAGATACTGAAAGTTCTTATCATATTTATAATTCGATGTAGGATTTTTAGATCACTAAGAGATTTGGTGAAGGCGAGAGATTCCTGAATATTGGAGATGGAAGATAAGTTTCAATTCTAGCTTTAGGAGTCATGAACCTTGTAATCAATTCTCATAGAGTTATTCTTAGTGATTGTCATTTTTATCCAAATTTTTTATTGAATGTAATTTCTATAGACCTTTTGGCCAAGAACAGTTATCAGTTTTCAATAAAAGCAAATTTTTGTGATATTATTTTGAATGATGTTATAGTTTATGTTGGATAATTAAATAATAGAATTTATCTATTATCACAGCCTGTTAATGTAGTCTAAATCTTCGGTAAACGTCCTAGAATAGATGATGTGTCAGATGTCTACCTTTGGCATTATAGGCTAGGTCACATCAACAAGAATAGAATAAATAGGTTGCTTAAGAAGAAATTTTTAAGATCAGTGATTATGAATCACTACCGACCTATGAGTCCTGTGTTCTTGGAAAGATGACTAAGTCATTTTTTATTGAAAAGGATGAACGTGCTAGTGAACTCCTGGGTCTAGTACATACTGATGTATGTGAACTCATAAGTACAAGCGCTAGAGATGGATATTTCTACTTCATAACCTTCACAGATGACCTATTGAGATATGGATATGTCTATTTAATGAAGCATAAGTCGAAGTCATTTGAAATATTCAAACTATTCCATAATGAGGTAGAAATGTAAATTGGAAAGAGTATTAAAACTCTTCGGTCTGACCGAGGAGGTGAGTACCTTTCCAATGATTTTATGACATATCTTAGGAAGAATGAGATTTTCTCCTAATGGACTCCTCCTGAAATACTACAGCATAATGGTGTGTTCGGAAGGATAAATCGAATCCTGTTGGACATGATTCGATCTATGATGGGGTTTGCCAATTTGCCGATCTTCCTCTAGGGATATTCCCTCGAGTCAGCTTGTTATATTTTAAATAGGATTTCGAATAAGTCTATTTCAAAAATGCTATATGAGATGTGGACAGGGTGCAAGCCAGTACCCTCGCACCTTAGGATTTGGGGGTGTCCGACTTATGTCAAATATTTAGTAACGGATAAGCTCGGATCTAAGTCTGACAAGTGTAGCTTTATAGAGTACCCAAAAGAGACCAAAGGGTATTACTTCTACCTAGCTAATGAACAAAAAGTATTTATCAGTATTAAGGCAGTCTTTTTAGAAAAGGAGTTCCTTAGTGAAGAAACTAATGCCTCTAAGATTGAACTTAAGAAAGTTCGATAGATGAAAGAACTGACACAAATAGCTGAATCTGAACTGAATTTGATTTGATTAGATGAGGAGCCTACTGAATCTACACCTTTAAGGTGATCTGGTAGAGTACCACATCAACCGGATAGATACTATGATTTCTTGATCTGGGATCGAGATTCTATCAAACTCGATGAGAACGATGAGAATCCGATCACCTATATGGATGCAATGCAGAGATCTGACTTTAAAAAATAGCTTGAGGCCATGAGATCCGAAATGGAGTCTATGAAGGTCATGATGTATGGATATTAGTTGACCCATTCGAAGAGGTAAAATCTATAGGATGTAAGTAGATCTTCGAAAAAAAAAGAGGTGCAGACGAAAAGATAGAGACCTATAAAATCTATCTGATTACCAAAGGATATCGTCAATGTTATGGTATTGATTATGACGAGACGTTTTCTCCTATGGCAATGCTCAAGTCCATTCAGATCATGCTTGTGATAGCTACGTATCTGGACTATGAAATCTGGCAGATGGATGTGAAAATAGCTTTTCTAAATAGAGAGCTGGATGAAGAGGTGTATATGATATAACCTAAAGATTTCACATCCATAGATGAGTCTAAGGTGTGTAAGCTTCAAAGGTCAATTTATGGACTAAAGCATACATCTTGAAGTTGGAACATACATTTTGATAGGACGATCAAGATGTATGACTTCATTAAGAATGAAGAAGAGACCTGCATATATAAGTAGGCTAATGGTCCAACAGTTGTATTTCTCGTTCCATATATGGATGATATTCTCTTAATTGGGAATGATGTTTCTGCATTACAAGAAATAAAGATTTGGCTGTCATCATAGTTCTTCATGAAAGATCTGGAAGAAGCTTTCTACATCTTAGGAATGAAGATCTATAGAGATAGATCTAAAAGATTGCTTGGATTGTTTCAATCCACGTACATAGATACTGTGCCGAAGAGGTTCAGTATGGAGAATTTTAAGAAGGGCTATCTATGTGTCCATGAAATTTCTCTCTTGAAGAGGAATTATTCGATAACACCTCAAAAGAGAGAGCATATGAGTAAAATTTTATATGCTTCGACAGTGGGTTCTATTATGTACGCCATGATATGTACGTGACTAGATGTGACATACTTACTAAGAGTAGCGAGTAGATACCAATCTATTCTAGGAAAGAATCACTAAAAGTTTGTTAAAATCATCTTGAAGTATTTGAGAAATACTAAGGACCAGTGGCATGTTTATGGTGATTCAGACTTGAAACTTATGGGGTTTATAGACTTTAGTTTCTAGTCTGATCATAATGACAGTAAAAGCATATCGGGATATGTGTTTATCCTTAATGGTGGTGCTGTCTGTTGAAAAAATTTTAAGTAGCATACCATGGTCGATTCAGTGTGCGAGGTAGAGTATGTTGCTGCATCAGATGCTGCCAAAGAAGTGGTGTGGTTGAAGAAGTTTATCACTGAGCTCGGTGTAGCATTCTTCCTCGATGGTCCAATTCTGCTCTTCTACGACAACTCTGAAGCTATTGCTCAGACGAGGAAACCCAAAGCACACTAGCGGACGAAGCACATTCCGCGCCACTTTTATTTTATCCGAAAGATCGTGGATCGAGATGATATTGATCTTCAGAAGATTGATGGAAAGAAAAATCTGGCCAATCCATTTACTAAATCCATTGCGGTAAAGAAATTCGACGAGTTCAAATCGAAGATGGGTATACGATACTGCACTGATTGACTTTAGGCCAAGTGGAAGATTATTGAGAATAGTATCCTAAAGTCAATCGTTAGTCTGTTAATGATTGAGCTAATTATATAATTATATATAAATTATTAATTGAATAAAAGTTATTTTGACTTTTTCATTATAAATCTTTTATCTTCTAATGAACTCCTGTCTGATGTGATAAAGTCCTTAGGACTATTTAGAATCGACAAAGGAGAATTTATCATTTAGTCCTTAAAATAGTTGACGATCAATGATATGTTGTTACCAAGGATGATAATGTTTATCGAGTATAGATCGTTGTATGCCATATAGGTTGATTATCCTCTTAACTAAGGTATGGAGATACTGGTATAACATGTAGGTAAGATATAGGATACATCTGCACAGAACGTGACCGACTCCAGAGCTTTTCTACTGTCAAGAATTACTCTGATGGAATATGGATATAAGTGTCCCTCCGACCTAAGATCACCACGGTGACTTTCAAGCAACTCACTATACTTTGGTATCGGACTACCTAAATTTTTAATTCAGTGATAGAAGATTTCTGTGTACAATCAAGTACTTGAGAAGTCAATGCATGAGTCAAGATAAGATTGACCACTCATGGACTCAGGAGTTGTGCTCAATAGTATTTTAATTTAGCAAAGTCTTGGCCAGGATAATCCTTGTGAGGGATCACAGGACTAATTACTTTGAGACACGATTTGGATGTATCTTCTAGGGTTGACAGTTAAATCCTAAGTCATCCTATGTATAGAGGTCAAATGGATGAATTATACGATAACCATATTCATGTAAGTTCTGAATGTTGCGATTACACCATTCGGCCTATTCAAATATTGGGTATCATTGCTAGATGGTCACTTTGATTAGTATAGAAAATTAGTTAATGTGCTACCGACTTAGGTTCAAACTTGTAGGGTCACACATACTGAAAGTTCCTACTCGATCTAATAACTGATCAATGAAAGATTAATTAGTAATTTGATTGCTAATTAACTCAATTTGATTGAGTGATTATTTTTGATCAAAACCAATTGAATTGAATTCATTTGGATTTGATCCGATTAGGTTATGAGATAATCTAATCATCAAGGAGGTTTGATCTCTGATTTAATTAGAGATTTGGCTTGATTAATTTCTGATTTGATTAAAATTTAACTGAGCTTAATTAAGCCTAAATAAGTTAGATTTATTCTAATCTAATTGGGCCTAACCAATTTAGATTGGATTGGTTTAATTGGATGTCAAATAAGAGACTAGTTTGACTAGTCTTCCCATTGCACCATCTATTCTCCACGAGAATTAAGAATTTCCATGAAGAATCCATGCAAAATAAGACACCAACATAATTAATTAAGGGTGCATGCCCTTCCTTCTCATGTCCCAAATGGATAGGTTTAATCTGATTACAAGTTCAATTCAAATAGAGTTTGAGTTTGAATGGATAACCACTTAATCTAGATCTTTTCCTCACACCCCTCTTATTTGTGCTCATTTATAAAATACCTAATTTTATGGGCGTGCAAATTAGAACTCAGAAGAAAGAGAGGATACACGAAGAGAGGAGAGAACCAACGAAGAGGAGAAAGTTTTTTCTTTGTGTGCGTGAAAAATAGGAGAAAGAGTTATAGACGCAGGGTTTTGGGTGTGTGCATATCCTAGGATCAATCTAGGGTTTGGATTCTAGATTGTGAGCTACGAGGGTCGTGAGTTCATAGATTTAGAAGGATAACCTCCTGCATCTCTTATCTACATCGATAAATCGAAGCATCCAAAAAGCTGATGAAGAAGATCGAAGGAGTTCGATCTGATATCAGCCATCAACGGTTCCTGTAGTGAGCTAGCACTCGAGAGAAACTAATCGAGATCAGAGCCTCATGTGGATCATCTGTAGAGGCCAAATGCATGTGTGGCTGTATCACGGTGATCAGATCTATACCAAAGAGATCAAATTATGGAGATTATCTATCAGCAAAAAGATAACGTGTTCTGAACACGTAGAAGCGGTAAAATAGTTTTACTATGCTTGATATTTTTCTTAGATATGCATGCATATATATGTACATTAGATCTTGTATAGTATAGGATTTTTAGATTTGATCTATAACTTTTATTATTAATATAATTAATAATTATTTTTGCTGTACAATCTTTGAAAAAATTTTTTAAAATCAAAGCTAGAAATCCTACGCGTTCTCTTCATCTGCAACCTGTAATCATAAGAAAAATTATCTAGATGCTTCTCATGAATGATGAGCAGTATCTTGATTTTTCTAATCCTACTTCGAGTATTCTTAATGGAGAGGATCTCACAAGCTCTCAGATGATTAGAGGACCAAGTCCATAGATGCCCTTTTATAACGTACCTCATCCATCAGAGATAGTATCTAAATCAGTCGTAAAGACTGGAGATGGATGGTATTCATGATGGTTGAATAGAGCTCAAATTCATCTATTAAATATATCCTTATTACTTTATTGAAGATTCATCTCTTAGTTAGAGTCCAGATTAATTAAAACATGTAAAACAAAATCAGATGCGTGTTAGTATGGGCCACATCTGGATGGGTCTAAATAGAAAAATCACAACATTCTCCCACTTGATCCAACCTAATACAAGCATCTTCGTTTTAATTACTTAAAGTATTTTCAAAAAAAATTTAATGAAAACTTATCTGGATCGATAGTTGAAAAGCTGATGTGGCCATATTTTAAAACTTAATTCCTACGCAGGATATATACTGTATACTTGATTATAAAATAATTATCAGTGCGAATCATGATGGCAAATATGTTTTCAAACAACACATGACCTTTCATGTATTATAACACTAATGATACCTCATAATCAAGTTCTTTATGTGGAACTTTAGCTTTATGAATAGACGAAACTTTATGTTTATTCCTTGGTCAATTTTATATCACATGGTAAATAGCTGATCAACATAAACTAAACTGAATTACAAAATCTAATTAATGACTTTATACATAGCATCCAATACATGTCAACTACTAAATGAGCTGTATCCCTATATGATCCACCTAACTCTCAAAATTCTAAAATAAATTTTTTAGTCAATGAATCTATAATTATCAGCTCTATATAATATGTTTCACAGACACTATGTCCTTTATTCTCTCATGAAGAGCCAAGTACTTAATACCAATATACCTGCTAGTGCTTGTACTCTTCATACTGTAGGAAAATCTTACTTGCAAAAGATATTATCATAGTATCTCTTTATCAATTTGCTAATCAAGTCAATAACTCTAAGTTTTGTGATAAAATTCTGCAATCTTATAACTTGTGAGAAAGTCTCATATATACTACGTACTTTATTTTCATAATGAATATAGTAAACAAGATCTTATTTTATATATACTTATGACATAACATCTCCTGTAGATAGAAAGACATCTCAATAATAGACTTTCTATGATTGGTGCATCCAGTAAAGCCTGAATTATAATAGCCTATTACTTTATGATGATCAGATCGATTATACGTGAGCATGTAAACTTTATATCCTATAGATAATGTATGACTTTCTTTGCTACTTTTCTATGCTCCAATCAAGGATCATGTTAATTATATACAAACATTGATGCAATAATGTCTGTATCCATATGAATATATGCATAGGTTTCCAATACTAGATGTATAGGTTATAAACTTTATTTTTTTTATCTTTATCTTAATTCTTGGATATTGAGCTTTATTCAATATATCACCCTTTATATTAGGAACGCACATAGAGAAATATTTTTCTATCCCAAATTTAGTACTTTAGAGATATAAGTCCTGTAAGATAGTCCAAATAGCATTAAGGATCTATTCGTGTGAATCTGAATGTCGATAACTAAAGCGGCTTCACCTATATTTTACATTTTAAAATTCAGAGATAGAAACTATTTGATTTTTTTAAATGAACCTAAATTACTATTAGCAAGCAGAATACTATGAACTTACTTTCACTAACCTTCGGGTATAAAGAGTTAAGCCAAAAAATAATGATTATCTGATGAAAATCGAGATACTATAGTGTAGAAGTCTATTTAACTTCATTATTGAATTTCTTTAATTTATGAACCATATGCCTTTGTCCATTAACTATAAAATTTCTCATGTATTATACTATATAGATTTGTTCCTCTGGATCACTATTAAGGAAGACTATGAAGGAACTGGATCTAGGATTTTGCAGGTAGATCTTGAAACTTTTTCAAGATCTTGTAGCGGAAGACTTAAATAAATCAAATATTTATTTAAATAAATATATAAATACCTAGATCTTAGATCTATTACATGATCAAGGCATGATATTAAATCAAAAATTAAAATCAAATAAGAAAGTAAAAGATTGATTAAATCAACCTAGATCTATACTACATCAAATGCAGGTATGAAGTTTATAGATCATATCTATTATTTGAGCAAGTTAGATATTCTAACTTATTGATCCGAGTTTGAGGATGATGTCACGAGCCGCACATACATCCAATCTTTAGGAGTCGTCCATACGAGCCTACGATCTCTGATCTGAAGTCCGATGTAGAAAATCAGCACAGTATGCTAGCACTGTGCTGATCCTTCTTCGACGATCGATCCGATGCTTTCTTCTTCAAAATTTGGATTCTCCAAAATATAAGAAGGAAGATAAGAGTTTACTGATCTAAGACTCTCTTAGAAAAAATTCAAAAAAGAAGAGATTGAAAATAAAACAACCTTAGAAGAAGACCTTCTTCTTCTTCTCTTTTCTCTCACCTAGACACCTAGTTTGGTGCCTATGGAACCCCCATGCCCAAGGATCCTCTTCCTCTGATTTTTGTACACCACAAACCTCTCCCAAAGCTCTATTTTTTATGAAAAAATTAAAATAATATTCATCCAATAAATAGAAAAAAAGAAGAGTCCAAGTTAGAATAAAATTCTAGACTAGGAATGTCCAAACATGAAAAGTTGTTAGGGCGCCCAACTCTTGGGAGCCTCCTCCATAATTATTGGCATGGACTAGAAAGGGAGGGTGCACAAAAAAAGAGATTATTTTCATAAAATAAGAGAAGAATTAATTAAAAGAGAGGGCGACACTCAAGTTTGGGCGCTTTCTCCATAATTATTGGTGTAGACCAGCAAGGGAGGGTGCACAAAAAAAAAAGATTATTTTCATGGAATAAGAGAAAAATTAATTAAAAGAGAGGACGACACTCAAGAAAAGGTGTTTTGATCAACAAGAATTCTATCTCATAGAATTCTAAGCAAAACTAACTCCTCTTTTGACTTGGTCTTCCAACAAATTGCCTTATGAGAAAAGAAGGAGAGAGAGGGCATGGGAAGCCATGGGAGTGGAGAGTTTTCACATAAAAAAATAAAACAAAAAAGGGCATGGGGCGTGAGGATTAAGTGGTGCAAGTGATAGGAAGTCCTAGTCACACTAGGACTCTTATTTTGACTTGGTCAAACAAGATCTTTTAATCAAATAAGATCAAGATTAAACCAACCTAATTAAATAAGGCCATAACCCATTTAAGAACTTAATTAAATTAGATTAAATTAGAATTAATTTTGATTTATTTTCTAATCAAATTAGAAAATTGGGTTAATTTGAGTTTTAGTTAGACTAGGACTAGTTCTTCCTTATGCTTGGTTTATCCAATAAATCAATTGGACTTGATCCAATCAAGCCCATGTGAGCTCAAAAGTAGCACTCTCAAGTCTTAAAAATATGAGAAGATGGGTTTGAAAAGATGAAAGTGAGCTAGAAGAAGAATCTGTCTTAATAGTAAAGTTCAGAAACTAGGTCGGTTCACTCTAAAACTGAGCTGGCTCAGCTGAAAACTGGATCGACTCAGTCTAGGACTGGGTCGGCTAGGTCTTAAAGAAAAATTTAGATAGAAAATAACATTTTTAGACTGTTGGTATGGTACACAACTGGGTCGGCTCAGTATCGGACTGAGTTGACCCAGTCGTAGGTTAGCCGACTCAGTCTGAAATTAGGCCGGCTCAATTTTTATGGGTTATTATTTTATGTACGTGGGTTGTTTAGGTTTGAAAATTTTTTTTATGAGCTTGGGCTTGACCCTTTGTAAAGTATATATTTTGAAAATAGGTCAAGATTGTTAGTGTGCTGAATTATATTGAATAAAAACTTTTTTCTCCTAAAAATCTCTTCTTTTCTATTTCTTGATTTATTTGATCGTGCTTCCATAGAGATCTCTAAGAAGTACTTTCTTGATTACTTAGCTAATTACCGACGGCCATGCCAATTTATGTGGAAAGAGCATATATTTTCAACATTTGGTATCAGAGCAGTATTGCATGGAAGGAAGAAAGATACCAAAGATTTACTACATCCAAGATCTGTTGCACTAGATTTTATCCTAAAACTTCTAGTTTGCTTCATGGTTGTCTCTAGATTGAGGTGGAGATTGTTTACACGGAGGAACGATGATACAGAAGTTTGAAAAGAAGATCTAGGGTTAGATCTTCTATGAAGGGTAGTTTTATTGGTGTGTGATTGTGAAGGATGTTAGGGATCTATTCTTAACTTGTTTGAAGTCATGGGATCAAATGAATTCAAGATAAATTTTGAGAAGTTTGACAGCAAGAAAAACTTTACCCTATGGCAGCAAAGAGTAAAGAACTTGTTGGTTCAGCAGAGGATCTACAAGATCTTGACAAAAAAAAGATCGAAAAAAATCAGTGCTGAGGATTGAAAAGAGCTAGAGGAAATTGCTTTTAGCACAATTCGAATATGCTTGGCCGATCAGATTTTGCCTAAGATATGCACAGAGACTATGGAAAAGGAACTCTGAGAGAGACTAGAGAACACATACATGGGAAAGAACATGATGAATAAGCTGTGGTTGAAGAAATAACTATATAGTCTAAGGATGCCCGAAGGCGGAGATCTTGTTGCACATATCCAAAGGTTCAATCAGGTGTGTTCTGAGGTGATGAGTTTGGATGTGAAGATTGACGAGGAGGATCGAGCATTGCTGCTATTATGTTCTCTCCTAGATTCGTATGATGGTCTCATAACAACTCTAGTTTATGGAAACGAGATCCTAAACTATGAAGAGATTGTTGGTGTGCTCAGATCAAATGAGCAAAGGGAGAAGATCCGCAAGAAAGATCCTAAGTCTGAGATCTTGGCTATGAATGAAAGATAGAAAAGATCAAAGAAGAAGACAAGAGGAAAATCTAAGGACAGCTCAAAGTCTCATGATCAGAGAAAGATGATATTGAAATGTTATAAATGTCATTAGCCTAGACACCTAAGGAGAGATTATCCCCTTTTGAGATCAGAAAAAGAAAAGGCCGATAAGGAAGATGATATAACTTCTGTGAGCAGTGGAGAAGATCTGCTAGTTGTATCAGATGGATCCACAGAGTATGATACTATATGAATATTAGATTCAGCATGCTCGCACCACTATACTTCTTATCGGGAGTGGTTTGCTATCCAAAAGATCGATGGTGGAAGTGTCAGCCTTGGAGATGATCATCCATACAAAGTAGCTGGAATTGGCTCTATCAGGGTGAAGATGTATGATGGGATGATTCGTACATTATCAAATGTTAGGCATGTACTGGAGTTGAAAAAGAAGTTAATTTTTTTGGGCTACTTGGAGGAGCAGGGTTATGCTTTTAGTAGCCAGGCTGGGAGTGGATATCTAAAAATTTTCAAGAGAGCTTTGGTGGTGATGAGAGGTAGAAGACTGAGCAATAATCTTTACAGAATGAAAGGCTCAGTGATAAATGATAGTGTAGAGGTGCTAGCAGTGGCATAGAAGGAGCAGATTTTATATCGACTGTGACACTATCGGATGGATCATATAAGTGATCGTGGGCTCACAGAACTAAGCAGAAGAGGTATGATTCTAGCCCTGAAGAAGGGTACAGATCTTTGTAAGCCGTGTATCTTTAGCAAATAGCATAGGATGAAGTTTGCCAGAAGTACCAAGCATAGCGAGAGAGTGCTGGATTTAGTGCACTCAGATGTGTGGGGAGCAGCTCCTGTATCAGCTAGAGGTGGGGCAAAATACTTTGTTACTTTTATTGATAATTTCTTAAGGAAGGCATAGATTTATCTGATCAGAGAAAAATCAGAGGTGTTTGCTCGGTTCAGAGTCTAGAGAGCTGAAGTAGAGAAGAAGTCATGAAGATAGATAAAGTGTCCGAGGTTAGACAATGGAAGAGAGTATACTAGCCTGGAGTTCAGGAGGTACTGTGAGGAAAATGACATCAAATGCCATTATATGGTGAGGATGACTCCCCAGTAGAATGGTGTCATGGAGAGGATGAACCGGACACTGATCGAGAAGGCACAGAGTTTGAGGCTGCAGACATCACTTTCAAAGTTTTTTTTGGGTGATGCTCTAACTTTTTCCTATTTTCTTATGAACAGATCTCCTCATTATAAACTGAAGGAAGTTATTCTAGAAGAGGTCTAGAGTGGAAAGAAGGTGGAGCTTGACTATCTGA
Source organism: Cocos nucifera (assembly GCA_006176705.1). Classification (NCBI taxonomy): domain Eukaryota; kingdom Viridiplantae; phylum Streptophyta; class Magnoliopsida; order Arecales; family Arecaceae; genus Cocos; species Cocos nucifera. Next base: position 31,238 of record QRFJ01001204.1, read on the forward strand.
AAGTCTTCAGTTGCATAGTCTATGCACATATGGAGGCAACCAAGAGGAGCAAATTAGATCCAAAATCTCAAAAGATGATATTCATAGGATATCCACAAGGAGTCAAGGGGTACCTGCTATGGGACTCTCAGGCACAGAAGTCAGTGATCAGTAGGAACGTTATCTTTGATGAGAAGAGCATCTTGAGGAGGTTTGGGATAGATAAAACTGGAGAAACAAAGGTGAACAGTGGTGGCCAGTCAGAGAATAATGGCATGTAGGTTACATCCACTTACAGAGGTATTCCTATTAAGGTAGAGTTGGACAGAAAAATATTATCTTAGATTAAAAATCAACATAAAGGGCCGACAATTCAGATAGATGTGCAGGAGCAGCCACAGACATCAGGTAGAGATGTGCTAGTGGGAGTGGCTTTGCACAAGCCTCAGCATACTATTAGAAGATCGGTCAGATATGGCATTGATGAGGTTATCTTCTATGTACTCATCACTACTAATGAAGATCCAGAGAATTATATAGAGGCCATGGAGAGTGAGGATCATGATTCATGGATGCAGGCCATCATGAAGGAGATAGAATCACTTGAGAAGAATCAGACATGGTAGCTGGTGGATCTTTCAGAGGTGCTCGACCTATTGGCTCAAAATGGGTGTTCACAAAGAAAGAAGTACCTTCAGAATAAGGTGGAGTCAGATTCAAAGCAAGACTAGTAGCAAAGGGATATTCACAAAGAGAAGGGATTGACTACATAGAAATTTTCTTTCCTATGGTGCATCATACATTTATTCAAGTTTTGCTATCACTGATGGCACAGCATAATATGAAATTAGAATAGATGGACGTGAAGATGGCCTTTCTTCATAGGACTTTGAAGGAAAGAATCTACATGAAGCAGCCAGATGATTTCATGAAAATGGGATAGGACGAAAATGTGTGTTTACTTAAGAAGTCTTTCTATGGCTTGAAACAATCCCCTCGTCGGTGGTATCGAAGGTTTGATAGCTTTATCTTGAGCCTGGGTTTCAGCAGATGTGAACATGATTGTTGTGTCTACGTTAAGAATGTAGATGAGGAGGATGCCTTGTACTTATTATTATATGTAGATGATATGCTCATAGCCAGTAGAAGTATGGATGCTGTGAAAAAGTTAAAAAATGCATTATCATCTAAATTTGAGATGAAAGATTTGGATCCAACTGAGAAAATCCTTGGAATGGAGATTTGTAGAGATAGGTGCAAAGGAGTGCTCCATTTATCATAAGAAAAGTATGTCCAGAAGGTTCTGAAGAGGTTTGGGATGGAGAAGGCCAAACCTGCAGAGACGCCATTGTCGAGTCATATATCTCTCTCTAAGTTATAGTGCCCTCAATCAGAAGAGGAGAGAGAGTATATGGAACGAGTTTCTTATGCAAATGCTGTAGCAGTGTGATGTAAACTATGGTGTGCTATAGATAAGATATAACACATGCTGTGAGCACGGTTAGTAGATACATGGCTAATCCTGAGAAGGAATACTAAAAAATATTGAAATGGATATTGAGATATCTGCATAGAACAAGGGATTATGGTTTGTATTTGGTGAGTAACCTGGAGGATTTGGAGAACAATCTGTGAAGATGTCTGAAGGTTCAGGTCCTTTAGAAGGATTTGTTGATGCAAATTATGTTGATGATCTTGATACAAGGAGGTCTACTATTGGATACCTCTTCTGCGTATATGGTGGATCGGTGTCTTGGAGATTATCCCTTCAGTTAATCATGGCCTTATCTACCACAGAGGCCGAGTACATTGGGATAACGGAGGCTGCAAAGAAAGCCCTTTGGCTTAGGAGGCTGATTGATGAGTTGGAGGTGGAGCAGAGTAAGGTTACACTATTCAGTGATAGTCAGAGTGCTCTATTGTTGGCACAGAACTCAGTCTATCATGCACGCACAAGGCATATAGATGTGAGGTGTCACAGGATCAAAAAATTGATGGAGAAAGGTGAAGTGAAACTGATGAAGATCCATACCAAGAAGAATCAGTCTGATGCATTCACGAAGGTACTCTCCAGAGATAGCTTTCAGAGATGTATGGCATGGATGGGTCTATTGAGAAGAGATGAGTTCAGAAGAACTTAGAAGCACTAAGATGGAGAATGTGAGCTCAGAAGTGGCACTCCCAAGTCTTGAAAATATGAGAAGACAAGTCATGAAAAGATGAGAGCGAGTCGGAAGAAGAATCAGTCTTAATAGTAAAGTTCAGAAATTGGGCCGGTTCACTCTGAGACTAAGTCGGCTAGGTCTCAGAAAAAAATTCAGACAGAAAGCAGCATTTTTGGACTGTTGGCATGGTACACAACTGGGATGGCTCAGTATTAGACTGAGCCGACTCAATCGTAGATTAGCCGGCTCAGTCTGAAATTGGGTCGGCTCAATTTTCATGGATTATTATTTTGTGTATGTGGATTGTTTAGATTTGAAAAGTTTTTCTATGAGCTTGAGCTTGATCCTTTGTAAAGTATATATATACTGAAAATAGGTTAAGGTTGTTAGTATGCTGAAATATACTGAATAAAAGCTTTTTTCTTTCAAAAATCTCTTCTTCTCTTCTTCTTTATTTCTTGATTTATTTGATTGTGCTTCCGCAAAGATCTCTAAGAAGTACTTTCTTGATTGTTTAGCTAATCACCGGTGGCCACATCGATCCATATGGGAAGAGCGCATATTTCCAACAGTCCAAACCAAATCTAATTAAATTATATTTAATTAGACTTAATCTCAGCCTATTGGCTTAATCAAATTAAGTCAATTAGCAATCCAATTGCTAATCAATCCTCCTGCAATACTTGCACTAGGTTAAACACCAATCGTATTGATTGTTTAACCCTAGAATAATTCTTAATCGTTGATCAACCATCCGATCAGATTGTAAGCTCTAATGTGTGTGACCTCATAGGTCCAAACCTAAGCTAGTAGCATAGGAATAAATTTTTATACCAATCGAAGTGATCATCTAGTAATGATACCCGACGGTCGGATAGGTCGAAGGTATAGAATACCATCCTTAGAACCCATGCAGATATAGTTTTCATATAATTTATCTCCTTGACCACAATGCTCGTAGAACACCTCAGAGTTCAACTGTCAACTCTAATCAGATTGTCCATATTATATTTCAAAATATCAAATCCATCTGATGGATTGTCCTAGCTAAGATTTTGCTATATTGAAATATAGTGATACATTCTTCTCTAACTCTTGGAGTGGTCAATTTCATCTTGATCACACTCCGACTTCATAAGTACTTGACTGTGCCCAGAAACTTTTCGTTGCTGAATTAAAAATTCAATTAGTCCGGTACTAAAGTATAGTGAGTTGCTTGCAAGTCACTGAGGTGATCTCAGGTCTAAGGGATACTTATACCTATATCCCATCAAATATATTCTCGATAGCAGAATGCTCTGGAGTTGGTCATATTCAATGATGATGTATCCATACATCTCACCTGTATACCATGCCAGTGTCTCCACACTCTTTGGTTAAGAGGACAATCAATCTATATGGCATATAGCGACCTATGCTTGATAAATGCTATTATCCTAATTAACAGCCTATCATTTGGTTGTGAATCCATTTAAGGACTAATCGATAAATCATCTATTTATCGAAACTAGACAGTCCTACGGACTTCATCACAACAATGAACTTCATTAGAAGATATAAATTTGTGATGAAAAAGATGTCAAAATATTTTTATTAATTAATAAATTAATTATAATTATAAAATAGCTCAACCATCAATAGGCTGACGATTGATTTTGAAACATAATTTTCAACAACTCCCACTTATCCTAAAGCCACTTGGCATAGTATCTAATACCCATCTTTGACTTATGATTGTCGAACTCCTTGATTGCCAGGGCTTTAGTGAAGGGGTCGGCTAGGTTCTCCTTTTCATTGATTTTTTGAAGGTCGACGTCACCACGATCCATGATTTCATGGACCAAATGAAAGCGGCGCAGAATGTGCTTTGTCTACTGGTGTGCCTTCGGTTTCTTTGTCTGAGCTATGACGTCAGTACTATCGCAGTAGAGTAGAACTGAACCATCGATGGAGGGTGCTACTTCGAACTCGGTGATGAACTTCCTCAGCTACATAGCTTTCTTTATTGCATCTAATGCTGCCATATACTTTGCTTCGCAAACAGAGTCAGCCACTATATGCTGCTTGAAACTTTTTCAGTAGATGGCTCCATCATTTAGAGTAAAGATATACTTCGACCTACTTTTACTATCATCATGATCAGATTGAAAGTTGGAGTCTGTAAACTCTATAAGTTTCAGATCTGACTCACCATAAACTAACCATTGGTTCTTAGTATTTCTTAAATACTTAAGAATAGTTTTAACCATCTTTCAGTGATTTTCTCTAGGATTAGACTGATATCTACTCACCACTCCTAGTGAGTATGCCACATCTGGTCTCGTACATATTATTGCATACATAATAGACCACACTGTCGAAGCATATGGTATTCTACTCATACGCTCTCTCTTCAGGAGTTGTCGGATAATCCTTCTCAGAGAGAGAAATTTCTTAGTCTATCGAGAGATAGCCCTTTTTGGTATTCTCCATACTGAACCTCTTCAACATAGTTTTTATGTACATGGACTGGGATATACCAAGCATCCTTTTAGATCTATTCCTATAGATCTTCATTTTTAGGATGTAGGATGCTTCATCCAAGTCCTTCATGGAGAATTGTGATGACAACCAGACTTTTATTCCTTGTACTATGGGGATGTTATTCTCGATTAAGAGAATGCCATCCATATACAAAATAAGGAATACCACTGCCAGACCATTTGCCCATTTGTAAATGCAGGATTCTTCTCCATTCTTAACGAAGCCATACGTTTTGATCATTTTATCAAAATACATGTTCCAACTCCAAGATGCCTGCTTTAATCCATAAATGGATCTCTGAAGCTTGCATACCTTAGACTCATCTATGGATGTGAATCCTTCAGGTTATATCATATATACCTCTTCGGTCAGCTCTCCATTTAGGAAAGCTGTCTTCACATCCATCTGTCAGATCTCATAGTCCAGATGGACAGCAATGGCAAGCATGATTCAAATGAACTTGAGCATTGCCACAGGAGAGAACGTTTCATTATAGTCAATACCATAACATTGACGATATCCCTTGACAATCAGACGGACTTTATAGATCTCCACCTTTTCGTCTGTGCCCCTCTTCCTTTTGAAGATCCATTTACATCCAATGGGTTTAATCCCTTCAGGTGGATCAACTAATGTCCATACATCAATGATCTTCATGGAATCCATTTTAGATCTCATGGCTTCTAACCATTTCTCAGAGTCGGATCTCTGCATCGCATCCATATAAGTGATCGAATCCTCATCGTTCTCATCGAGTTCGATGGAATCATCATCCTAGATCAAGAATCCATAGTTTCTGTCCGGATGGTGCGGTACTCTATCGGATCACCTTAATGGTGTGGGTTCACTAGGCTTTAGATCTGATCTGATCAAATCTGACTTAGGTTTAACATTCTGTGTCGGACTTTCTATCTATTGAACTTCATTAAGTTCAACCTCAGAGACAACAGTTCGTTCGCCAAGGAACTCCTTTTCGAAAAAGGTTATCCTAAGGCTGACAAACATTTTTTATTCAACAATATGGTAGAAATAGTATCCATTGATTTCTTTTGGATATCCTATGAATGTACACTTGTCAGACTTAGGTCCAAGTTTGTCTATAATTAACCATTTGACATAAGCTGGACACCCCCAAATCCTAAGGTGTAAAAGTGCTGGCTTATACCCTGTCCATATCTCATATGGGATTTTAACTACAGACTTACTTGGAATTTTATTTAATAGATAACAAGTCGATTCGAGTGCATATCCCTAGAAGGATATTGACAAGCTGACAAATTCTATCATAGATCAGACCATGTCTAACAACATCCGATTCCTCCTTTCAGACATACCATTATGCTGTGGTATTCTAGGAGGAGTCCATTGAAAGAGAATTTCATTCTCTCCTAGATATGTGAGAAACTCACTAGAAAGGTATTCTTCTTTTCGATCAGATCGAAGAGTTTTAATACTCTTTTCAGTTTATTTTTCTACTTTACTTCATAATCATTTGAATATTTCAAAAAAATTCGACTTATGTTTCATCAGATACATATATCTATATCTGGATAGATCATCTATGAAAATGATGAGTAGACATATCCATCTCTGGCACTTGTGCTTATTGGTCCATATACATTAGTATATACTAGACCTAAGAGCTTATTAGCTCTCTCATCTTTTTCAGTAAAAGATAATTTGGTCATTTTATCAAGAAGACAAGACTCACAGGTTAGAAGTGATTCATAATCATTGACTTCAAGGATTCTCTCTTGAGTCAACCTATTTATCATATTCTTGTTTATATGACCTAGCCTACAGTGCCATAAGTAGATATCTGATACACTATCTAATCTAGGGTGCTTGCCAGTAGAATAGACTATATTAACAGGTTGTGATAACATATATACACCATTGTTCAATTATCCATAGAAAGCAGTAACACCATTCATAATGACATTATAAACTCATTTCTTTATTGAAATTTCATAATTATTCATGGCTAAAAGGCCTACAGAAATGATATTTTAAAAAAAAACTAGGACAAAAATTATAATTACTAAGAACAACGGTATGAGATTCAAATACAAGTTTCAAAATTTCTAAAGCTAGAATTGGAACTGATCTTCTATCTGCAATGTTTAGGAATCTCTCGTCTTGCTCGAATCTTCTACTAATCTGTAATCCCTGCAATGAATTATAAATATGGTAAGGGCTATCGGTATCCAATACCCAGTCAGTAATATTACAAATAGAGAAATTGCAAGAAGTTATCATATAAATACCTTGTCCAGCAACAGCTTGCTTCTTTCTCTGCCTGTTCGGATCCAGGAAGGTAATGTATTGAGGACAGTTCCTCTTTCAGTGCCTCCACTTCTTGCAAAAGAAGCATTCAGCTTGATTTTTATCGAGCTTCATCTTCCTAGTTTGGCCCTACACTGATGTCCCAGTCTGAACTTGCACCTTCTTTATTTTTTTTTTCTTATTCTTCTTTCCTTTTCTAAATGAGAACCAGAAGACGAACCTCCCACTAAGTTCACCAACTTTTTATGGAGCTGGTGATCCTTCTCAAAGTTCTAAAGTAACTCCAGTAAGCCATGGTAGTTTACTTCAGACTTTGTCATTCTATAATGAGTAAGGAAAGGGAGATAGGACTTTGGCAGCAAGTTCAGTATTGCATCTTTTTCAAGTTGTTCATGCAAGAGAAAACCAAGTTTGCTTAAGCGCTCTATCAGCTCGATCATGTATAGTACATGATCAGTGACAGAGGCTCCATGCTGCATTCTGGCATTAAAGATGGCGTAATTAGTCTTATGCCTCTCAACGTCATCGAGTGTGCCAAAAGAATCCTCCAACACTTGGAGCATTTCATTTGGCTGAGCTATCTCAAATCTGCGACTAAACTCATCACTCATCGCAGCCAGCATAATGCAGCGCACCATGATTTGATCACTAAGCCACTTCTGATAAGTGTCTCTGACTGTTCCACATGCTTTGATAGCTGGCTCCTCAAGTGCAAGATCCGTCAGCACATATAGGATCCGTTCATGCTTCAGGATAATCTTCAACTTTCGGTACTAGCTATCGAAGTTGGATCCCACCAACTTATCATTGTCCAACAATGATCGAAGTGATAGAAAAGTGGCCATGTCCGCACAAAGAAAAATCAAAATCTAATTAATAATTGATTCATTAAACCTAAAGATTTGGACTTTAATCAAAAAGTTTCTTCACTATTTTATTCGAATTGGTAGCCTCTACCTCTAATTCAAAGAATTATCCTAATTTTTTAGTGGGTACTAGAATCCACATAAACTGTACATGAGTCCAACTTTAGTTGGCCCACCCATGTATATCTAAGAATATGTTTATAATCAATTATTTTTTAAAAATAATTTTTAATAATTAAATTTTGCCCTAGGCCTTGATCAGTTGGCTTTGGCCTTCTCAGAAAAGGGTCCAGTTAGGTCGAACCATTAACATGACCATACTTGGCCCATCCAACCAATGAATGATCAGGCCCAATTTTGGTTGACCCATCTGACCACCATTTAGAAAGATGTATCCAAGAGATCATATAATGAATGATAATTCCATCAATCGATAAGCACCAGGCCTTTGGGACTCCAATGATTATCCAATTGATGGACTCATTATCATCTACTTTAATGAGAAGCTATGATCCAGTTATCATATAACTATTTCATTTTAGAAATCTAATAATTTTAAATGATTTAATTTATAGAAGGGAGTAGGTCAGATTAACCAGCCTGTCATGATTCTTCCACTAACTTCACCAAGTTAGCTTAAGGGAGACCATTAAGAGGCTGATCTAGGAGCACCTAAATCAGTCAAATTGATTTACCTAGTTGACATGGGTCAGCTCGAATAGTTAAGCGATCTGATCAAAATATAATCTCATCAAGAGGTCAGATAAGTTCGATCAATGGAAGGGTCTGTCAGGCTTGCCTTAGACACCATAAAAAATGGCCAGGTAAGCGGGCTGCCAATTAAAAATCACTGATCTGATTTATCTTAGACACCAACTGATTTAATTAGTTTTAATTAGATCAACCTAATAGAAAAGAGCTCCATGGTTGGATCACGATCAGTGAAATATACTCCTATATTTCATCTGCATGTCATAACAGCATCACCATGCTTCTTGGTTAAGAGGACAACCAACATATATGGCACACAATGACCTACTCTTGATTAACGTTGTTATCCTAGGTAATAATGAATATTTGATCGTGATCAATTTAAGGACTAAATGATAAATCCTTTTTTGTCGAGTCAAAATAGTTCTAAGGACTTCATCATAGAGAGTTCATTATAGAAAGATGCACAAAGTGATGAAATTATCAGAATAATAATTTTATTCAATTAAAATTTAAGTATAAATTACATTTAGCTCAACCATCTACAACTTAGATGATTGGCTTTAGAATACATTTTCTAATAAAATACAACACTCTCTTGGCTCGATCTCTGAAGATTTTCATGTCTAAGATCTTTCAGGCCTTAAATCCTTCATCTCAAACTTCCGAGATAAGGTCACCTTTAGTTCTTGCACAATTTTTCTGCTCTTGCATGCTATAAGCATGTTATCCACATACGAGAGTAGAAACATTCTAGACCTATCCTCCAAAGATTTAACATATACACAAGAGTCATACTCGCATTTGAAAAGTCCAATGCTCCTCACATAAGAATCAAATAGCTTGTCCCATTACCTTAACGATTGTTTCAGCCCGTATAACGATTTCTGTAGCAAACAGACCTTTTCTTCTGTGCTTGGCTCTTAGAACCATAGTGGCTACTCTATATAGATGCTCTCCTCCAAATGCCTATAGAGAAATACCATCTTAACATCCATCTATTCCAGCTCCAAGTCTTGAGCTATCACGACGCTCAGCAACATCCTGATGGAAGTATGCTTGATGATGGGAGAAAATACTTTACTAAAGTCAATGCCTTCCTTCTGAAAGTATGATAGAATTTGTGGTGCTCCCAAGCCTTGGGAGGCCATGGAAGAAGTCAGGATGTTGACTCTGGGGAGTCTAGGATAGGTGTGAGTCCTAAGGTTAGGACAGGAGTAGTCCTAGGATGGAGGTGACATATAGTCCTGCACGAACTTGAGGTTCAGGTGTAAGAATCTTAGGGGGCTTGATAGATGCTCTGAAGATTTAGAACACAAGATGGAGCAAAGGACTAAAGTCAGAAGATGTATAAGCCAAGATAAGAGGTTGGCACATAGACGAGCTGGCTTGGATACGCATTCGAGCTGGCTCAATCTAAGATAGAGCTGGTTTGGGGTGAATTCGAGCAGGCTCTCTCAAGTAGACAAAAGATAGTGTTTGAATGAGATGCAGTCAAGTGAGCTTGACTTCTAAAAGAGTCAGCTCGGTGATGGTGTATAGAATAGGATGGATTTTCTGTTTGATCTTGGATTGGGATTAATTCAAAGAATCTTAAAGCCTAATTTATAAGGCCTTAAGGGGGCTAACTCATGTCTGGGTCAGATTTAGATCTAGAAAATGAAAGCATAGGAGACATGGGTGTACATGGGCTTGATGAGTATTTTCATATATTGGGTTAGCCTAGAGAAGTTTTTCAGCTAGGGTTTGGATTTATTAGGATTCTTATGATGTAATAGAAATTCTAGGATATATAAACTTAGTTATTATAACTTTTACAAGGAGTGGAATCAATATAGAGCTTTTCTCCCTAAATTCTTTTTTCTTCTCTCTTTGGTTCCAATGCCAAGCCCTAGGTGCCTCCATCTAATTTGTTCTTCTTCATGTTTCTGGATTAACACCTAGGTTCATGCAAGTGATCGAATCCATGGCTATGGCTCCGAGCAATCATAGGCATAACACTTGGTATCAAAGCGATATCAGGCCTTAATAGAGTATCCCTTGGCCACTAACCTTATCTTGTACCTTATACCTCCCTGCTTTGAAGGCTCCTCTTTGCGTTGATAAACCTACTTGCAACCAATAGATTTCTTTCCTTGTGGCAACTGCACTAATCTCCACGTCTCATTCTTATAGAGAGACTGCATCTCTTCGGACATTGCTTGAACCCAACTCTCTTTGTCCTAGCTATCCATAGCTTCTTTATAGGTGTAGGGATCTCCGTCTGCTATCACCAAGGCATATGATAGTGTATCCTCGAAGTCGTATCATTCTGATTGCTTGATATTCTTTTTGAACTTATGCAATGCAACCCCAATGTTTGTCCTAGATCCAGCTTGCTTCTGCTAGGCCTCCTAGCTTCTTTTATCCATTTGAGCTCTATCCACCTATGGAGACACCTTTGGTAAGTGCTTCACTTGAATACCAAGTCCTTCCAATGCATTTGCAAGTGGCAAAATAGAATAAGATATTAGCTATATAGTGCTACTCTGCTGAACCTCCTACTGCACCTACTGCTCCTTCATGTCATCTTGCCTTTAGAGAATTAAATTTTCATTAAAGATGATATCCCTATTGATGATGACCTTCTTCTCTAAGGGATCCCACAGTCGATATCCCTTAACTGCTCGTAGATGTCCCAAGAATACCATCTATCTTGACCTAACGTTCAACTTGCTCCGCTCACTAGCATTTATGTGCACAAATGCCATGCACCCAAATACCCTTAGATGGCTCAGCCTAATCATCCTTTTAGATCATTTTTTTTTTCTGAAATACCATCGTCTAGCTTGGTATGAGGTGATCGATTCATCAGATAACAGGCTGCATCTACTATATCAATTTAGAATGCCTTAGGAAGCCCTGCCTGCAGCTTCATGCACTATGCCTTTTTCAAAAGGGTTCTATTAATCCTTTGGTCCATCCCATTTTACTTAGAAGTTTCTTTCATCAAGAAGTGCCTTTTGATACTGCACTACTTATAAAATTTTTGGAACTCTTTGTTGGTGCATTCTCTACCATTATCTGACCATAAATACTTCAAGCTCCAACCTATCTCCTTCTCTATCTCAGATTTTCACACCTTTAACCTGGTGAAAACTTTTGATTTTTTCTTTATGAAGTTGACCCATACCTTTCTTGAGAAATTATCTATAAAGATCAAGAAGTATCTCACTCCGTTTCTAGCTAGAAATGGAGCCGATCCCCACATATTAGGGTGAACCAGTTCTAGTAGGGCTATACTGTGGGCTGAAATAATGGCAAACTATACTCTCCTCTGTTTATCCATCTAACATGGCTCACATACCTCTATAATTTCTCCATCCAGATCTAGAATCAGACTATGTTTGCTCAACTCCTTCATCCCATGGTCACCCATGTGGCCTAGATGGTAGTGCCATAATCGATGAGCCTCTTGCTGATCCTGTGCTGCAGCTGCTGCATCAGTTTTTCTGATCACCATAGATCCTTCCAACCTATAGAGGTTGTTCTCTATCCTCTTACCTCTCATCACTACCATAGCACCATTAGAGATATTAAAAACTCTACTTCTGATATGACTGCTGAAGCTACAACCGCTCCACTCCAGATAGCCTAGTGATATGAGATTTTTTTCAAATCTAGAACAAGCTTCATATTTATGAGAGTCCATACCATCCCATCAAACATCCTCACTCAAATGATCCCAATACCAGTGACTGTACACGGGTGATTATCTCTAAGTGTCATGCTTCCATCATCAATCTTGGTGTATGAAACAAACTAAGACTGGTTTGGGATGTAGTGATGTGAATAGGCTTAATCCAGAGTCAATACATTTGTGTATCTCTTGTGACCATTTGATACAACCAAGAGGTCATCCTCCACCTCACTATCAGCCACCATACTCAGTGCATCAGATCCACTCATCCCTTCCTTCTTGTTCTTCCATTGCGGGCAATTACGTCTGAAGTGCCCAATTTTGTTGCACTTGTAGCACCTGACTTCATTCCTATACTTGCTCTTTCGAGACTTTGACCATCTCCTTGATTTGCCTCTCTTCTTTGATCTTCCAAATCTCTCCCCCATAGTCAAGCCCTCTTGGGGAATACCTTTTTTGGTTAACTTCTTTCATTGTTCATTGGTTCACAGCACCGAGACCATATCTTTATACTCTAAGATTTTCTTGCCATAGAGCAGCGTCGTTACCAATGAATCATAGGACGAGGGTAGTGAGCATAATAGAAGAAATGACTTATCTTCTTCCTCCATCTTCATCCCAATATTTAGCAACTCATTGCATATCTAGTCGAACTTCTGAATGTGATCCAAGACATCTTCACCTTCCTACATTCGAAGGCTATACAGTCTCTTCTTCAACATCAGCTTATTGTACCTATTTTTTTCCATATATATGGTGCGCAACTTCAACTACAAATCTCTTAGGGTCCTGTCTTCTAAGACCGAATAGAGTGCCGCATCCACCAAGCATCCTCTGATCATAGAGCAAGCCTACTTTTCTAGGAACATCCACTGACGATCCGCCATCCTTTCAGGCTTCTCGTCCAATGTCTGATCCAAGTCAGCTTTGAAGGGAAATCCTGATTTCTCGGTCCAGGTTCGTCCAGATCTGATTAGATCAAGAGATATATTTCAAAAATTTTCTCTTGATCTCAATCAGATCTTGATATGTTTCAGATCTGATTCTTATTATTTTAATAAATAAAATAAAATAAGATAAATTAAATCAAATTTAATTTATCTGATTTGGGTAATCCTATTACCCTGTAGATGATTCTGATTGCAGCGGAAGGTTCTGGATCTTAGCCACGCAAGCGCCTGGCCTCTACCGGTATCCACTCGGGTTGGATCTGGAGAATCCTCTTCTTCTCTATCACACCTCCAAAAATCAGATCTGGATCTGATCTGGAGGATCTTCAAAACTCTTTTGAAGATCTGCAGTCGTCCTTTTGCAGCAGCGCAGCCTTCTTGCTTTTGATCGCCTTTCCTTGATCTGAATCGCACCAAACTAAGTCCAAAACACCTTTTGGACGTGGAGAGCAAGAGGAGAAGAGACTATGGCATGGAGAAGGAGGGGAGAGGCAGCCTTGGGGCATATCTAATAGCATTAGAATTAGGGTTGGGCGCAGGGTCTTATTTATAGACCTCTTGTGATCCAACTCCTCTTCCTCTCAACCAATCACAACCCTTTGTGAAATCAGATCTAAATCTGATTGGTTGGAATAGAGACCCCTGGATTCCTCCTTAGAGGGCGCCTAAGACCAGTCAAACTGGATTCTTAGTAGAACTCTGATTGGAATCCAAAAGGGAGGTGGAGTCCTTGTCCAACAAGGACTCCTAGGCGCCTCCTACTTGGGCTCACGCCACCCTTGGCGTGCGCCCTTCTCCTTGCCAGGTTCTGGCAGGGGGACAAGGCCCCCACCAGCTCTCCAATAGGTGCATGACATGTGGTCAAAAGTCAAAGGGTCAATGGTCAACGTTTGACCAGTCAAAGGTAGACTTTTGACCAAAGTCAAAGAACAAGAAATGGCAGGTGACCAAAAATGGCAGGTAATGTCTTACAAATAAGACAACCTATTCTGACTTGGACAACCTCCAGTCAGACCATATGAAGGCCTCTGATTGAGCACAAACTCCTTTGGCTCAGTCAGGACAACTTATTTATGATAGTAAAAGAAGAACGTTAGGTTCAATCGAGTGCTAGCACGATTTCCTTGAACCTAATTGAATCTCATTCAGATCAATTGAACTAGATCAGTTCAATTGATGATCACCAGATTCAAACCCTTGTTTGTGTGACCCAGTTAGGTTCAGTTCTGTATGGTAATGGGATATGTCATGATCTCTATCATAGACATCATCGAAACTCCTTTCGATGGATCAGAACTCTTCTGATTCGAACAGCTAGAATGATCGATCATCTAAATCATTCTAATTGCTCCCAAAATCCACCAGTGACACCTAGCAGTATATGGTGGCAACCCATCAGAGCTGAATGCGAACCTCTTGGTGCAGCTACCTGTGTGATTCAGTTCTTCTATCTTGAGCCCCGATCAGATTAGGGTTAAGGTGAACTCGTCAAACCCTAGTCTCTGTCATATGATGTAATCATTCGATTCGAGTCCAATGTGAAAATCTAAATAGAAACTCTTTCTATTATTTCACTCTACCATGGCCATGGATTTCTGGACTTGATTCTCATGATCATCATAGGGCTGCTCCTCTACCACCGAGGTAGATAGATCCCATCTTGATGCAATCCAGTTCCTACAATGAACATGCTATAGCCAACATACACCTCAGGGTTCCATATGGCTAGGAGACCGAGTAATGGTGTAGTCAAACTATAACACCCTCAAGGTGAACTGCCGATGCATCTCAGGTCAAAGAACCAGACACACTACTGCAGCATCGAGTCAGTCATTGACGAGAAGGTAGACTTCCCTAATGACTACTCGAGGTGGTCACGCTCAGTGCCCTCGTTCTCTAACGAGTACCTGTACTCTCGCTCCGATGTCTCCACACCGTAGACTCAAGACTCATCTACTAAAGAGAAGCGATCGTACACCAACCTTCCGGATCAATCACCATCCTCGTGATGATCCTATGGTCGGGAGCTGTTTATGAGTTAATAATGATTATTCATGTCTTAAATTTTCAACTCTTGAAAATATGAATTATCATTACCATTAACTCAAAGGATGTATCACAGACACTAAATACACATATATGATAGAAAATAACCCATTTCATTAATTATAGTCAAAATTACAATTTTGCCCCTAGAAGTGTATTACAAGTGTCAGCCAATTCTGGCTTCTAGGGCACATATATCTAACAAGCTTGAACCAGGAGATCTTCCATCCAAACTTTTCACATGAAAAAGTTTTCTTTTCCATCAAACTTTTTGAAATCAACCTTCATGTTGCTTTCTATGGCTGGATCTAAGCCAAAATGCAACACGAACTTCAAGGGATTTAAGAAATACTTTGATAGGATCTTGTTGAATTTTTAGCACCTGAAGATCTTCAATTTTTTAGCATCTTCTCCTCCTTCCACACAACTTGAGCTCTGATACCACTTGTTATGATTTATTTTCTGAATCTATAGAGATCCTTGTACCTTCTATCAATCCCTAAGAAGCAAGTTGGAGATGATAGCAAGCAAGGATGAAGATCAGATGATTGGTAGTTTAGGCAACAGCTAAAGAGAAAGAGAGAAGAGAGAAGAAAACTAGGTTTTTAAGGAAGAAAGGGGATTTTATTCCTCTTGGCAGAAAATCTATATATACAAAGTATATATAGAGACTCAACTCTAAAAAACTCTCCTAGGCTAATTCATACATGAAGACACTCATCCAAGCCCACGTACATCCATGCCTCGCATGCTCTTATCCCTTGGACTAAAACCCTAGTCCAATATACGAATTAGTCACCTTAAGACCTCTTAAACCGGGCCTTAAGACTTCTTGGATTAAATCCAATTCAAGACTAAATAAAAAATCCTATGCTCATTTGTCTGCCTATCTGAGCTAGCTCGACAAAGATTTGAACCGGCTCGACTACATGTCAAGCCATAGAATTCTGACACTTATTCTCTATTTGGCAGAGAGAGCTAGCTCAATTTTAGTCCGAGCTGGCTCAATCTCAGCTCGAGCTAGCTTGACCCGTATCCAAGCTAGCTCGATAATATGCCAGCCCCTTACCATGGCTGATATAACTTCGATCGATCCTAGCCTTCAGGAGCTGCCACTTTGACTCCTTCACGATCTCCCAAGATTTGGGAGCACCATCCTTACTCTTTTACAACTGGTGGGTCATGTGGCTGCTCTCAGTAAATTCATTTCTGGGTCAGCCAAAAAGTGCCTTCTATTTTTTAAAATCCTCAGAAAGATAAAGGGTTTCAAGTGGTCAGAGAAATGTCAAGCAACATTCGAAGAACTCAAGTGATATCTCAAATAACCACCACTACTTTCCAAGCTGATTGTAGCTAAGGATTTATATTTATATTTATATTTATTGGTCTCGCCTATTGCTGTCAACTTGGTGCTCATTCGAGAAGATGTTGAAAGCCAAGAATAGATCTATTACACCAGTAGGATCTTTTAGAATATAGAAATGAGGTATTCAAAAGCCAAGAAGATGACCTATATGCTCGTCACCACTGTGAGGTAGCTCCATCCATATTTTCAAGCCCACTGGTGATCATCTTAATGGATTAGCCCCTAAAGGCAATTTCAAAGGAACAACATCTCGGGGCAGATGGCGAAATGGGCAATTGAGCTTGGAAATATGATGTTAACTATCGTCCTCAACTAGCAATGAAAGCTCAAATTTTGATCGATTTCCTTATGGAATGCACTATACTAGACAAGGAATCGACTACAAAATTATCCAAGGAGATAGAATCCCCTCGTTGGATCCTCCATATAGACAAGGCCTTAAAATCTCAAGGATATGGAGCCAGGCTTAATCTTGCAAACCCAAAAGGAGCTGTAGCAGAGTATGTACTTTGGTGCCTCCAACAATGAGACCAAATATAAAGAGTTGATCGCAGTCGTCGGCATTGCCAAAGAGCTCGAGATAAAAGATCTAAGGATCTTCACAAAATCGTATACTATAAGAAAAGTCACATACACCCATGCTTTTTAGTCACATAAAGTACATACGTGGATAAAAGATCAAATTCTTTAAAAAAGATTGTATATACCCACATTTATCAAATGTAAAAATGCTATAATTAATTTTTAACATACATTTTAATAATTAAATATGAGTAAATCAAATCTACTAAAGGATAAATGTGGGTAACTCAAATCTGCTAAAAAATATACTAAGTATTGAAGAAAATTAACTAATGCCAATAGAGGAGTGCCAAAATAAAGAAAAAAAAGCACCAGCCCCATCTCTCTTGATTAAGTAAAATAATAAAATTACTATCCATCCCACCAATAGAAACCCCGATGCCCTATCTCCTGGATCAGACCGCATAAAGGCACAATACTAAAAATAAAGACTTCACTAACATAATTTATTGATGGACGTGATCCATCAAAAATTTCTGATAGATCAATAATAAATTTTCATAAAAAAAATAGCAACAAAACATAATTGATATGTATCAAAATCTCTAATAAATTTTTAATGAATTATTTGTTAGAAACAACTCTAACAAAAAATCCATCAAAAAATTTTAAAAAAATTAAAAAAATATCAAAAATATTTATAATCGATTTAGTGATAAATTATTAGTCAGTGATTTTTTGACAAAAAATTCTATCAAAAGTATAATTTTAAAAAATTTTAAATTATTGAGATAATTATTTCTAATAGAAAGATGGTTAGAAATATTTTAACAAATAGAAGTAGATTTTATAATAGATAATCCATTAAAAATTCATGTCATAAATTTGAAAATAAAATATGTAATGGACAATCTATCAGAAATTAGCATCACAAGTTTGAAAATAAAATTAAAAATTATGATAGATAATCCATCAAAAATTAGCATCATAAGTTTGGAAAATAAAGTTTAAAATATATTTTTTTATAAAATAAATTTATAATAGATAGATGAAAAGATTTGAACTTAAAATCCTTAGATAGCATATCCACTATCTTACCCACCAAAGTCTAACCAAATCTAATATATATTAGGACATTTATACCATTTAAATCCTTACATATAAATCAAGTCAAAATTCTTACCCATTGACTCGAAGAGAGCTAGCTGAATCTAAAAAAATAGATTGGATTTTGATCAAATTTTGAACTTTCAAATAAAATTTTATATTTATTTTTTAAAAATTATCAATAAAAAAATATTTTTGATCATATTTTAGATTTTCAAACTCAGATCCAAATGCGAATTTCATTTGGATCATATTTGTTGATTTCAAGTTCGAGCTAAATCCAAAATAAGTAAAATGTCGATTCAAAATTTTGATTAAAATCTGGATTAGATTTTTGGATCACAAAGATCCATTGTCATTCTTAAGGTGAGATAAATTACTCTCTTATTGTTAAGTCATCTTTTATTTTTTTTAAATTATCAATAAAAAATATTTTTGATCAGACTTTGGATTTTCATACTCGAATCCAAATCTAAATGCAAATTTCATTTGGTCAATCTAGAAAATTGATTAAAATCCAGATCAAGTTTTTGGATCATAGAGATTTATTGTCATTCTTAAGGTGAGAAAAATTGCTTCCCTACTATTAAGTAGGTTGGCAATGGATTGGGTTGGCCCATATTCATACCCATCTCACAAGTAAAAATCTCATATCCATATCCATTCTATACCCATCGTGGGTCGGGTCGGGTCGGATCAAGTGGAAATGTGGGTCGAATCGGATCGGATATATAAGAGAAATTGGTCAGATCGGGTATATATAAATAATATAAAATCATCATAATTTTGAATGATGGATATGTATTAAGGTTTTCTCAAATTGGATTCGGATTGGGGCATATCATTATCCGTATCTAAACTAAATTCACTTTGGATATTTTTTTTAGAACCCATACCCATCTTGGATTCTAATAACAATTAATTTCAACCAAAATTAAAGAACAAAATTGCATCCTTCTAACTCAAAATTTCATAAAGAAACATCCAATAGTGTGGTAGAGAACTATCAAGCATCTATATTGATGTATATTTAATTTTATTTCAGCTATGTAATCAATATATTTTTTATATTTATAAAAACTTAAAAATTTGAATAATATTTTTGGATATGGGGTGAGCATAGAGCTATGGTGAAAATTTAATTCTTCTAAATTAGCCATATACTTACATGGTTAATGCAATGCATCTACTAAAAATTAGGTGCATTTAGATTACAGCCATCAACATCTTCCATTGCATCACAGTTGGACATATTTTATATAGATAAACCCCATTCAGCTGCTCCAATCCTCCCACCCTCGACCCTAAAACCCCAGCCAACCTCCCAGCTCCCGTTCAGCCCTCCCACCCTCGACCCCAAAACTGAAGAAAATCCAGTAGGATTTATAGCATGTAATTCAAAATTTTTTCAAATATTTATAGTAATGAAAGCTAAAATTAATCAAACATTAATTTTACAGCATGCATTGATCATATCAATTACCCTACTCAGGATCTAGACATGCTAATATGTAATTTAAAAATTTAAATACGATCGATCAGCAAATCGTATTTGCTGATCGATTCGAGTTCAGAACTCGATACCTATACGCGGATAGTTGATCTCCATAATCTGAATCCATCAAAAGAAGCTATGGTATCGCACTGCAGCCACATACTTATTCGGTCTCTATGGATGATCCATATAGAGCTTCTGATCTTGATTAGCTCCACCAGAGTGCTAGCTTCTTATCGGAGCCTTCGACAGCTGATCTTGATCAATCCAATCGATTGCCTTCTTTTTGATCTCTTGGATACTCTAAAAAATTAGAACATATGCTTCGAAGAATGATGAAGTGGTGTTTTAAATTTGGTAGCAATCCGATGCTCAAGCACTCGATCTCTCCACCTGAATCTAGAGTCCCAACTCTAGGGTTTTGCATTCACCAAAAATCCTGATGCCCGAGAACTCTCTCAAGCCCTTTCTTGGATGAATTTCTCCATGAAACAAATTTTCACGGATAGAAGAGACTCTCTCCTATAGGTCACCTACATTCAAAACAATTTTAAATTGCCGAGTAAAGAAAACAAAATTCAAAAAATGGTGTGAGAGGAAGCATGGGTGCAAGAGTGCTATTCTCTCTCTAGACTTTTCTCTCACCCAAGGTAAGTGCGCCCCACTGGATTTCTCTCTCTAAGAAACCTTCCCACACCCCTCTCTGATCCTTCACATAAAACCATAGATGCCCAGGTGAAAAATATTTTTAAATGGGCGACCATAGTGTACATTACGCGTGGATAAGATAAGTGGTTTAAACTTGAATTCAAAATTCAAGTTTGATTCTTATCCACCTCCAACGCCTACCAAAAGTGGGTAACACATAGAAGGACTCTCCTTCTATGTGCCCATGCTAAAAAGCACATCAAAATATGTGACAAAACCAAAATGGGGTGTGGAGAGGTGAATGGATAAAGATGGGAAGTTAAAGAGTTAACCAAAAGTTTTGAATTCAAAATTCAAAACCAATATCAACTTGATCCAACTCTTGGACCAGGTCAAAAGCAAAAGAATAGGGTGACAACTTTAGATATTAGCATGGAGAAAAGTCACACACATCCCATAATGTGCGTGAGAAAGGAAAAGGTCAAAATAGGGTGGCATAGGGAGAAAGTTTAAATTCAGACTTACCTTGAATTTTCCAAATTGGTTTCAACCAAACCAAAATTTCAAGCTCCAATTAGATCAGGTTAAACCCAACCAAAATAGGCTTAACCCAATCCAATAAAATTTTAATTAAATTAAAAATTAATTAGGTCGAGTTTCTGATCAAATCAGGATCAAATCTTCTATAGCGATTAGGTCATCTTATGATCTGATCGGATCAAACCCAATCGAATCTAATTTGATCGAACTTGATCGAATCCTCATCACTCAATCAAATTAAGCTAATCAGTAATCAAATTGCTAATTAATCCTTCAATAATCATAGAGTTCCAATCGGATGGGTATCCGGACAATAGAATTTCATCAACATGAAACTCTTAAAGAGTCCCAAACCAATGGGACTCTTGAATCCAATATCCTAAATGAATGAAACTCGTGATCATAGAGTTCCAGACTAGTGGGACTCTTGATTAGAGAGTCCTAGATGACTAGGACTTAAAGTTTCAGTCTAGTGAAACTCTTAACCATAGTGTCCTAGTTCATCAAGACTCATGATTAGCCATTAGATTAGGTAAGAACTCCTTATGTGTGTGATCCTATAGGTTCGAATTCTAAGCCAATAACACAAGAATTGATTTTCTATACCAATTGATGTGA
This sequence comes from Cocos nucifera, assembly GCA_006176705.1. Lineage (NCBI taxonomy): Eukaryota > Viridiplantae > Streptophyta > Magnoliopsida > Arecales > Arecaceae > Cocos > Cocos nucifera. Next base: position 52,739 of record QRFJ01001204.1, read on the forward strand.
CTATCAAGCAATGGTATCTAACGTCCGGATAGGTCAAAAAGTCACAATGCAATAATGACAAATCTGTGGCATATGCTTACCATATAATTCATTCTTTTGATCTCGATGCTCAAAGGATGATCTAGGATTTACTGTTAATCCTAAAATTCATCCACAGTGTATTTCAAAATTCAGTGTCCATCGAATAGACCACCTATTGTGGGGTATCAATACGCTTTGATATCACTTATTAAGGATTTAGTACCAGTGGATTATGACAGAAAGAAAGAAGAAAACAAAATAAGAATAATCAAGTACGTGGATCAGCTTAAAGGCTCGCCTCCATGGGGTATGCAAACTTTACTATAAAAATGGAAGAGATACAAAAGGAGATTACCCACTCTTAACTCATGTGTACAATCTTCTCAACAAGAAGTTATCTAGAACAAACTCTATTTTGGAGACCCCTTTAAACGATCGTAGTTTGCTACCTAGCTGTCTATCAGAAGTTCCTACTCTTGCTATCTGTTGGTATCTTTTTCTCTACTCTCTGGATCTCAGGCTCTCTTAAAATCACTAATCCACCGACCACAAAGCTCTCGGTCTGCTGCTTATAAAGACCACGAAAGTCCAAATCCAAGTCAAATGTGGAGATAACAATCCTAAGAGGATTTGGGTGTCCGCATGAAGAAAGGATCCCTCGCATCGACGAGACTGCTTGGGCCCAGGCCACGCCCGCGCACGTGCCTGGGCCTGGACCATGCCGTGCGCACTCAGCCTGGGCCATGTGCCCGTGCAGGACTGCACCCGCGCTGGGCCGTGAGCCCGTGCCTGGGCCATGGGCAGGGCTACCGGGCGGTGCCCGTGTGCTGGCTGGCCTGCATGCCAGTGTGTGCCTAGGCCGGCCCCTATGGGCCCATGCACCTGGGTCGCACATCCATGAGCCTGCCAATCATGGGCCCCACTTTGGCGATCCATCTAATGCTCCTTAGCGTGTATCTTCACTATTTGATCTTCGATGGGGTATTCTTGGACTTCATTCATCATCCTGGACCTCGCTATGAACTTAATATGGGAGAATTCAAGACATTTTTCTCAACAATCTTTACATCGACTCAATATTCGATCTCCACCTATTTGAGAGTTCGTCTAGCGCCCCCATATCTTGGGACAATCGCCTGCTGATCATGGATGAGCAAACATGAAAATCGAGCCAGGCCGCTCGATCCCACCTCCGTCAATTGCTGTGATCTGTCTAATCTGAGATCTGCTCGGGGTAGCTTCCTACGATAATAGAAACTTCACCTTGTAATGTTGCATGTCGTCCTTTCGAGTCTCTCATCCCGTGCTCGATCCATCTCCACCTGGTGCTCCACCTCGCACTGGGCTCCCTAACATGAGATAATATCCTCCATACTTTCTTCCTCTTAGCACCGTCCTACTACCGCATATGACCTTCAAGATTTCTCCATCAGCTTTTCATCTGAAGCCAATCGAATCCAGTCTACTCAGTGAAATTAGATTCTTCTTAAAGCTACGTATGTATCAGACCTCATCCAACTTCTTCACTATTTCATCATGGAGTTTCATGTTGACTGTCCCGCTGCCCTTGATCTCTCTACTTGATCCATCTGGTAGGAACACAGTGCCCTCACTGGTTTCCAAGGAGTCAAACATCTCCTCTCTGCAACATACATGATGGAAATAAGTAGAATCTATAATCCACTAGGAGGAAGAAGCAGATACCTCATCAATAACTAAAAGGATATCATCATTGCCTTCTATATCGCTACTAGATATCGCCTTAGTAGCCATCATCTGATCCTTGAGTTATGGGCAATCCATGACTCGATGCCCCAACTTATCTCATCTGTAGCATCTAATCTTGCTTTGATCCCTAGTCTTGGACCTGAATCATCCTCCTCGCGATCCTCTGCCACTCCATCTACTACCTTCTGCTCTTTCAGAAACCACCAAAGTTGAGCTGCCACCATCTGAGCCCGAAGTTGGGTTCTCCCTCCTAAGAATCTCATTCTGGAGAATCACCATAGTGACTTCATCCATCTTGATTGTGCTCTTTCTTACTACAAAAGTAGTCACCAAGGACTCATACGAAGGGAGAAGCGATGCAAGCAAGACCAATGCTCTGATCTTCTTCTTAACTTTTTTACCAATACTAAGAAGGTCGGTGAGGATCTTCTGAAAGTTGGATAGATGCTTCTGCATGCTCTTTCCTTCGTCCATCTATAGTTGATAGAATTACCTCCAAAGGAAGAGGGTGTTGGTGAAGAACTTTATCATGTACAACTCCTTGAGCTTCGACCACAGCATCATCGAGAAAGTCTCGCCAAGTACATATATCACCACATCATCCGTTAGGTACAAGTGGATCGTGCTTACCACCTGCATCTGGATCCGCTATCAATTCTTCATCTCTATGGTGGCTGGCATCTCGTCGTACAAGAGAGCATCGATCAAACCATGTTGGATGAGGACATTCTTTACCCTTGCTTGCCAAAAGAAGAAATTATCATTCCCATCAAACCTATTGATCACCATCTTGATTGCGCTTGTCTTCTCCATGTTCTTCAATCTCTATCACCACTGCTGCAATCTACACTTCGGTACCATTTGGACTCTGATACCAATTATTAGGGGGTATCAACATACTTTGATACCACTTATTAAGGATCTAGTACCAGCAGATTGTAATAGGATGAAAGAAGAAAATAAAATAAGAACAATCAAGTATGTGGATCAACCTAAAGGCTCACCTATATGGGGCATACAAACTTCACTATGAAAAAGAAAGAGATACAAGAAAGATTACCCTCTCTCAACTTACGTATATAATTCTCTCAACAAAAAGTTATCCTGAATAAACTCTCCCTTGGAGACTCTCTGAAATGATCATAGTCCGTGGCCTAGCTATCTGTCCGAAGCTCCGGCTCTTGCTGTCCGCTGGCACCCTTTTTTCTGCTCTCTACATCTCAGGCTCTCTCAAAATCACCAAGCCACCGGCCACAAAGCTCTCGGTCTGTTGCTTATAAAGGTCATGAAAGTCCAAATCCAAGTCAAATACGGAGATAACAATCCTGATAGGATTTAGTTGTCCATGCGAAAAAAGGATCCCGCATGTTGGTGAGGCTACTTGGGCCCAGGTTGCGCCCGTGTGCACGCCCGGACCTGGGCCTCGAGCCCGCACACCCATGCTGGGCTGCGCCCGTGCCTGGGCCATGCATTCGCTGGCTCGTGCGCCAATGTGCTCCTTGGCCAACCCCCGCGGGCTCGCATGCCTAGGTCATGCCTCCATGGGCCTGTCAGCCATGGGCCCCACATTGGCAATCCGTTCGATGCTCCTTAGCACGTATCTTTACTATCTGATCTCCGATTGGGATATTCTTAGATTCGTTGAACTCCGTTCATCATTCTGGACCTCGTTGTGGACTTAATATGAAAGAATTCAAAGTATTTTTCTCAACACCATCCTGATCGAGGGTTTGCTAAATTAAAATACAATGATGTATTTGCTCCAACACTTAAAGGAGTCAATCTCATTTTGACTCACACACCGACTTCACAAGTACTTGACTGCACCCAATAGCCTTCCATCACTAAATTAGAAATTCAAGTAGTCCAGTACCTAAGTGCAGTAAGTTGCTTGCAAGTCACCATGGTGATCTCAGATCTAAGGTACACTTATATCTATATCCTTTGCGAGCAACTCTTGATTGTAGAGAGCTCGGTAGTTGAATCATGTTCAGTAAAATATATCCCTACACTTCACCTGCATGCCATAATAATATCTTCATATTTCTTGGTTAAGAGGACAACCAATACTTATGGCACACAATGATCTACACTCGATACATTATTATCTGGATAATAATGAATCATTTGATCGTAAACTAGTTTTAAGGACTAAATGATAAACCCTCTTTTGTTGAGTTTAAATAGTCATGAGGACTTCATCATATGAGAGTTCATTATAGGAAGATGCACAAGAGTGATAAAATATCAAAATAATAAGTTTATTTATTTATAATAATTTAAATATAATTATATTTAGCTCAACCATCTATAATCTAGATAATTGACTTTAGGATACATTTTTTAACAACTCCCACTTAAACTAAAGCCACTCAGAAGAGTATCGAATATCCATCTTCCATTTGTGATTGTTGAACTCTTTGATTCCGAGAGCCTTGGTAAAGGAGTCGGCCACGTTCTTCTTTCCATTGATCTTTTGAAGCTCGACGTCACCTCATTTCATGATCTCTTGTATAAGGTGATAGCATCGCAGAATATGCTTGGTGCGCTGATGTGCCTTTGACTCCTTCATTTGAGCTATGGCTCGAGTACTATCACAGTATAGCAGAACCAAACCATCCAAGGAGGGTGCCACTCCCAGCTCGTCGATGAACTTCCATAGCCATACAGCTTCCTTTGCAGCATCGAATGCCGCGACATACACCATCTTACACACAAAATCAGCTATAGTGTGCTGCTACTCTTCCAGCAGACTACTCCACTGTTCAGGATAAACACATAACCTGACACACTCTTACTATCATCGTAATCTGACTAAAAACTAGAATTAGTGTATCCCACAAGTATCAAGTCAGTATTTCCATAGATGAGCCATTGGTCTTTGATATTTCTCAAATACTTCAGGATATCTTCACAACCTTTCAGTGATTCTCATCTAGATCAGACTGGTATCTGCTAACTATCCTTAGTGAGTATGCCACGTCTGATCTCGTACACATCAAGGCGTACATAATAAAACTTACTACCGAAGCATATGGTATTCTACTCATACTCTATCTCTTGAGTAGTTATCAGACAACCTCTCTTTGAGAGAAAAATTTTATGACCTATCGGAAGATAGCCCTTCTTAAAATTCTCCATGCTGAACCTCTTTAGCATGGTATCAATATACGTAGATTGGGACAATCCAAGCAACCTTTTAAATCTATCCCTATAGATCTTCATCCCTAGGATGTAGGATGCTTCTTCTAAGTCCTTCATGGAGAATTATGATGACAGCCAAACCTTTATTTTCTATAGAGCAGGGATGTCATTCCCAATCAAGAGAATGTCATCGACATACAATACAAGAAACACATTTACAGAACTATTAGCCTATTTATACACACACAGTTCCTCTTCATTCTTAACAAAGCCATACGTTTTGATTAACTTATCAAAATGCATGTTCCAACTTCAAGATGTCTGCTTCAATCCATAGATGGATCTTTGAAGCCTGCACATCTTTTACTCATCTGTGGATGTGAACCCTTCAAGCTATATCATATACACCTCTTCATCCAGCTCTTCATTAAGGAAAGCCATCTTCAAATTTATTTGCTAGATCTCATAGTCTAGGTATGCTGCTATCGTAAGTATAATTCGAATGGACTTGAGCATTGTCATCGGAGAAAATATCTCGTCATAGTTAATACCATAACACCGACGATATTCCTTAGCAACCAGACAGGATTTATAGGTCTCCATCTTTCCATTTGCATCCCATTTTCTTTTAAAAATTTACTTACATCCAATGGGTTTTACCCCTTCAGGTGGATCAACCAGTGTCCATACACTGTTGATCTTCATGGACTCCATTTTGGACTTCATGGCTTCTAGCCTCTTATCGAAGTCAGACCTCTACACAACATCTATGTAGGTGATTGGATTCTCATCATTCTCATTGAGTTCAACAGGATCACCATTTCGAACCAAAAAATCATAGTATCTATCTAATTAACATAGTACTCTATTGGATCTCCTTGGTGCCTCTTTAACGGGCTCTGAGTTTGATCTTATCAAATCTAGTTCTGTAGGCTTACTAGAATGTGTCGGTTCTTCCACCTATCAAACTTCATTAAGCTCAACATTAGAGATAGTTGCTCCTTCAATAAGGAACTCCTTTTCCAAAAAGACTATCCTATTGCTGACGAGCACCTTTTATTCTTCAGCATGGTAGAAGTAATAACCCCTAGTTTTCTTGGGATGTGCTATGAACAAGTACTTATTAGACCTAGGTCCAAGCTTTTTTGATTGAAAATATTTTACATAAGTCGAACATCCCCAAATCTTAAGGTGAGAGAGTGTCGGCCTACGCCCAGTCCATATCTCATATGGAGTTTTTACGACAGACTTGCTTGGAATATTATTCAAAATAAAGCAAGCAGTCTTAAGTGCATACCTCCAAAATGAAATTGGCAGACTTGTAAATCCCGTCATGGACCGAATCATATCTAACAAGATCTAATTCCTCCTTTCAGATACATCATTATATTGTGGTGTTCTAGAAGGGATCTATTATGAGAGAATTTCATTCTCTCTTGGATATGTTAGAAACTTGTTAGAAAGGTATTCACCTCCTCGATCAGATCGAAGAATTTTAATACTCTTCCCAAGTTATTTTTTTACCTCATTTCGATATCATTTGAATATTTCAAACGAATTAGATTTACTCTTCATAAGATAGATATACCCATACCTAATAGGTCATCAGTAAATATAATATAGTAATACTCACCTCTAACACATGTATTCATAGGTCCACATACATTAATATGTACTAGATCTAGAAGCTCAGAGGTCCGTTCATCTTTTTCAGTAAAAGGTGATTTTGTCATCTTACCAAGAAGGCAGGACTCATAGGTATTCAATGATTCACAATCATGGATGTCAAGGATATGCTTCTTGACTATCCTGTTGATCCTATTCTTATTTATATGATTGAGCCTACAGTGCCAAAGATGAGCATCAGTAATATTATCTAGTTTTGGTCATTTATTTGACGTGTATATTACACTAATAGACTATGATAAAATGTAGATGTCATTACTTAATTATCCTTGCATTACTATAATACCATTCATAATGATATCATAATAATTATTTTTATTGACAAATAATAATCATCCTAGGCCAAAAGCCTAACAGATATTATATTCATCATAAAAGATGGACAATAGTGATAGTCACTTAAAATAATAGTTTTATTTTTGAAAAATAGCTCAAGAGTTTTCAATGCTAGGATTGAAACTTTTCTTCCATCTCCAACATTAAGGAATCTTTTGTTGTCCTCAAATTTTCTACCAATTTGAAGTCCATGCAATAAATTGCATATGTGAATTGGACTTTCGATATCTAATACCCAGGTAGATGTATCACAAACAGTGAAATTGCAAGGTATTATCATATAACATCCTTGCCCAGCAACATCTTGTTGGTTATCTTTGTTCAGTCTATTCGAGTTAAGAGAACCATTCCTCTCTGGATCTGCCTGATTAGAATCAATACTAGACTTCTTATAATTAGGTCCTAAATACTTGCCACTGTCCAATAGTGAATGGAGCGGACTTGCACTAGTCATTCTATATATTTGAAAGAAAAATATGAAATCTAATTAGTACTTGAATAAATTTAAATCCTAAAGACTTAGACTTTAGTCTAAAGATCCTTCCACTATTTTTAATGAATTGATAGTCTCTACCTCTAATTCGAGAAATTACACTAACTCCTTAGTGGATACTGAAATCTATATAAACTACAAACGGACTCAAGAAAAGCTCTGACTAACTCGTGTGCATCTACAGGTAGGTTCATAATCAATTATTTCTCCAAATAATTTTCAGTAATTAAGTTTTGCCCCAGAAGCCAATTCAGTAGGCTATGGCCTCTACTAAAAGATCTGGTTAGGTCCAACCATTAACATGATTGACTTTGGTGCATCAAACCAATGATAATCAAGCCTGCGGAAAGCTCTGGCTAATCTAATCACAATTAAGAGAGTGTGACCTAATCATCATATAATGGATAGTAATTTCAATATCCAAATGAACACCAGGTGTAAGGCACCTCCAATGTCCATCTAGAAAATTGGACTCATTACTATTTATCTTAATGGGAGGCTATGACTCGATTATCTCCATAACTTAGTCATTTTAAGGATCTAATAATTAAAAAATTTAGGTTATATATGATTTAAGGGTAGAAAGGATATGGACCAAATTTCTTCCACGGACTTCACCAAGTCAAGTCCTTCCACTGACTTCACCAAGTCAATAGGTTAGGACTAGGATCAATTTAGGTCCATGGGCATCTTATTCAGTCTTACTGATTGAAATCAGTTAAATTGATTCTTAATGATATGGGTTAGTCCAAATTTTCAAGTGATCTAATCAAATTTCAATCGATCATGTTGGTCAGGTAAGTGAGATATGAAAGGGATATGCCATTAACTCGTCAAAGATCGAATCAGTGTGAGTAGCTCCCAATTAAAAATCACTAGTCCAGACTGCCAAACTTACCTTAGACATTAATCAGTTAATTAGGTTTAATCTGATCAACCTAGCAATTTCGGACTTAACCCAGTAGCCATGAATCAAGTCCATCTAGTTAAAGACATGAACTTGTCCAACTACAACTATTGGAGTTGATTCTAGAGTGTCCTTGATCTAATATAATTCAACATTTGGTTAGATTTGATCAATTACTCCAAATTAATCCATTCTTTAACTAACCTTAGGTCTAACCTAATTAATGAACCTAATTCATCTAATTCTTTAACCCACAGTCTTATGACTATATCTTAGAATCTTTAATTCATAATTCTAGATTCTATAAATAATACTTAATTTTTTTAATTAAGTTTTTGGGCTAATGGGTTGGGGTTCGATATTTTAAAAATAAATTTTAATTTTTAATTTTTTATTTTCTATTATCCAAATAGGTTGACTCGTTTCAGAAATGGATCGGCTCATTTCTTAAACAGCAACCTATTGCTAGTTTTAAATAGAAAATAAAATATACTGAAATCAAATCATGAATTATTTTTTAGATCTAATCTAAACACATTCATGTTTAACTTTTTTATTGAAATAATTTTAATCATAAAAATTCTTTCATCGTTCATCTTAATGAATGAGTTCATGGTGGCACTCCTACCGTCATAAAGGATCCCACTGAATGGGAGGAGATGGCCTTTAAACCATACTTCTTCCTTATGATCGAATGGCTTGGTGGCTCATTCATCTTCGATTACTAAGCTATCTGGATCTAATATATCATATATGCAAGTATTTAAATTTTTTAATTAACATATTAGAATATGTCAAGCAACCTGGCTCTGACTCTGATACCACTGAAGGAAATCCAGTAAGGTTTATAGCATGCAATTCGAAACTATTTTAAATATCTACAACAACGAAAGCTAAAATTAATCAAACATTAATTCTACAGCATGCATTGATCATATTAATTATCCTACTCAGGATCTAGATATGCTAATATGTAATTTAAAAATTTAAATGCAATCGATCAGCAAATCGCATTTACTGACTGATTCGAGTTCAGAACTCGATACCTATATGCAGATAGCTGATCTCCATAATCTGAATTCACCAAGAAGTTATGGTGTTGCACTGTAGCCGCACACTTATCCGACCTCTATGGATGCTCCACACAGAGCTACTAGTCCTGATAAGCTCTACTGGAGTGCTAGCTCCTTGCTGGAGCCTTCGACAGCTAATCTCGATCAATCCAATCGATCACCTTCTTTCTGATCTTCTGGATACTTCATAAAATTAGAACATATGCTTGAGAGGATGATGAAGTGGTGTTTTGAATTGGTGACGATCCGATGCTCAAGCACTCGATCTCTCCATCCGAACCTAGAGTCTAACTCTAGGGTTTTGCATTCACCGAAAACCCCGATGCCCGAAAACTCTCTCATGCCCTTTCTCGGATGAATTTCTCTATGAAATAAATTTTCACGGATAGAGGAGACTCTTTCCTATAGGTTGCCTACATTCAAAATAATTTTAAATTAGCAAGTAAAGAAAACAAAATTCAAAAAATGGTGTGAGAGGAAGCATGGGTGCAAGAGTGCTATTCTCTCTCTTTGGACTTTTCTCTTGCCCAAGGTAAGTGTGTCCCACTGGATTTCTCTCTCTAAGAAATATTCCCATGCCCCTCTCTAATCCTTCACATAAAACCATGCATGCTCAGGTAAAAAATATTTTTAAATGGGCGACCATAGTGTAAATTATGCATGGATAGGATAAGTGGTTTAAACTTGAATTCAAAATTCAAGTTTGATTCTTATCCACCTCCAATGCCTACCAGAAGTGGGTAACACATAGAAGGACTCTCCTTCTATGTGCCCATGCTGAAAAGCACATCAAAATGTGTGACAAAATCAAAATGGGGCATGGAGAGGTGAATGGATAATGATGGGAAGTTAGAGAGTTAAACAACATATTTGAATTCAAAATTCAAAACCAATATCAACTTGATCCAACTCTTGGACCGGGTCAAAAGCTAAAGAAGAGGGTGACAACTTTAGATATTAGCATGGAGAAAAGTCTCACACATTCCATAATGTGCATGAGGAAGGAAAAGGTCAAAATAGGGTGGCGCAGGGAGAGTTTAAATTCAAACTTACTTTGAATTTTTCAAATTGGTTTCAACCAAACCAAAATTTCAAGACCCAATTAGATTAGGTTAAACCTAACCAAAATAGGCTTAATCTAACCCAATAAAATTTTAATTAAATTAAAAATTAATTAGATCTAATTTTTGATCAAATCAGGGTCAAATCTTTCATAGCGATTAGGTCATCTTATGATCTGATCAGATCAAACCCAATCGAATCCAATTCAATTGAACTTGATCGAATTCTTATCGCACAATCAAATTGAGCTAATCAACAATCAAATTGCTAATTAATTCTTCAATAATCATAGAATTCCAATCGGGTAGGTGTCCGGGCAATAGAGTTTCATCAACATGAAATTCCTGAAGAGTCCCAAACCAGTGGGACTCTTGAATCTAGTATCCCAAATGAATGAAACTCATGATCATAGAGTCTCAGATCAGTAAAACTCTTGGTCATAGAGTCTCAGTCCAGTGGGACTCTTGATCATTATTTTTAGGTTATCAGAACTCATGGTTAGCCATCAGATCAGGTAGAAACTTCTTATATGTGTGATCCCATAGGTTCGAATCCTAAGTCGGTAGCACAAGAACTGATTTTTTGTACCAATCGATGTGACCATCTAGCAATAGTATCTGACATCCAGATTGATCAAAAAATTATAATGCAATAATGACGAACCTGTGGCATATGGTTATCGTATAATTCATTTTCTTGACCTCGATACTCAAAGGATGATCTAGGATTTACTATCAATCTTAAAATTCATCCATAGTGTATTTTAAAATTCAGTGTCCATTGAATGGACCACCCCGATCAAGAATTTGCTAAATTGAAATACAGTGATGCACTTGCTCCAACACTTGGAGGGGTCAATCCCATTTTGATTCACACACTGACTTTACAAGTATTTGACTGCACCTAGTAGCCTTCCATCACTGAATTAAAAATTTAGGTAATTCGATACCTAAGTACAATGAGTTGCTTGCAAGTCATCATAGTGATCTTAGGTCTAAGGGATACTTATACCCATATCCTTTGTGAGCAACTTTTGACAGTAGAGAGCTCCATAGTTGGGTAATGTTCAGTGAAATATATCCTTATACTTCACCTACATGCCATAACAGTATCTTCATATTTCTTGGTTAAGAGGACAACCAATACTTATGGCATATATCGACCTACACTTGATACATTATTGTCCTGGGTAACAACGAATCATTTGGTCGTAAAATGATTTTAAGGACTAAATGATAACTCCTTCTTTGTCGAGTCTAAATAATCCTAAGGACTTCATCACGTGAGAGTTCATTACAGAAAGATACAAAAGAGTGATGAAATATCAAAATAATAATTTTATTTATTTATAATAATTTAAGTATAATTATATTTAGCTCAATCATTTACAACCTAGATAATTGGCTTTAGAATATATTTTCCAACAAAAACCCCAACTGACCTCCTAGCTGCCGTTCGACCGCTCCAATTCTCCCACCCCCAACTTCACTATTCGACCATCCCAAGCACCATCTCAAGCCGCCTTAAGTCTCCAATCCTCCCACCCCTAACTTTGCCATTTGACCGACCAAGCTTCCTACCTGACTCCTAAAGATAGAAAAAATAGGAGAAAATTGGGGAAAATAAAGCCCATTCGGCCACTTCATGGAAGTTTTGAAGATAAAATCTTTTTCTCTCTTTTCATTTTTTTTTCATTCATCCTCTTATTCAGAGATCTGAGGGGAAGGAGAGCTAAGAGAGAGTGGAGGGATTTCTTAGGTTTCGGTTGGGGTTTGTGATGCGGGATAGCCTAAAAAAAAAAAAAAAGATCAAGCTTCCTTCCATTCATCAACAATAAATCACATCCAGCCATGGCACATTATTCTCAAGATAGACAGTATAGTTATCTATACTCTGCTCAGGAGGCGTGACTGATTGACATGGGATTAAAGCACGATCAATCTAAATAATGCTGATGAATGTCATTTTAGAGATCAATAAATAACTAGCAATAATAAAGTAAATAGATAGATAGCAGAAATTAAATATGCTCATGAATAATTATAAAAAAAAAATATAAATAAAATGAAGAATAGTAAGAAATTAAGCCTGCAAGAAATTCAAAAAAAAGATAAGAAGAATTTGGATCATGGTAGTTAAGAAACTATCCTGATTAGGGCTCTTAATCTTTTAACCAAGTAGATCTATTGATAAAGAACTGGATCTTTACCAACATTGGATCTAAAAAACTAAGTAAAAATCAAAAATCAGTTAAGAAGGAACAAAGATCCTTATCAACATTTGATCTATAAAATAATAGATCACTCTTTCTCTCTCTGCATGATAGATGAAAATCTTGAAGGAGACAGATCTTCTTTTAGTGGAATAGACTTATATAGGTGGATAGTGAAGATGAATCGAGGTCATAGGAATATTGAATCTCAAGAAAATAAAGATTAAAGAGAAAAAAAAAAGGGTGGGCCTCACATCCTCCCCTCGTGGGATGATTTTAGATCTCACACCCTCTCCCTCTCGGAGCGACCAACACAAGTGTTTGTGGAAATTATAAAATGATTCATTCATAAAAGATACATGGATTTATATAGGACCCTAGGGGTCTTATTTCTTTAGGAATCCTATTTTCTTTACAAGAAAAAAATCAACCCTTCCAACAAAAAAGTAAAATATTATGTATGATTTTCAAATATAATAATATATCATATCTATCTTTTATGGAACCATAGGAAAAAAATCAATCTTTTAACAAAATAAGTAAGAAATCAATAACTCTTAAGAAATCCTAAGAAGAAAAAGGAACTCCATGTAGGTGCTTGATGCCTGGCACAACTTGGCATGAGGATCCTTGGGCATGGCATATGCTGGCGTGCCCCTGGGCATATGGAGGGTGGTGGCTCCAAAGATAACATGGACCAAGCTTGTTTCTTTATGATGGTCTCTTTCCAAATAAGACTCAATCTAAAATAAATCCAAGTATGGTCCTATGGATTCAAAACTAAATGCATCAAAAGAACTAATTGATTAAATCAAAAGGACTAGAATAAAATAACTGAAGTAGAGTTATTCTGATATGACTTCTTCAATCTAAATTAAATCTAAATTATGTTGCCGACTTCTGGTGGCTCTGGTATCCGCACCAATTCTCTCGAGATGGTGAAAACTTGACCCTATCGAGTGGGGGTCAATTTTGCTCTAGTGACCCTAAAGCAAATTAGGATCAATACGCTGCAGCTCTTCTCGAGTGATCCAGGTATCCTTAGACTTCGATCGACCCACCATCTAAGTACCACTGATAGCCTCGACTCCAGGTGGAGATGATCTGCTTATCCAAAATTCTCTCAATCTGATCATGCTTTGACATGTTAGCTAGTGGAGATTCAGAAATAGGCGCTCTCTCAAAGATTAGTTCAGACTCAAATGGCTCACTAGGTATCCAAGTTGGCTCTTTATAGGCGACAAGATCTGCAACATTAAAAGTAAAGCTAATCCCAAAATCAGAAGATAAGTCTACAACATACGCATTTGGTCCGATCTTCTTTAAAATCTTAAATGGACCTACTCCTCGAGCATATAACTTCTTGATGATTCTTGATGGAAATCGTTCAGACCATATTTGAACCATCACATAGTCTCCTTCCGCAAACTCTTGGGCATGTCGATGAGAATCTGCATTCTATTTATAAACCGTATTACTAATACTAATTTTTTACTGATCTCTTTATGTAAACTCTTAACATGCTGTGCAAATGACTCTACAGATTTAGAAATTCTAGCATGCATGGGCAGTGGGATAAGGTCTATTGGTTTTCTAGGCTGATATCCATGAACTACTTCAAAAGGACTCATGCCAACGGACCTATTAATAAAGCTATTATATGCAAATTCAGCTCAGGGTAATAAAAGATCCTAATTATCCATATATTCCCCAATCAAGCAATGCAACAAATTTTCAAGACTCCTATTGACCACTTCCTTGGGACGATCTATCTTAGGATCCTTACGAACTTTTCTCACAGCAAACATCCAAATTGGTGATCCTTTACTCACGGTCATCTCTAATTTCTTAGCACCTATTAGATGGAGGCTTTTTTTTTATATTTTTTTTTGGTCCATCGCCTATCTTTCTATTGGTAGCCTTAGGTGGGGAAGGATTGATCGTGATCTTCTTACCCTTATGAGTGAAACTACAGGAGTTGGTTTGGCCATAAATCATAACATCATTATCAAACAGCCAAGGCCGACCTAATATGATACTTCCAACTTTCATGGGTAAGACATCACACCAAATATGATCCTGATAAAAATGGAGCTGGATGAAAATACGACATCTAAGTTTAATGGAAATAAAGAAGAAATCTATCCAAGATACATGGTATGGGCTGGGATGATCTACAGGAGCTAATCCTAATCGCTTAACCATATCGGTGAAGATGGCGTTGATACAGCTACCACTATCAATGATCATCTTATAAATTTTATCACTAAATTTTATGAAGATATGAAAAATAGAGATCCTACACTAGTCTTCACTCTCCTTAGTCTGTGCTAGAACATACCTAATGACTCCAAGCCTAAGGAATGACTCTGGTGCAACAAAACTTAGAATTTTTTCAGTACTCTCAAACTGCTCGGCTAAGTCTGGATCAGCTTCATAAACTTTTTCCTCAATATTTTCTAGAGTTTTCTCTTCTAATTCTTCCATAAATAATGATCGATTGGGACATTGTGCAGCAAAATGATCGTAACCATGGCACTTGAAGCAGTGGGATCGAGAACTACTTTCTTTAGATAACTCTCTTGCAACTATTTTTTCTTTATCTTCTTTTCTCATAATAGGATTTATAGGTAGAGATCCATTACTAGGAGTCTGGGTAGTATTGGATTTCGATCTAGAAGGGCTTACTCAGCTAGGTTCAAGACGACGGATGGTTGAATACCTAAAAAATTTCTCAAAGTTTAGGATAAGTTGATAAGCTTGTTCTAACGTGGTTACCTCTCGTAAAAAGAGCTTACGCTGGATATCTTCTCATAATTTAGCTCTAAATCTAGATAAGATAACAATCCTATCTTCAGTTACTCCACATCTCATGAGGTACTCATCAAATCTCATGATGTACTCTATGACTGATCTATTTTCTTGAGTAAGTCTCTTCCACTGATCTAAAAGTCTTTGTTGGTAGAAGGTGGGAAGGTATTTTTTACTGAATTTCTTCTTCATTTCATCCCAGATTTCTATCGGATCTTATCTTTTCTGGTTCAAAAGATGTTTAACACTTTTTCAATAAAGTCGGGCTTGCCTAACCAACTTCATCCTAGCAAATCTAACTCTTCTTACTTCAGATATTTCGTACTATTCAAAATAGTGTTCTATGATCGATTCTCAATCTAAATACTCTCTCAGATCTAGACAACCATCAAAACTTTGGACTTCGATCTTCACATTTCTAAGGACATGCTCATCCTGATCGAATTGGTTATAATGGGGGCGTGCTGCTATAAGTCGATCTAGGTCGAGGTTCCTTCTTCTCTATCCTATAGGTAGTTGGAGAGACTCAGGTCCAGATTGTCTTTGCCTAGCTTCTTCTAGTACTGTTATCACTCATGATTTTCATAAAATCTTTCATGTCATCAAACTTCTCGGTTAGGACATTAATGATGGCTGCTGTATTAGGATCCATATTGGTACTAGGTGAAAAAGTAGGACGTTGGTATTGGGTACCTGATCTAGTGGTCATGCAAGTCCAGGATGCAGGAATAAGATGTAGTAAGAAAGAAAAAAATGTTGGAAAGTAAATTATGAAATTTAACTTGCAGGAATTTTAAATTGCAGAATTTAAACTAAAGCCCTAACCAACCTGGCTCTGATACTAAATTGATGTGGGACAGCCTAAAAAAAAAAGAAAAGACCAAGCTTCCTTCCGTTCGTCAATAATAAATCACGTCCGACCGTAGAACATTATTTTTAGGATAGATAGTATAGTTGCCTATACTCTGCTCAGGAGGCATGACGGATTGATATGGAATCAAAGCACAATCAATCTAAATGATGCTGATGAATATCATTTTAGAGATCAGTAAATAACTAGCAATAATAAAGTAAATAGATAGATAGCAAAAATTAAATATGCTCATGAATAATTACAAAAAAAAATATATAAATGAAATGAAGGATAGAAAGAAATTAAGTCCGTAAGAAATCAAAAAAAAAAAGATAAGAAAAATTTGGATCATGGTAGTTAAAAAACTATCCTGATTAGGACTCTTAATCTTTTAACCAAGCAGATCTATCAATAAAGAACTGGATCTTTACCAATATCAGATCTAAAAAAAATAAGTAAAAATTAAAGATCAGTTAAGAAGGAACGAAGGTCCTTGTCAACATTTGATCTATAGAATAATAGATCACTCTTTCTCTCTCTATATGATAAATGAAAATCTTGGAGAAGACAGATCTTCTTTTGGTAGAATAGGCTTATGTAGGTAGATGGTGAAGATGAATCGGGACCGTAGGAATACTGAATCTAAAAAAAATGAGGGTTAAAGAGACAGAAAAAGGTGGGCCTCACACCCTTCCCTCGTGGGATGATTTTGGATCTCACACCCTCTCCCTCTCGGAGCGACCAACATAAGTATTTATGGAAATTATAAAGTAATTCATTCATTTATTGTCTCATTCATGAAAGATACATGGATTTATATAGGACCCTAGGGGTCCTATTTCTTTAGGAATCCTATTTCCTTTATAAGAAAAAAATCAACCCTCCCAACAAAAAAGTAAAACATCATATATGGTTTCCAAATACAATAATATATCATATTTATCTTTTATGGAACCATAGGAAAGAAATCAGTCTTTTAACAAAATAAGTAAGAAATCAAGAACTCTTAAGGAATCCTAGGAAAGAAAAGAAACTCCATGTGGGCGCTTGATGTCTGGCATAACTTGGCATAAGGATCCTTGAGCATGGCACATGCTGGCGTATGTATTTTCTCCTTAGGTGTGTGAAGGATGGTGGCTCCAAAGATGACGTAGATCAAGCTTGCTTCTTTATGATGGTCTCTTTTCAAATAAGGTTCAATCCAAAATAAACCCAAGTATGGTCCTATGGACCCAAAACTAAATGCATCAAAAGAACTAATTGATTAAATCAAAAGGATTAGAACAAAATAACTGAAGTAGAGTTATTCTGATATGGTTTCTTCAATCTAAATTAAATCTAAATTATGTTGCCGACTTTTGGTGTTCGCACCAGTTTGTGTGAGGGGTTTCTTAGGTTTTGGTTGGGGTTTGACGTAGAGGGGTTTGTCCCTTGAGAGCTAGCTGAGATATGAGGGAAAGAAGAACCCTTGAGAGGGATTGGAGGGTTGTTTGAGTTGGTCCTTTGAGAGCTTAAACTTCATAGAAGAGGAATGACCTGAGTGGAGGGGGAAGGAGAACACCTGAGAGGGATCGGAGGATTTCTTTTGTTAAGAGTTTCTTAGGTTCGATTGAGGGAGGGAAGAGGGAGTAAATCCCCTATTTTGGGGAAGAGAAGAAGACTCTTCTCTCTGTTCTCTAATAATAATAATAATAATTATCTTGTGAGTTTTAATTTTTTTTAATTATAATTATGCAAATCAAATATTTTTCTTTCTTTTGATTATAAGATAGATCTCTTATGGAATCTAGTTTGAAGGTTGTCGGTGGAGGAAGAAATTGGGGATGAACGGCTTTGATTGTGAACTTTTTTTATATGATCATTTTATAGATTAAGGGAAGTAGAAGATGGTGAGATTCAATGTGGATGGAAAGATGGTGCAAGGAGTGGACTTGCTGAAGTGGCGGCACTGGACCTGGCACTTGGACGTGTGACCTTTCGTGATTCTTTACTCCATCTAGGTTTTTGTTGCCGTGCCTAGCCTAGATTCCACCGTCGCGTTAATAGTTCTTGGGGCGCCCACCGTCGCGCACATTCTGGTGATGCTTTTCACTGCCTGGTCGATTGATTTCAGATGCTTTGTCCAATTTAGCGAGGTATGCGAGTTCTTGATTTATAGTACTGTTGCTTGAGGAGTAGAGTTTGACGTCAAAATATAGTTTGGAACTGATAAAAGTTCACAAACTGTAGTTTGGAATTGATTTATAGTACTATTGCATGAGTAGAGTTTGATATCAAAACGTAGTTTGGAACTGATAAAAAATTACAAACTGCAGTTTGTAATTGATTTATTGCTTGTGCCTTGTGAATTGAACTTTGCTCTAGTTTTGTGAGTCAATTTAATCAATTTATTATGTGGTTCGAACTGATAAAATATTATAGGCAGCAGTCATCTCTATGCTATGAGTTGTATGCTAGCAGAAAGAAAAAAAAAAAAATTTAATATTTTTTATATAGTAAAAAATTTAACAAATTTGTAAATAGATATCTTTGTTTCATAGTAGAAGCATGGGATATCAAGTATATGTTGCTATACCTGTTTTATTTCTTATGACTTCTGACTGATTTATCTTCGATTGGTCAAAAAGTATGATGTCTTTGTTGTTGCTTTATTCTTTTATTTCTATGATCTGGCAGGCAAAAGACATCTGTTCTGCAGATGCATGCAAAGTAACACCGGCTATGTTTTTTGGTTCAAAAGAAATCGTGCCACTTCATATTCGAAGACCGACTCGTAAGTTTATTGAATCTGTGAATGTTGTTTTCACTTATCTAACTTCTTTTCTATTCATATCACATACCATGTGCAGCATGACGAAGCCTCACTAATACAATTGGCAAGTTATCGCAAAAGAGGATGATTCTATTTATATTTTATAGACCGTAGGGAGTTAATTTGTTGTTTTATATTTGGCAAGGGATATGCTATAACATTCTTAGAGCACTTTCATGGTCATAAATTACGAAATCATAGCCAGAGTTATAAAACCAGTCAAAAGTTGCTATAATATAACAAACCTACATGAAATCTAGACATTGTATGAAAACCGTTGTCTAGACTAATATCTTACTTAAGGACAGCCTTCATATGGACCTGGTTGTGTGTGTTGCATGTTGCTGCTGTATGTACATACTTAATTTCTACAGTGCATGCGTTTATCTTAAAATCATGTGGGAGCCTTGTTGAAGGAGATTTCATTCCGTAACATGATACTAAGACTTTATCCTCTACTTGTTAAAGATTGTATGATCAGTGTGATTAATATTACCAGGGGAAGGGAAATTTCCAGTTGCATCTATGTGGACATTGCTGTTCTTTAAGTAGATGTTTTTGTTACATCTGTAAGCCATGCATTTGATGTTGGTACTACCTAAGTAGTGCTTGTGTTCTGCCTTTTCCCATAGGTCTCCTCTACATTCATGTAATCGGTTTTATATTTGTAGCTACTATTTAAATGTTTATTGTAAATAGTTTAATACCTTAATATGAAGATTATTGGACATGGTTTTGTTTCCTTCTTTTTTTTTTTTTTTGTTTGCCATCTTCTTTGCTTTTGTAATTGCCAAAATATCCATATACTAGATTGAGGATATCTTTTGATAAAAAAATTTAACCTGAATGGAACGATTTTAGGTTAGAAAAAATTGTCTCTTAAGTTAGGAATGCAATGTAAATTGGCTTATAAGATTGCCGGTGGAGAGCATTATTGGTAGATATAATTGATAGGTTATGGTGACTTGATTCCTTAGTAGTTCTTAGCATCTGATTATAGATAAAAATAATAATGGTTTTCTTATTAAATATTAGGAATACTTGTAGAAGTTGTAGGCCAGGTGTTATTTTTTTTTTCATGTGTTCACAAACAATATAATCAAATTAAAAGTAAGAAAATCTATAAGAGAGTGAGAAAATATAAATTTATTAAGGATTCAAGTATCAAGCCATTGTAATCCATGCTAGCAAGGTATGGGGAGGATACAACGGTATATGCTCCTGTATCTTGCTTATTGGTCACTCCTAGTCCTTGTTTAGGTTGAAATGGACTAACACGGACCTAGTTTTGTACATGTGAACCTTGATACTTTGGCAAGACATGTGATCTGCGCAATACAGCATGCATGACAGTGCATTATGCTAGCCTACAATTGGCATGTTTGCGTCATGTTGCAACTTGATCCTTGATTTTTACTATCAAAAAGATAATAGGTTTCTTCAACCAAAAAAAAAGGAAAACTAAGTACTTAAAAATGTCAAAAATCAAAACTATAGAGAACAAGATGACACTTCTATAACTTTATCTACATAATATCTGCATAAATTTATGACATCCACCTTCAATTACAATGCCTTGTGGATGTAGAGAAAATATTTGATTTGCATAATTCAAAGAAAGGAGAAGTGTCCTAATCTGAAGAGCCACCCCCTAAAAAGTAGTGAGACATTAATGAAAAATGTAAAATTCATTATGCAGATACTAATATTGAATGCAAGAAGAAGTACAAGTACCTCCATTGTACAGGAGTAAGGAGCTTCGTGCAAATCAATCATCTATAGGTAAAATTCATCTAAATTTCTTTAAGTGCTTGCTTTAAGGAATATGTCTATTATGTTCATTTAATCTTTTTTTTATGTTATACACTTAGTTCAAAGGGATAAAAAAAATTGAGCCACCCCCGCATGTAGGTCAAGACTCGTACTAGAAAGAATGGTAATCCTATAAATGATGCTATTGCTGGACTCATTGTAAGTATTCTTTATCAGTTAATTAAACTATAGGCTGTCTTATTTTTATTATAATATTATTTATTACTTATAATTAATACATGTCTACTGAAAACCAACAGAAAATGTTTAAAGATGCAGAAGAGGATGAGGTATTTCTAAATAATTTGGCAAAGAAAAGCCGGATATGATTCGTTGTTTAGGGATAAGACCAACTCCCAGTTCATTATGGGGCTCTAAAGCAACTAATGAAGTTTTGAAAAAGAAAAATGAGCGCCTGTGTAAAATGGTTTATAATTTGGCAAGTCAAGTTGGAACTCTTTAAGTCTAAGTAGCAAATATTTATGGTTCAATGACTTTGAAAAATCAGCTGGAATTTGTTTATTCAATGTTTTGAGTTCTAATATTTACTTTCTTTTATATTCAAAAATCTAATGGTATATGATCTTATTTTTTATATTTTAATAAAATTAAAAAGATCGATGTATGTTCAATTCTCTTTAATATAATAATAAAGATTATTTTATTTATAATTATTTTATTTTTTTGAAGCTACTATTCTTCATATATTATTTAGTAGTATAGGATGCTTAAATAAATTTTCAATGCATCATTTCTGTTTTTATTTATTATTACAGATGATCCACATTTTCAAATTGAATAGGACAGTCATGTTTAAAAGTTGATTATATACCCATATTTTATTATTGATGGTAGAGATCCATTTATACCCATGTTTGATAATTTTCATGAATTTTGATACATGTGTATTTAGTTATCCATGTTTAATAAAAAAAAGTGTACACTAGGTCTATATCCATGTATATACTCTCATCTACATTAGATGTTATGTCGGTAAAGTAAGAGATACACATACAGAAAGAAATAACGTGGGAATAAGCTACACCCATGTCGGATATAACCACGTTTAACCAAACGTGTGTATTAACGTGGGTGTAGGCGTATTTCCACATTTTTTAGGCCTTTACCCATGTATCTTTTATATGGATATATCTCAGCTTTCTTGTAAATATAATGTGTCATTGAACAAATCCAAAGAGAATACGAGGTCTAAGGATTGATGATGGCTCAATACTTGTAAAAGCTAGAAGAACTTTTAACAATTTTTCAGAATTTGGAGGGATAATAGATTCCAAGATTGGAGAATGCCCAAGTGGATGCTTTATCTCACCTTATTACCTCAAGATACCCAATCTCAATGGACGAGTCTCTGTTGAATATCTACAAAAGCCAAGTATTGAGGAAGAATCAGGCATTCTACATGTCGGCCATAAGCCAAGCTGGATGGATCCTTTGATCACTTATCTTCTTGATGGTTTTTTGCTAACTAATCCTGTTGAGGCTTGAAGAATCAAGTATCAAGTCCTCTAGTATGTCTACTTAGAAGGAAGACTTCACAAAAAATCATTTTCACTGCTCGTGCTTCAGTGTCTATGGCCAACTGAGATAGATTATATGCTTTGAAAAATCCATCAAGGGGTTTGTAGTACTCACTTAAAGGGTAGGTCGTTGGCTTACAAAGTAATCCAACAAGGATATTTTTGACCAACCCTGCAACAGGATGCTATCGACCTCATCAGAAAATGCGAAGAGTGCCAAAAGTATGCTAACATCCAATGAAGGCTAGGGATTAAACTTGCATCAATCATCACTTCATGGCCCTTCATCATGTGGGGAATTGATATCCTCTGACCATTCCCACAACCAATTAGTCAGAGAAAATTTTGATAGTCGCAATTGACTATTTCACTAAGTGAATGGAAATCGAGCCCTTGGTTTAGATCACGAAAAAAAAAGTGTAGGACTTTATGTAGAAGTCAATTTACTGGTTCGAACTGTCATGAGCCATCATCACCAATAATGAGTGGTAGTTTAATAATCTAAAGTTCAAAGAGTTCTGCTTGAAACTTTATATTGACCATAGGCTCACTTCGGTTTGCCATCCACAATCAAATAGAGAAGCCAAGATAACGAATCCCATGATCCTACAGAGACTAAAATCAAGGCTTAGTCAAACTAAAGGATTTGGGCCGAAGAACTCTATATCATGCTCTGGACTTATTGGACAACTCCTTGGACTCCTATTGGGGAGATACCATTCAACCTTACCTTCGGTGCCAAGGCAATCATTTTCATTGAGATCAGAATGCTGATAGCTAGAGTAGAGTACTATGACAAGCAAGGGAATCCAAGTTGACTCTGAATAAATTTGAATTTATTTGAAGAAATCAGGAAGCAAGCTTAGATTAAAATAGTATTGTACCAACAATGAGTAGCCCACTTATAATGTGTGGGTCAGGTTGAAGATGTTTTAATCGGGAGGCCTCATCCTTCACCGAGCTAGGGTGTCTAAACCTACAAAGTATGACGAACTAGCTCTGAATTAGGAAGGGCCCTATAGAATTACCAAAGTCATCAAACTTGAGGCCTATAAAATTGAAGGCCTCAATGGAACTTTCATTCCTCAAACCTGGAACACTGAGAATTTGATAATATATTACTAGTAGGTTGTATGTCCATTGATTATATTAATAAAAATATTTTCTTTGAGTTTTAATATAGGTTACTTATTAAAGCGATTGAGTAAAACACTCAATTGATGTTGGCTATAGCCAACCACAAATGTAAGGCATTGAAAACAATCGAAGACATCATAAGATCATATCTAAGACAACTGAGTCAAGCCTCAATCCTCAAAAAAAGATGGATTGATAAAATCTAATTCAAGATATCTAGGCCTTGATTTGAATCCTAATGATTAGATTGTAAAGCACTGACCTCATGGAGATATCTTGACTATGCCTACGATATCCCGACTATGATTAAGACCTCATAATTAATAATCGATAAAATATTGATCATAAGAAAATATCCTGATCCAAGTAAGGACCTCAATAAAATTTCTAGTTGGGATCTTTTCGACCATCCCATTGGTGGTTGGGTGAAGATGACGATAATGACTTGGCAAAATTATTATCATAGATCAATTTCGTACCAACTTTGGGCAAAGTCTTGTTGGGATCTCTTCGACCATGTTATTCATGGTCAGGAGAAGATGACAATATTGATTGGACAAAATTTGTTACCAAGGATCGATTTTAGATAATTCATCTTTGGACTCGAGTTCGAGCCAAAGATTTCTACCTCGTGACCAGCTCAGATAGCTTACCAAGCATGCAAAACTTTGGTTGGGCTAATGTTCGACCCCATTGGTCGAACTAATATCCTACTCCATTAGTTGGATAGATAGCCAACCTTGAAGACTAAGATTATTCAATCAACAAATATGTTGGAAAACAATGAAGAGAAATTCATTTCATTTCATTAAAAAAAAGTTCATTATAAAAATTTGTTACAAGTAAAAAGAAAAATAAAGTACAACTAATCAAGTTCTTCGGGAATGGGTTCGGTGGTAGGATTTGTAGCTTCCTCAATAAGACCCTCAGCAACATCCTCGATCAAAGGCATAGTAGTGGACTTGTTAGCTGTGAGCTCGATGGATGGAAACTCTATATCCGGGGCATCATCCTCATAGTCACTATCTTTGGACGGGAGCCAACTCAAATAGATCCTTAGCAGCATCCAAGGTACATGCCTTTTACAGGCCTCGAAGTCATACCCATAGACCACTGGCGAGCCTTTAGCGACTTTGTTCTTGAAGTCCTCCAAGGCCCTCAACTCATTGATGGCTTTGAGCTTGGCTTCAGTGATTGCCTTCACCTTCTTTGCCTTAGCCTAGGTCTCGATGGGCTGCACCCTCTCCTCGACGGCCTTGATCGCTGCCTTACCGAGCTTCGAGACTTTTTCAAGTTTGGCCACCTTCTACTAGTCCACCTTGGCAGCCCCATGTTCAATGGCCACGAAGCCCTCTAGGGCCTCGACCTTCTCTTGAGCCATCAAGAGCTTAAACCTGACCTGGGAGGCTTCCTCTTCGGTCACCTTCCTTGCCTGCTTAATGGCATGCCTCGCCACCTCGCCAGCTTTAGCTTGGGCCTCAAAAGCCCAAAGCTTCTTCTTGAGTGAGAGCTTCACTTAGTTGAAACCAATGAGACCCTCATTAAGGATGGTGATATCATACTCCAACTGCATCAAAAAAGATAAGTTAGTGACCTCGGTAAGTAATGAAGAAAATATGTAGATAATAGTTAGTGACCTTGGTGAGGGGTCTGGACACTTTCAGTATCAATGTCCGAGAAGGAGATAACATCATTAGATATTTGCCACTTCAGTGCAGGGCCGCATGGGCATTGGCCTTTTTCATGGACGAGCTTTCACCTCCAGCTGCAGGTCTGCCAGTAGTGGTATCAATGACTCTGGCAATGGGTCTATCGTTAATCGGTGGCTCAAGCATAGGTCGGGGCTCATGGCTTGAGGGCTTGGCATCCTTCTGGCGGTTGACGAACTTATTCAGATAGTCTTGTCGGATAAGGACCTCTATCTCCCACTTGAGCTGGTAGCAGTCTTCTATGTCGTGATCATGATCTCTGTTAAAGTGGTAGTACTTTGACTGGTCATGCTTAGATTGAGTCTACTCGCTCATCTTTCTAGGCCATTGGAGAATGCCTTGATTTTTTATCTCCATTAGAATCTGCCTTCGAGATGTATTCAGAGGCATGAAGTTTTTGAATTATTGAAAGCTCTGAGAGCAACAGGGTAGTTTCTTGTCGGGCTTTTATTTCTTTGGCTGGGGAGCCATATGGTCCTCCCTAGCCCTCTTTTGATCTATCTTCCACTTCTCCACCATCCCCTCTTCATTGACGACGTTCTTATCGGCTCGAGCAAGGAGCTTAGAGAAGTCATAGAAAAACTTCTTCAAGAGAGAGAAGTAAAAACTAGTTGCTCTTAGCCCGTTCTTAATGGCTGATATTGCAAGCGAATGCTCTGAGTCCCAAACTTCCAACATGGCCACTTTGAAGCAACTCATGTAACTTTGGAGGGATTTTCTATTCTTCCGCTTGATGGAAAAGAGGTGCTTCCACTTGCTCTAAAACTGAGTATTGAACTGGTGACTAAACTCTTCAAAAGAGTGGATAGAGTTTGGTTAGAGCCGGATATACCAAACTTGAGTAGCACCTTGAAGAGTGGTAGGAAAGGACTTGCATAATAGTGCATCCGAGGCCTTTTGCAACATCATAAGGGCCTTAAAACTCTCCAAATGGTCGTAGGAGTTGGTTGTGCCATTGTAGACTCCCATGGATAGTGTCTTGAAATGATGGAGGATTGGTTCCTCCATGATCTGCTCTAAGAAGGGACAAGTAGTGAAT
The DNA here is from genome assembly GCA_006176705.1 of Cocos nucifera. NCBI lineage: Eukaryota > Viridiplantae > Streptophyta > Magnoliopsida > Arecales > Arecaceae > Cocos > Cocos nucifera. The sequence goes on from QRFJ01001204.1 coordinate 79,112, forward strand.
AGAGGCTCTCCTTCCGAAGTGAGCTGGTGTTGGCGAAGGATCTAATTAACTGTCCACCTCCTGGATCTTTCGATCCAACTCATCATGTCGACTAGTTCTCCTTCTAGGTCGATGGCATGCAGATCTGCTCGCAGACGTCTTGCGAGGAAGAAGAAAGTGAAAGAGAAGAGGGGCAAGCAAGCTCGCACTCCTTACTTTGCTCGTTGGCTGAGGGGTGCGATCGGCGATGGAATGAAACTTGCTCGAGACACCAATGGACAGATCGAGCACCCCAGGGCACTCCTTCTGGGCTGATGGGGTGAGACTGGCTGCTTCATCATAGACTCCTCGAGGGAGGAGTAGGCTTTAGGTATGTCGGCATCGAGTGATCGCTCAGCATAGAAATAGATGGATGAGTCAACTGTTGTAAGTCTTGTACCATGATGGTGAGTGCTTGGACTTGCAGCAGGAGCTGCTGAAACTGCTCGAAGATGACGGCAAGGATGGTTGATGCCTCCAAAATGTCGAGATCCTAGTGACCCTGATTAAGGTTAGGGGGTTCCATCGATACTTTTGAAGAAGTGGCAAATGAGCTCATCATGGCCTTCTTGTTTCTCATATTTGATCAATAGAAAGAGGGAAGCTTAGGATTTTATATGTGGGACGTACTCTTCCTCTAGCGTCAATCTATTGCCGTCGGAAAGATGATCTAGCCTAGGCCACTGAGGTAGAGTTAGGTAGAGAGGATGCAGTGGTCTTTGGAGGGCTGGCTGAGATCTTTGGGAGGTGCATGGATTATCGTCTGATCCTCGATTGGTCCTTCAAATCGATTCTTGTAAAACCACCAAAGATAGAAAAGTCCTCAAGCCAGGAGAATTTCTGACAGTGGACCCTCTAATGCCTAAGTCAATTTCTCATATGGAAGCAAAAAAAAGATGTCTAAGCTTTTAAGATGGATTTATGACCGATAGAATCAAGTATGAAGTGGAATGAAGGGCGGATGGAGAGGCCAAGTTGGAGGTCCGATGGATGTCGGATGGTATATGGGGGATTTCGGTGAGTTCGGAGGTATGCAGAGCTTGGTGAAATAGATGAATCTAATTCGTATAGTCTTTATCTTCGGGAGAAGGGTATGCGGAGCAAGTGTTCATTTACCTAAAGATTCTTTAGAAATTTAAAATTTATTAATAAAGGTGGGTACGTGCACCCTTTCTTCCTATTAAAGGCGGTAGAGTTAGCTTGTGAGAGAATAATAGCTTGCATGTCCTAAGTTTGTTGAGATCACAAAGTGCGGGATGGAGCTAGAGAGTGGCTGGCAGTCCGTCGCCTAGTAGATGGAAGACTTCAAAATTTTCTTGATGCGGTCAAGGGGTTTCATGTGATGATGATGTATTGGATGTTCCGACCCTCTTTAACAAAGACATATGTAGGATCGTCATTGGGTCGTCAACACTGCTATGGATGAAATATTCGAATACCTCTCCCAAAAATGACCCTTTAGTATTATTTTTCCATTCTGAATTTTTTTTTTTTCTCAATGGAACATGCATACGGCCCTAAACGTTCTTGTTCTTGAAAACTACTGCCTCCTAAAATATTCTCTACAATAAATACTTTTAATTAGATGCTCAGTAACTCAAGAAAGACGACTCCCTCATAAATTATTCTTCTTGTAATAGATCAAATTTTAAAAAACTCTTCATTAAAATTAAACTATTTTTATTAGAATTTTATATTTAGTTTTTCATAGCTTTATGGCTATACTGTTTTCAGCTAGATTAGATGGTATATTATTTTTTTTATTGGATTCAGATGTATAAAGAGCAAAAGCCTAGAAAACATTACAATCCCCTGTTTATCACTTATTACTCGTTTGGCTTCAATATTCCGTGCAAATTATTTGCCTCCAGAGACCTGCCGGATCGAATCCCTCCACCGATCCGCATCCATCCTATACATCGCGCCATTCGTGGATGGAGACCCGCACGGAGAAGGTATCATTCCTATACGCCATTCGTTGATGACGGACGCCAATAGAAGAAACGCAATCATTAACCTCCCTCGCATCAAACCCATATTTATATAACCGCTGCTTCCTTGACGACTGGATTCTTGATTGTGAAGCTTGTTCTAATTCAATAAAGCCTGTTGCTACTTTGAAGTGTGCTTTAACGGTAAACTTCTTTAAACCACAGGCCATATCCAGCAATCAAAAGCCCGCCCCGGTGGACCCAACAATTTAGCACAAAAGAATAGAAAAGAAAAAGGCTTTTAAACGCACATGGATGCTTTACCTGCTTTTGGAGGCATTCTCACTCTCTTCTTTACTCGTCCTCTTCGGAGCGGGCCTAGCTCGCCATCTGTCGCAAGCACAATCCGTGAAACGATGATGATGCCGGCCCACGCATGAGCTACGCGTTGGACCGGACACGAATCAAGTCCGACACATGTTAGTTAAAAAGACTGTCAACTCAAATCTAATTTATTTATTAAATAAATTAAAATTTAATTTCAAACTTGATCATTTCATTAAAATAGATAATTTAAATTGACTGTCAATAAGTTGAATCAAGTTAAACCACTTTCATTATTTTCTTCAATCTCTTTCAAGATGATAGATTTTATTTGAGAGGAGAAGTGGATTAGACGGTGAAAGAAAAAGTGAGGCACGCCTCTGCTATAGTTGCTGCTAGGTGGATCAATTGGATGGCACCCACATGTGATGTTAAACAAGTATATGAACCTAGCGCCTCTAAACAAAGAGCTACCCACACTCACTTCCATTATATTGTTTTCGACGCAAGGTCCCCACATGGGATGTAGAAGTCCTGACACTGCATTGATTCCCACTCACCGCGAACCTTCTCCAATCCAATGTTTCCTGCAATGAAAGGAAGCAAAACAATCAAAACCTAGCCAGCTTATATGGACTTTGAAACTCGTTCTACAATTAAGATTATTACCATGAAGTACGGATACCGTGAGAAATTTGATCTTTACTTTCTCGGGGGCTTTGTGCGCAGCACAACCTGCCTGGCTCGGCTTCATATAAAGAGTTAAAGATGTGGACCAGGCACTATTTTTTTTTATGACCGTATATTTAATTTTATTTAAATATATATATATATATATATATATATATATATATATATATATATATATATATATATAGATGCAAGAGGAGCGCACGAACACGAAAACGGCGAAAAAAGCCAACGAACAATGTCGTCTCTCTCATTTTTTTTTTTTTTTTTTTGTATTAGATCTGACGGCGTCACCATATAAACACCATCCATCATACTCCTCTCGCTCTCGCTACTCTCTTTCAGCGTTGCTCGCTCGCGCACTACACTGTACCCAGTTTTTCTCCCTCCCCGTCTTCGCTAGCGCGCGATGGCCGTCCATTCCCTGATCCCTTTCCTCCTATTCCTCCAAGCGATCTCTCCCTCCTCTGCCTCCAATTCCTCGTCAGCTGCGGTTGGCATTAACTACGGCCAGGTAGCCGATAACCTCCCGTCGCCGGAGGCGGTGATTCCCCTCCTCCGCTCCCTAGGTGTGGGCCGGGTGAAGCTCTACGACACCGACCCCCGCGTTCTCCGCGCGTTCGCCGACACCGGCGTCGAGTTCGTGGTGGGCCTCCCCGATCGCCTCGTCCCCAAGGTCCGCGACCCCGCCGCCGCCCTCTCATGGGTCAAGGCCAACCTCCATCCCCACCTCCCCCGCACCCGCATCGCCGCCGTCACCGTCGGAAACGAGGTCCTCTCCAGCAATGACTCCACCCTAATCCAGTCCCTCCTCCCGGCGATGCAGTCCGTCCGCTCCGCCCTCGCCACTCTCGGCCTCGACCGCCAGGTCGCGGTCACCACCGCCCACTCCCTGGCCGTGCTCTCCACTTCCTTCCCCCCATCCGCCGGCGCCTTCCGCCGCGATCTCCTCCCCTACGTCTCTCCCCTCCTCTCCTTCTTATCCAAGACAGGATCCCCGTTCCTCATCAACGCGTACCCCTACTTCGCATACAAGGCCGACCCCAAGCGGGTGGCTCTCGATTACGTCCTCTTCCGGTCCAACCAGGGCGTGGCGGACCCCGGATCCGGCCTCCGCTACGAAAACATGCTGCACGCCCAGGTGGACGCCGTCCGGTCGGCGATCGCGGCGGCGGGCGGGGGGAAGGGGGTGGAGGTGAGAGTGTCGGAGACGGGATGGCCGTCGGCGGGGGATGAGGACGAGGCCGGGGCCACGGCGGAGAACGCCGCGAGGTACAACGGGAACCTGATGCGGATGGTGGCGGAGGGGAAGGGGACCCCAATGGCCCCCGGAGCGCCGCTCCACGTCTACGTCTTCGCCCTCTTCAACGAGAACCTCAAGCCCGGCCCCGCCTCCGAGCGCCATTACGGCCTCTTCAAGCCGGACGGCACCCCTGCCTACCCGCTTGGAGACGCGGAGGCGCCGGTCGACAATTCTACCTCCCCAACCCCCGCCGGCAACGGCGGCGCCAGGGCGCACTCGCCGGGGGCTTCGTCCACCGGTTATTACACTACCATCTCGGCTGCCACGGTAAATTCTCTCTCCTGCAGCTTTTCCTTTCTTTTCTTTCCCGGAATAGGATTATTCTATATTAAAAATTTATTTATAGATATTTTTGAATTTTTGTGGATTAACTTTTATCGCAGAAGATGGGGGCGGAAAGGGTGTCGGTGGTGATGGCGGCAAGCGTGCTGGGTCTGGTTCTCCGGTTTGCGTGAGTTGGAAGTTTAGTTGCTGGATTTTTCCGATACTTATCAACGTTTGAGAGATGGATTGGTAGAGTAAAGATTGAGGATTTTTTTTTTTTTTTTTTTTTTAATCTTGTTGGTAAATTTTTAGGTATTGATTCAGTGATTAATATGTAGGTATGAATAGGGAGAGCAGGTTTATGTAATTAAAGATCTCTTAGGTTTCAAATCAATGTTGCTATTTTTCACACTCTTTGTCCCTCTCTTTGGTAGCTACAATTTATGGTCACCTTAAATTTTAGTAAAGGAGACTAACAACATTTTAGGTAACTCCATCTTTGCAGCAAAACGTGGTATGGTTGTGAATGGCCGTCTCTATCAAAGGATGAATAGCCATCTAACAACATGTACCATGTATGTTTATGTATTATTGGATGGCCGTCCACTCTTTGAGGATGGTCATTTATGAATGCACCGCTCTATAATATCATGTATGCACCATAAAGAATCTATACTATTTAAATAAATTAAAAAAATATTCATACTCTTTCTCTATCTTAATTGATGCGGTCTATGGCATATAAAACTCTTCAACGGATTTGTTTTAAAAAAAATCTAGATCTTCTCTCATTTAAATTTTAAAGTATTTTAAGTTTATTCATTCATTCATCCGTAATTATTGTACGGGCCAGCGGTAGATTCGTGTGAAGGAAGATTAATCCTTCGGTCACATGAAAGTTATAACCCCTATCCGTTTTCGGGTACAACCGGGGTGATCATCGTGCATGAAGTGCCATCGCCCAGAAGAAAACGAGTCCCTACCAACCAGCCCATAATATCGCCAACCAACCTCCCTTGTTGGCGAGCCAGTTTTCCGGGACATGGTTGATAGATACCTCTTGAAATTGACCAAACTTACCTCGTGATTGGAATCTAGCGAGTTGACAAAATCTCAGCAGCGGGAACATGCTCATAGCCCAACCTCTCATGGAGTGAGTATTTAAGAATACAAAGGGTAGATATTATGGCACGCACTTAGTAGCTTACTTTTTGCATGCTTATATATATATATATATATATATATCGTGGAGAAAGTTTTAGATCTTTTTAGACAAATTTGACCACATTATTGAAGAGCTTTCAAGAGATTTTTATGGATACCCTAATTTTCAAGATATTTTGTTTAGAAATTCTGGCACATGTTCATCTTTCCATGCAACTCTTTATCTTCCAACGAAGCTTTCCATTTTTCCTTCTAGACTACTCTGAGTATACTATATTTTCTTTGACAAAATATCAACATGTATAAAATGGTGGCATTGATGTTTAAGAACCATGTTAGCGCCACAATTTCGAACATCCATGCCTTGGCCAACTTTTTGGTAGAGAGATAAAGAAGCAGTCAGCATTAAGCTTAATAAAATCAAGGGAGGTAGATCCCATATAATTTGTCTGGAAGAGAGGTCCATTGCAAATTCATTAGGCCATGGTACTTGATAGCTGTAAGGATCTATGCAGATAGATAGATGTTTAGTTATATATAACTATATATCGGTAGATGTTGAATATTTATCCAAGATCAATAAATCTAAATAATGTCTTCTAACTAATCTTTTTTATACGAGATTTTAATTATTACAAATGGTATTAAAATAGATCCAATCCATAATCTATATGAACTAGGAAACATTACAGCATAGATCGATTTGGGTTAACCATAAATTGATCATGGTGTTTGTGTCTGAATTTATAGTATTTATGATTGAATTTAGATCTTTAGCTTAATAAGGATGTCAGAATTTAATTTGGAAGAATATGTAAGGATCTATGGAGACATGTATTTAGTCTTATATTGATTGTACGTGAACACATCTTGGATATTTTGTAAGGCCAAGAAATCTCAGTAATATTTTTGATAAATCTTTTTGGATGAGATTCTAGGTGATTACAATAGCAATGAACACAGCCCTATACGATAACATTAGAGAAGAATGAATGCCAACAAAAGCCACACGATATATTCACCACCTTTCGCATCAGCCACAACGTGGAGCAGATGAAAGATCCCATGTTAAAACACTATATGATGCCACAAAGTGGCAGTCCTCGGCCAAAAAAAAGGGCTTTGCCTAGAAGCACCAAGATGATTGTTAATAGACTTGGCCAATTGCTGGTTATATATGCTACCATTCCACACCCCACTATCAGAAGTTTCAATAAGAGAAAAGGCAAAAATTCTCACTATTTGATATCGGTACTTGAATCTGTTGTAAAAAGAAAAATTCTTTGCTCACCACGGATGGTTAGCTTTCACGCTCACTACCCATGACAATTGGCTTACACACAAATCCAGATGAAAAAAATGGACAGCGTTTCATAAATTTTTTTTTATTCGGATCTACATGTGAGCCAATCACCATGGACAGTGAGTATGAAAGCTTACCATCTATGATGAGCAAAGTATTTTTTATTGTAAGAATGCATAATCCAGATGATATTACAAACTAAAGAAGAAACAACAGTACAAAAATCTCTATTATCGGTATTCACAAATATTGGTTTAAGTTGCCGAGGACAATCAAACACCAAAAGGCTATCAAAAGTATGAGCATGATCATCATTATCAACAGCAACGCGAAGCCCATCCTTGATATGCTTATTGGTTGGAATGATGGATATACAAGCCCATAAGCCATTATGGGAGGTCAAGTTTCTCTTCCCCTACAGTAGGGTTAAGGGCTCAGATGGGTAGGATAGGTTGGATAACTCGATTTTTGCACTCGTATGCACGAGGTATTATCCATTTCAGACTAGGCCCATGTCACGTACCATGTTGGGCCTCATGGTCTTGTCCTTCAAAAGACGCCATGTAGGAAAAGAGATGGCCTCGATCCCATATAAGCAGTCTTCTTGACTTACAACTGATGATGGAATAAAGAAGTCATCCTTCTACAATAATAGCCCCTAGATAAGGGGGATTCCCCGATTCCATATAAGCCGGAGTCCTTCTTGACTCACAATTGATGCAAGACTAAAGGGACCATCCTCCCACAATAAGATTCAACACTTGTAATCTAATCATTAAATACATTAATAGGTGAAATAGGGAGATAAAAGTTTTGCCCCTTTTAGCAATAATAGATGTGGTAGGTTTATCGTTAAGAAGAATGGTATAAGAAACTTGTGAAATATAGACCCAAATCTAATTAATCCAAATCCTAGGGAAAACAATTATAATAAGCACCTAAATAATAGGGAATTCATTCAGTTGGATCACCTATGGTGACTAGTAGATGAGAAGCTATTTTGCTCATACTTATTCCTTAAATGTCCATTTGTAACTAAAGCTTGGCTTGGCTCAAAAAAGCTTGAATTAGGGTGAGTTCAAGTATATTTAAGTCAAATATGGATGCAATTCAGATGTTCCAAGCCGATTTCACATTAATAAGGGATAAACTTTGCTTAAGAAGGATAATTATGTTTATTTTATTATAATATATATTTTATCAAATTATTATTGATTTATATCATATATATGAGAAATTGCTTCAAAACCATTGAATCTAATTCTGCATCTAATCTTTTTATTTTGTTTTATTTAGGCATTAATTGATTATTTGAACTATTGGAATCAGTAAATGTTAATTCAAAATTTAATTCAAGCTTAAATTAAGCTTGCATCAAGTTTGAATTAAGCTTGATTTAAGCTCGATAAGCTTGATGCAATTTTGAATTGATTTCCATTTAATTTTATATTATCAAGATAATCAAAATAAGTTCATGTTTAAAATCTAAATGATTAAACTCATACCAAAAAGTAAATGAGCCAAGGTCGATCCTAATTTTTAAGCTTGAAAATTATATGAGATTCTTGATATATAGACTCGGTTTATTTTGGCTTGACAGTGCCCCTACATAAGCCCATTGGTTTTTCTTAGGATTTCATTAGATAGATGAAATTGGGTTTCCATGAATGGGAAACACTTTTCACACCGCAGATAGTGTAGCTTCACGGATACTGCTCATGGTGATTGCCTCTCGTGCGGAGCTGGAGTAAATTTTTTTTTTTGGGGGCACTGTGCTCCAACCCCGCACGAAAGCTAATCATCATAGGTGTCCGCAGAGCTACACCACCCACAATGTAGAAAAAATTTTTCGTACATGAATACTAGTTATTGTGAGCAATATATCCTTTATTTCGCTTGATGTTTTACCTCTAAAAGCAATAGTACTTGGTGATTTTTTTTCCCACTCCTCTTTGATTGTATACTGCTAAATTTACTAAATTATCTTTAAATCTCTCTTTAAAATAAATAACTCTTTTACATCAATCAAGCCTCAATTTGTAGCTTCTTAAATACAATTAAATTTATAAAATAAATATAAAATTATCTTTTTTTTTGACTTTCAAAAAAGCAAAGAACTTTTTTAAATCTCCCTAACTTCAATTTAAAGCTCCTCAAATATAACAAATTTAGGAATAATCAAAAAAAAAAAAGTACCATCATGCTGTTTGACTTTATGGAATATAATATTATTATACATCCAATTTGGGCTACTATTAATTGAGCTAGATTTTTGATAAAGTTACTTTTTTTTGTTAATAAAATATAATTAATTTGGAACCAACTCTAATGAAGCTTGTATTGGAGTAAAAACCTAACATCAAAGATTTCATACCTTCCCTACTTAATGAGTTATTAGATTTTCATAAAGAATAAATACTCTATTTTAATAATGAGATTTTCTTAGAGTCATAGGAAGACACCACTCATTATTGGCCTCTAACAAGTTGCCCTACACCCATGCATTTCAACTCTCTTTTTTTTTCCTTTCTTCTGAATGAACCTCAGCCTTGTGCTAGCATCCCTCCTCCCACATTTGTCTCCATTCTTCAACCATAGGGAAAATAAGAAAGGACTATATTCTTTTTCTTTTTCTTCCATTTAGGTTTTCTAGAAGTATGTTTGTGAGAACCAATCCTTTTGGATCTAATTCAACGTGAAGTCGATAAGCCTCGCCATACTAGAACTTTTATAAAAAAAATAAAAATTTGGAATAGGAAAACCTAATCTCCTATTGGATCTTCATCCATGGGAGATGATAAGGCCATAAAAGCATCAGATGAGAGTTATGCATTGGTGGAGAATGGCCAAAGATAGTTTTAGAGGGCTACATTGGTGAATGATCGGCCTTATCCATGAATTGATCGAGTTTATCCCATTTCCTACCCTCTTCCTTTTAAACCCCATTTTCCTCTTGGTTGATCCACCATCGAAGCCTCCCCTGCCTCCATCTCTCTTCTTCCTTACCTCCAACAGCCACCAAGCCATCCAAACCAAGCACGACCACCATTTCTCCTCTTAAAAGCCTTGGATTCTTGATTTTCCTTCCTTTGTTTTGTGTCTCTCTCACCATCAGGATTTTCCACTGCCATCAGTGCTCTAGCCGTGCCACCACTGCTGATCATCCCACCCCTCCTTCCCTCTCTTTTCTTTAAAGAAAACCCCTGTTTTGATTGGAACAGAGGAAGAAAGAAAAGAAGGAAGAGAGAGAGAGAAGAAAACAAAAGGAGAGAGAGAAGAGAAAAAAAGAAAAAATAAAAAAAAAAGAAAGGAAGAAAAAAGGGTAGAGAAAAAGAAACTCGATTTTTATACGAAACCTTTCTATTGATCGAATTCCAATCTAATTGAATTTAGATCAATCTAAAATATTTAGATTCGTCCCATGATTCAACCTAAATCATGATCTAGATTGAGCATCTCTCTTCTTTTCAGATTGGTTGAATCAGATCTTGACTATTCTTTTTCTTGTATCTCTACTGATTGACTAGATCAAGTTTGATAAGTCTAATTTTTTTAATTAATAAAATAGATTTGATCAGAGAGAAGCATGAATCTAAAGATCAAGCCATGTATCAAAGATTGTGATTTTTGAATTTAATTGACTGTAAGTTTTTTTGGATCTCTGAATATTCTTATATTAAATATTTAAGAATTAGATTTTGTATATAACTATTATTATACTATTTAAAAATTATTAAATTATTTGAAAGTGTGTATTTATACACAAAAATATTATTCAAAATTAGGGATCAGGCGTAAGATGCCTGAAAAGGTTATTGTAAATTATAAATTTAAAATAAATTAATTTTGAAAAGGATATTATGCATGTTTATCTTGCATGAACTTTTAAACAGAGATTATTTTGTTACATCTTTGGAAAATGTAAAAAGTTAAATTGATAGTATTATGAAAATTTATATATTTATATTATAAAAAAATTATTTATAAATTAATGAGAAACTCTCTAGTTAGACTATGATTCGGTTCTAACTAATAGAACTAATCGTTGGCTACACATCAGAAACTAGTTTCTCTGAGCCTAGCCAGACAGAGTTGATCACTGGTAGAGCTAGTTTTTTTAGACCTAGCCAGTCAGGGCTGATTGCTGACATATGTTGATGAGTTATATATATATATATATATGTTTCAGAACTAATTTCTTTACCCTATTATAGGACTAATCATGGAAGTGTGAATCAGAGCTAGTTTCTTTCGGGCCTAGTCAGTCGAGTTGATCGTTGGTACACATTAATGTGTTGCATGTTTATTATTCAAGAACTAGTCTCTTTCGGGGCATGTCATGGGGCTGATTATGATCATAGTCATTAAAGACCACAGAATGTCGCACGATCCTGTACCACCCCATACTGCCTATATCATACTATACCAATCTTGTATGTATATATATCATTTCAAAGTGTACTGACATTACCATATCATACCGAACCATATATCAATATTATAGTAGAATTTTATCGGTACAGAGTTCGGTACCAAAATAGCAAACCTTATCAAAGATTGAGAGAAAATTTTTGGATTTTACTAATATGCATGACATATTTTGAAAGTAAATCAAGTTATACTATTAAATTATTATATTTTAAAAATTAATTATAATTAATCCTTCAGAGATATTGATAACTTATTAAGATTGTAAAGCTCACTTCCTATTTTTTATTTTTTTTCTAGATCCAAAAGATACCATGAGACTTGTGACCGATAGGAGCATAGGGTCTTAGATATTATTTGCTTAACCATCTTTAAATAAACAAATTAATTTGCTTTTACCATGTGAGTTGAATTGATGTGATTATATATTGATAAAAAGGTAGATCTTGCATATTCTTTAGGGCTTTATTTTAAAGAGTGTACGGCCATCACATGATCCAGTTCGGGACGTGATAATGTTCAAGATTTAATGATCCTAAGTGGGGTTGGACAAGAGTTGCTGGTCTTTTGCTTTAATTATGGATAAGAAAACTTCTTAGCTAACATGTGAATAATTGAATTAGAAGATGATTAAATGTTTGTAGTTTCCACTAGAAAATGAAATGACTTATGTGATTCTTTTCTTCCTAGGTTGCAGTTGGCATATGCTACAATATTTATTTAAAGAGCTAAAACTTCAATTTTTCCATCATCAATCTCATGGCATCAGAGGAAGTTTGTACTGCAGAAATTTTGTTACTTCCAATTTTCTACTATCATCTGACCAGCCTACATTATTATGTATCTATAGTAATGCTTGCTTGATTTTTTTCTTTTTATTTATTTATATAGGTTAGGAGTTTTTCTTATATATAGCCAACCTCGAAATTAATGCTTAAAGTCACTACGATTGGCCGTAAAACAATCATTTGAGGAGGCAGAAAGGCATTTCTATGACAATAGGGAACTTGTGTATTTCATTAAGTAGGTGAATAGATGTGAGTAATAGGATGCTATAGAGGAGCAATATTTTTGTCATAAAATTTTATTTTTATGCTTTAAATTTTAAACTCGCATATCTAATAATCCCAAATTGGATATTTAAATACAAGTAGACATATTTATTGAAGTTCCAAAGTTTCAGATCTAGTCAAACCCTATGGGTTTGGGTTGATAGCTATACAGACACATATTTGCTGGGCTTGATTGGCCATACCTAGGGCTACAAAGGGGTGAGATCAACTCATAAATAGCAAGATCAACTCATAAATAGCCTGATCTTCACCTGATTAGATCCAATTGGCTCTGTATTTGAAGACTTATATATGAGTTGGGCCAAGTTCAAAACGTCACTTGATCTAAATTCTAGGCCGATCTGAATCTTGAATTTTTCAACTAGCTTTACTCAATCTAGTTTGTATATTTTGATCGTTTGTATATTTTGATCCAATTCTAATTTGGGTCAAAAAAAATGGGCCCAATCTGACCAAACTTAATTCGATCCAATCCAATAACCTAAATCATAAAAACCTCCTTCTTTTTTACTTTAAATTTCTTTTCCAATTCATTAAATAAACTAATTCCTCTTTTTAATCTAAACAACTACATCTCCTATCATCTACTTTTACTCAATTAATTTTAAACATTTATCTTTCACTGCTTATTATGGTGAACTTTAATTTATAATGCCCTTAAGCATATCAGTACATATTTTAAAATCATAGGTTGTAAATCTAATAATGATCAATTACTTGGATGAATTTAAAAGTTTTTGAATAAAGATTAATGTTTAGGTTGGCTATTTCAGTGTTATTTATTTTTTTATTGATTTATATTTAATTATAAATTATTATATTTTAGCTATAGAAGGATAACTAGATGCTTAATTCAAATTGTGAACTAACCCATTCCATGACATGTATCTGAATATTTCAATTTGGGTCTCGATCATACTTGACCTCAATCTAAATTGAATGACCCTCTAGTTCTAAAATTTTTTCCATAAATCCAATGTGGCCTAAGTTGATCAGCTGGTAACTTGGATGCTAGTCCAAAAACATAACCCATTATGAAATTGTATCGGGTCAGGTTCAAATATGCCCCGATTTGACCCAACCTATTTACATCCTAAGCTATGCCATTAATATGACATGCGTGGTGTGTTATAGCTTTTGCTACATGAATGCTTGCATGGCTAACCTTTTTGGCCACAAACCCAGCCAGTATTATTTCTCATTCATATATATAATGTAAGCTATACAAACTTCAAAAGATTTTAAATTCTATCGTTGCTAGAAAAAATTCAATTTGAAATTCAATTTGGGCAAACTCATGCACCATAACATTGGCATTTTAGAGCTTGATGCAATTAGATTGAGCTTTCAAGAGATGATCGCATTGGCAGGTCTTTAAGGCCATTATGAGACAACCCTTAAGGCTATTACAGGCCTCTTTGAGAATTACTTGGTGCGAGCCTATGAAAAGGCCTTAGGGCCCAAGGTCTCAGCCATAAGAAATAGATCAGGCTTATGCTAGTTGTACAAGTTCTATTTTTCTTCTATCTCGAAGGCTATGTTGCTTTCCTCCTATTATTGCTGGGCTCCGGTGGTGCCATACCAGAAGGTCAACCAATTATCCCGGTGGGTGAAGGCTATCTTCCATGATGGTTAAATCTACAAGAAAAGCTTGCTCGTTGGAGCGCATCCAGTGGAGACCCTTTGATGCTTAAGTCAGCCGGAGTCAAGAGGACAAATGAATAAGAAGAATATATGAGAGAAAGCAAAAGGAGAGCTCGAGTCATATACTGGACTTGCCTCTTTTGGTCTTATCTGAGAGTCCCATTTTTTACCTCTTTAAATATAGATAGAGCTGTAGGTTGCTACACTGGAGCCACGTAGGCCGTCTGAGGCCTGCCAGGCCATGTTCTGATTAGTTGCCGAAGGCAATCTGAGTTTGTAGCACCTTGATCAGACAGGATGCTATATTGGCCACTACCTTATATCCAGGATTGTTAGTCATAGGTGTTAGTTGCAGGATATACCTGCATCTAAAAGGCTATCAGAGAGTTTTAGGGATTGTAAGTATGGCCGAATAGGTTGGCGACCTAAGGCTAGGGCGGTGCTGAGATCTTACCCTAGATGTATCAGCATCTATATGGCACATGAGGTGTCGCCCCCTTGTTGTTGGTCAGGCCCCAACCTTTGGGTCGATAAAGGGCCAAAATTAATAGTGGTCGAGTGCAGGCTGACATCGCAATGCTACTCCCAGCCTTGAGTGGATGGTTACTCCCTGAGCCTCCTGGCATGATTCTATCCGATCGTGGCATTGGTGGGCTATCGGCCATGACCCAAGAAAAGAAAGTAGGATCCGATAATTGGATAGCCCTTGTAAAAGTTGCCCCCTACTCTTGAATTAGAGGCAGTTTTTCTGCTTTGGTTGAAAGGAGTAGTTGGTTGCCGACCATCAATCTATTCTTTCTTCTTGGAATGCTTATAGGGGATGGAATCTTGAAAGTCCCAGGCCAGCTCACTATATATTGGGCACAGATTGGCCTCGTACTGCATCCCACCGGTCGTCAAAGACAATTTGCTTCATGAATCATGCGCAAGAGGGATGCCTAGTCTGGGAGCCTTGAGATATGGGGCTTTAATGCTGATATTTTCCAAAGAGGATAGCCTACCAGGAAGGATGACTAAAATATTTTTCTCTAAAAGATGTGGTCTCTAAGGCCTCTTAGGTGGCGACACTTGGTGTACAGTCAGGGGTGGTGGAAGAGCATGCCCTTGCCTACCCACATCTATAATTAGAGAAAGCCTATGATGGGACAAAGTTTGCTTAGTCTATCTTCTATGATGGTGTCGTGGTGTCGCTCCATCAGTCATCCAAGGATTGTTGGCATTCTCCTTTTGTTAGAGAGATTTTTCCCACCTCCTGACCCACCATAGGGTACTCCAAAAGGAGGTTACACCCATGGGCATTTCTTCTTAGCATATGACATGCTGAAAAATCTCACTGCTTCGACTGTGGGGCAATAGTAGTGTCGGCTTGGGTGCATTGATGACATTTCAACCAACCCAACTACAATCGGTGGTGGAGTTTTTGTTATTGAAATTCCATCTCCTCAATGTTGGCCTTGTCAGGGATGCAGCAAGCCATGCCAGTCGTTGGGCCAGATGAGGAGCGTGCGATTGCTTGGGGGCCTCTTCTGCATTATACTCTATAGAAAAGTCTTGGACCTTTCTAGATAGTAGCCCCTCATCACCCTCGGGCTAGTTTTCCACACCTCCTAGAAGGAATATCCGAGAGATGGATGGGTCCAAGAGGAAACCTATCATGCTATCCCCAGTATCCTTGGACGAGGGACTGGTAGCCATCAAAGAGCGCTTATCCACGCATTCATCATTGAATGAAGTCCGATGACATCGACTGAACCCAAGTCTTTCATTTTGTATCATTTTCCTTCTTGCTGTAATAAGCTATATCCAAATGGAATTAACCTATAATGAATTTTCTTTGAATAAATTAGATTCTAACCTTTTAAATGAAGCGATCTGCGGTTGATGTTGTCTGCATTAGCTGATTCCCAATCTCAGGGATCGGATCCTTTAGCTTGTGTTGTGTAATTGTCATTCTAGTAAGTTGAACTTTGGGTTAGATGAGGACTCTTGGCCTTAGTTGGTGTCCAGAATCTTTGTTTCTACAATCATGATGAATTGGGTCAATCTTCAGCCAACCTTAAGTGAAAGGCCTCATCTTCATTGGGTCAAAGGGGATTTTTCCATTAGTCGTAGGCATATTCAAGTGTGGACCAATGAGACCTTGCCTGAGGGGATGCTATCATCTCCTATCATCATCATTTGGATTTTTCTCCCAACTGGAATAAATGAAGGTGACTTGAGCCAATTAGGTGCTGAGGACTTCCTCAGTGTTTTTCTTGAATTGAATTCTCCTCGGTACTAATATGAGGTTAGGAATTTGAGAATGCCTCCTTATCGGTCGATTGCCGCCCCCCCTCCCTCCTGATCTTGAGATGATCCAATTAGATTTGGATGATAGGAGTGGCCTTATCATCACGTCAATTCAGGCCTCCGACTTTTCATTGGAGGGTCATCTTTTCAGCCATCCTGCATTTATTGCTACCTCAGAAAGGGGTGTCCAGATATTTCACCATTTCATGAGTCATGCAGTTGCAATGATAGTAGAGCAAATTGAAGCATCATGCCGTCTTTACTTCGATTGATTCGACGGTTTGCGAGATTGTCCTCAAGTTAGCCACAGCCTCCATGTGTTGGAACATGGTTGGTGGTGAGTCATTCTCTTATATCCCATCTTATATGGAGCGATCATAAGTTGGGTGCGATGAAGAGTCGAGAGATGCATTGGTACAGATTAGGCAACATGTCAGCATTTATAGTGGAAAAGGAGTGCCGAGATTTTGATTGCGACCATTCATGGATAATACTTATAGTCGTCCCATGTCCCGTCTATCATTTTCTCTCTTTCTTATGGTCTGTCTAGCATAGTTGAGGGAGAGAGTCCTTTGCTTCTTCCTTTTCAAACTAGCCATCGTTCTGGTCCCTAGCCGATTGCTTCCACCATGTAAAGACTACTTTCTCTTCTCTCTCTTTTTTTCTTTTTTCTGTTGCCCTTTTCTTTGGAGATCTGGTTCTTTGTCCTCTTGCTGCTTCACTTTGCTTCCTGTTCCTTTGCCTTTTTCTTTTTCTATTATTTTATTTCTTTTCATCTAATGTCAAGTTCTGGAGATGAGTTTAGAGGGGGGAGCCACCTAAGGGGTCAGGGCTCCAATCTCCTTATCACTAGGGGGCATTTGAGGATTTTCCTTGATCATCCACCAAGGTAGGGTCTTCCTTCCATCCCAGCAACTCTTCGACTTAAAGGTTGGAGAGCCCGATTCTTGAGCACTTCTCGAGTCTAGGGAATGAAGAGTCTATTCTAACCGAAGCCGATTTGGCATGGCTTCAAGATCACTATCGCATCTTGAGTCGGTACCAGTTACTAGCTCCAAGTCTAGAGGGCCTGGTGATCTATTCCTGGGAAGGTGGCATTGCCATCTATGAAGAGTTTCTTTGGTCCAAACTCCATTTCCCATTTCACCCATTCTTCTCCAACATCTTTGATCTCTACTAGATCGTTCCCCTACATCTTGACCAAACTCACTCCAAATCCTTGCTTTCTTTGTCGTTCTCTATTATATCCTCCATATCTCTCTGAGGTTGTCCCTTTTTCGAGCCTTCTTCCTTCTCAAGAAACATCCTCGAAAGAGGGGCTGGTGGTATTTCGATCTCCTATCCCATTGTCAGTTTATTAATAGACTTTCTTTTTCTATCCATAAGTGGAAGAATAGATTCTTCTTTGTCATGGTTGATCACCTATAGGACTTTAACCCAGTCTGGTGGGAGTCCATCGATCATCGAATAAGAATGATGTGGTGGTCAATGAAGGTCAAGAAGACTTTTGCCTCCAACTTGGTATTAGGGTGCCCCATTAGCATGAGCTGTTGATCAAGCAGAACCTTTGTGATGCCGAGTTAAGCTCGGTCAATACCTTACATAGAGCCTTGATCTTTTTTCTTGCTCTTTTTGTGGAGCCTATGGCTTTGCATTATTCAACTAACTTTTTTCTTTGATTTTGCAATCATGAGGCCTTTTGCGATTTCGATCCAAAATGCCACCAAGAAGAGATCCACATCATCTTGAGGGGAACCTTCCTAGGAATCCTTAGGCTATAAGAAACAGAGGGATGAGGTTGAGAGTTCTTTGGCATAGGGGTCAGCCTCACACTATTCCAGTCCCCTACACCAACTCGAGCCACCTTATCCCAGCTGCCAACGATAGCTTGGGCATTGAGTTCAACCTCGATCAATGCCGATGATGATGTAGTTTGCAGCCATACAAAGTTATTGAAGGAAGCATTAATCAGGTGGCCCCAATGAAGTCAGCTTCATAAAAAAAAGGTTCCCTCAGGGAGCGAGTTATTGTTTATCACTAGCTTAATATTTTAAGCTCTCAACAATAAAATAGAATCATTCTAATTATGTACCATCACTCTGCTAGAAAGGATCATCGTCTTGTGTCTAGAGATGGCACATAGATATCTCTTCTTTGTCAATAGGTTATAGTATGCACCTATTACAACTTAATAAATTAACTATGTAGGGAGTACCTCTCTCCTCTTACTTATACTTTCAAAAAAATATTCACTAATTTAAAAATAATAGAGTATAAATGATTCATTACAAATGAAGAATTAAACTAATATCATGTAATTATAAATATTGATCCATGAATTTTATTATTATTATTATATATATATATATATGCAAATAAATCCTAAATCTAGGATCTAATGATACGATTTATGCAAGTATATAAATCTAAAAATTAAATAAAAAATAAAATAATGATATTAATCATATCAACATCAAATAGAAAATTAAATCTGATTTAGTCTATAATTGAGATCGAATCTCCATACCTTTTTCGCAAGTCAGGATCTTCACTTACTGATCTAAGGCTGAGATTGTTGCTTCGAGCCGTATACACATCCGATCTCTATAAGAAGTCTACATGAAGCTCCGATCATAATCCAAAGTCCAGCAATCTGAAAATCAGTATAGTGTACTAGCACTGCGCTGATATTTCATCGATGGTTGATGTCAAATCTCTTTCTTCAATTGACTTAAACTCTTCAAGGATCAAAGAAGGAGAAGGAAGGATCTGGAAGAAGCCTTCTTCCCATATTTTTCTCTCAAAAATTGGTGAAAGAAGATCTAAAATACAAATCCTAGAGAAGACCCTTCTTCTCTAGGCCTTTCCTCTCATCTAGGTACAACAATTTATGCCTTTACAAAATCCCACACCTTCAACCCTAATGCACCCAAGGTCTCCACGCCCAAGCCCTCTCACTCAGGTCTAAAATCTCTAAAAAATTATGGCTTAACTCTCTTTATATAAAGAGTTAGAGAAGAGTCCATGTCTAGGTCAAACACCTAGATAGAGAGTCTAAAAGAGACTAGGATTGGGGCGCCCAAATATTGGACGCCTTCATAATATTTCCAAGCATGGAGACCTTGATTTTGGTGCACGATAAGTCTCCTGATTCCCATGAAAATTTTAAAAGAAGTAAGAAGTGACGGTGCCATAAATAGATAGAGTTTTAGGTTTGTAAAACTTTATCAAATAGAGTTTAAGATCATTCCTACTTAGTTTTGATCAAACCCAAGACCACAAACCATTGAAGAGGGTTATGGGCATAAGGATTGGTGTGGGGCCACTCTAGAAATTAGATTTCACATGCCATAGCCAAAGGTGGGGCATGGAGAAAGAGAAAATGGCTCAAGGAAGAAGTCCTAGTCTAACTAGGACTTCTTACTTTGACTAGTCAAACCAATTCTTTAGTTCAATTAAAGTAGATCTTGATGTAACCTAATTAATGATATTTCTAATTCAATTAAGATCCTAATTAAATTAGATTAAATTTAATTTAATTTTGATTTAAATTTTTAATTAAATTAAAAATTAGATGCACTCAAATCCTAATTCAATTGAAAATTATTTTCTCTTATAATTGACTTATTTCATAAACTAATTGGACTTCATCCAATCAAGCCCAAACTAAATCTAATTGAATGTTATTCAATTAGACTCGATCTCAGCCTTTTAGTCAATTAAATTGAGTCAATTAGTAATTTGATTACTAATCGATCCTCCTATAATACTTGTACTAGGTCAAACATCAATCATATTGATTGTTTAATCCTAGAATGATTTTTAATTATCGATCAACTATCTGATCAGATTAAGATCTCTAATATATATAATTTCATAGGTTCGAACCTAAGTCAGTAGCATAGGAATAAATTTCTATACCAATCGAAGTGACCATCTAGCAATAATATCCAACAGTCGGATAGATCGAACATATAAAGCGACACTTTTAGAATCCATGTGGATATAATTTTCGTATAATTTATCTTCTTGACCTAAATGCTTATAAAATAATTCAGGATTTAACTATCAATCCTGAATAGATCATCCATATTATATTTTAAAATATCAAATCCATCTTATGGATTATCCTGACCAAGCTTTTGTTAAATTAAAATACAATGATGCATTATCACTAAACTCTTAGAGTGGTCAATCCCTTCTTGATCACTCACTGACTTTACAAGTACTTGACTGTGTCCAAAAATTTTTCGTCATTAAATTAGAAATTCAGATGGTCCGACACCAAAGCATAGTGAGTTGCTTGCAATAGAGCTATCAACGAGTCGGATCCAGACCCGAGACCCATGGGTATTTATCCGATAGATCTGAATCTGGTATTAGCATGAGATCCATTTATCCAGATCCAAATCCGAACCTGATAAACCATAACGTAAAGGGATAGGATCTGGATATTTAATATCCAGACCCAATAGACCCAAGATCTGAATAATATATATAATAAACATTATAAAAAATTCAAATATCTCTCATTCTACCTCTCTTCCTCTCTTGATCTCCCATCTCTAGTCTCCCCTCCTCTCCTGATCTTCCGCTTGATCTTCCTCACCGATGAGGCTGGACCCCCTTCCCTCACTCTCTCTCAATCTCTCCCTCTCTCAACCTCCCTTGCTGGCGAGGTCGGACCTCCTCCCTCCCTCTCTCAGTCACTTCCTCTCTCGATCTCCCTCGCCAATGAGGTCGAACCCCCTCCCTCAGTATCTCCCTCTCTCAATCTTCCTTGTCAGTGAGGCCAGACACCCTCCCTCAATCTCTTCCTCTCTCAATCAAGATTGGACCCCCTCCCTCAGTCTCTCCCTCTCTCAATCTTCCTCATCGACGAGGTTGGATCCCCTTCCTCTCTCAGTCTCTCGATCTTTCTTATCGGTGATCCAATCCTCTCCTTCTCTTTCTCTCTCTTTCGATCTCGCTCATCGACTACCAACGAGCGATCGGACCCCTCCCTCTCTCCCTTTCTCAGTCTCTTGGTCTTCCTCTCAGTCTCTCCCTCTCAGTTTCAGGTCTCAAAATTGGATCTAGATACTCGAGATCCATTAGGATCTAGATTTGATACTTCAATACTAGACCCGTCAGATATTCGAATCTCGTACCAGTAACTAAAATTGGGTTCAGTACCAATAACTAAAATTGAGATCCATGAGTCGACTCAAGTCTTAGGAGGGCACTGGTTCGAGGACCAAAAACTTGATTTTTTATCCTGTAGCTAAAGATGACTCAAGAAATTCGTTAGCTGATTCATGAGGATCTTGAGCCCACTTAAGGATCTAGGGAGTTGACTCATGAGCTTCTGACAGCTCTAATAGCTAGTTTTCAAAACTACACAGAATTATTCCGAGAAGCTCCTAATAGTTATTGCTTCAATTCCAACAGCCATAAACCCATTTTTGGTGATCCTAAGTGGCTGTTAAGTGTTTCTAAGGCATTATTAAAGAGAGAAATAAAAGAAAAACTAAGAAATAAGAAGAAAATTCAGCACATTCACTCCAAACATCAAAAGAACATTTAAGAGAGAAAAAGAGCGGATTCAAGCAGTAATTCTAGAGGACATTCAAGAGCTATTTTTCACAACTTCTCAAGCATCCTCTCAAGCCTCAAAGAAGTGTTCAAGCTTCAAAAAAGCTAATCTTCAACCTCTTCTTCATGCTCAAAGAGTTTAAAATT
This sequence comes from Cocos nucifera, assembly GCA_006176705.1. Lineage (NCBI taxonomy): Eukaryota > Viridiplantae > Streptophyta > Magnoliopsida > Arecales > Arecaceae > Cocos > Cocos nucifera. The sequence continues at coordinate 101,264 of QRFJ01001204.1, forward strand.
AAGTTTTTTTTGTATTAAAATTTATTATCATTATATTTTATTTTTCTTACAAGTTTCTTTGAAGAAAATAAATTTGGAGATTAGCCCATCTGATCCCAAAATTAGATTATATAGATTTTGGTTGGTGAGCCCGAAAAATCAATTGGATTGATAGTAAGCCCGAAAAACTATCAGTATAAGATTTTGATTGGTGATCCTCAAAAATCAACTAGATTGTTACTGAGTCCAAAGAAACTAATGGTATAAGGTTTGATTGGTACACCTATTGAAAATCAACTAAGTTTGTTTATGAGCTTAAGAAAATAAACACACTATAATAAGAGAGATTATAGTGAAATTCTCAAAAAAAACTTGATGCCCCTGATACTCTCTGCTGAGATACCTTCTTTGGCTATCGCACCACCAAGTATCTTAGCCCCGCACCTTTACAGAAGTACTACTGCAGCACTCCAATGCTTCCTATCTTGATCTCTATGCCATCCTAAGATGTTTCCAAGACTCATTGTCCACATCCGCTAGCCCACCTTTAATAGTGCTAAAAAATCTCTCCATAAGTTCTAATCAACCCCATGGTTGTCTGATCGCTTCCGCTTGGTCTACTAGCTGCTAGATAGCGCAACAGGCTCCCAAAAATTCTATGAACCCTATGAATGGACCCGGTCCATGCACACAGCTGCATAGATCCTATGGAAGCCTCCTGCCCGCGTGACCACCTATGCTTGCCCATGCTGGGTGCATCCAGCCATGCTACTGTGCACTATTGCCCAAACACTCGAGCGCAGCTAACGAAGGCCCCTCCTATGTGACCGCCTAGGCCCGGGCTGCACTCACGAGCATGCCCACCTAGGCCTGGGCTAGCCATCGCATGCGCTCGTGCTGTCCCTGGGCGCAGCCCAGCACATTGCTAGCCTAGGCCTGGCTCGCAGTGCCATCAACCTGCATTGACCTATGGCCCCCCTCGATGGCCTACAGGCATGCCATTTGCTTTGCTGGCTTCCTCGTACGTATCTTCTTCATCCAGACTCCATTTGGATTGTTCTTGATCTTGTTGTACTTCATTTATCATCCTGGATCTAGTTTTGAACTTATTATGGACTGAATCTCAAGGCACTAGATTCTAACGTTAGATGCATGCTACATATGCCGATCGATGGAAGCACCTTGGATTGTCTCGAGCAGCAACACATCGAGTTAAGATTTGTATTAGATCGAGATGATGTTGAGGGTATTGAGGATATTAGCTCTCATGCTATAATAAATGATGATGATGATGAAACTCCTACAGCGGAGTCTATTGCAATACATATCAGGATAAGAAACCAGCAGAGATAGCTTTACCATCTCAGACTAGCATCCAAAGTGCAACTCACAACTACTTGATAGATTGGATGAGGATACATTCGTTAAAGGATTTTCTACTAAAATCGTTACTTTAATTTATGCAGAGGTTTAGAGGTACACTTTAGAGGTATAGTAGGTGAGACGAGATCTAATGGAGATATTATTTTGGTAAAAAAGGAGACTATAAGATTGATTTAGACACTCACTACTGTAAGGGAGGATGTTTGCGATCGGGCTTAGTTATCTAGAGATATTAGACTACTGTCATCCTCTCAGCTTGGATCTTTATAATAGGATTATTTTGACCCATGCTTGCTTAGGATGCTAGGATTCCTTCTTAAAGCTTTAGTGACTCTAGTAATCTATTTTTTGACATCTATATAGGACATAGTCCTAATATCTTGCATAATTTCATCTTTGTAATCATTTTTTGTCATTATATCTTACTAATCAACAAAATTTAAATGCTTATAAAAATTCAATGTATTTGATGTAAATATCTATGTTTATGTATTTAATTGAAAATCTATTTGATCAAAACTATACTTTACTAAGGGGGAGAATTAAGTAAAATATTTTTTTCCACATCAAGCAAAAGTAAGGAAGAGAAAACATTAAAAAAGATATAATTATTTAATTAAAAATACTTTTAAACTTAAAAAATCTGAATTTAAAAGTTAAATAATTTAAAGGTTAAATTTGGTATTGGTTAAGTTCATATTAAATGTGTTTAACTTGGAAGAAAAGGGAGAGAAATATTGAAAAGCAAAAATTATTCAGCAATAATTATGAAAAATAGGAGAAGAGATATTTGTTCATATTATCTTGATTTGATTAAAAATTTAAATTAATTTATGTTAAATAATATTGAATTTTGATCTTAAATTCTAATCCATTACTTTCTGATTTTTTAAATTTGAGTCTTCATATGCTTATTCAATTTGATTTACATGATTTGATTACTAAATTATTTTTGATAATTAGTTAAAATTAAAATAAATTTAAAATATATTCTTACTCTAAATAAATTAATTTTATATATTTTTTTTAATTTTAAAACTTATTTAAAAAATTGAATATGATACTAAATTTCTGATGTGCATTGTAAAATTTTTATGAATTATTTGTATGAAAGTAATTTTTGCTCAAGCAATGAATTTAAAAATATGACTATCATTTATTTTAATACTATTTATTTTACTTTACTCGATATATTTTCGATATATATCTTTTTTAAACTTAATTGACTAAATTTTTTTTAAAAAAAATTAAATATTAAAGTATATATTATGCTTAATTTTATATTTAAATCTTTTAAAAGTTTTTATTTTTTTAAAGTTTAAAAGTATATATTTAAAATCTAATTAAAAAGTCATAATCATTCAATAAGGAGGAGAGCCTTTGATATTTGGGTTCAAGATAATTTTTTTTTAAAAGAAAGAAATATTTTAAGCATATTTTCAAAGGAAAGATGATTTTTTTGAATTGATTTTTTGAATTTAATACATCTCTTATTTGATATTTTTGAATCAAATATTGATTTTGATGATAAATCTTTGATCCTTCTCATAAGCTTTTTGATATTGTCAAAAAAAAGAGAGAAATGTTGAGTACATGTTTAAAGGATTAATACTTAAAAAACTCAATAAATTAATACTGAAGATGTTTACTGATTTGATGCTTGAAACCTTAATGCTCATTAATTTTTAATCAAGATAGTATTTTAAAATGAGTATATAAAATATGTGCAATATACTAAATATGCATCATGAACTAAAGATAATTTTGGCAAAATATATTGAAACACATCATTTGCTTTTATTGCGCATATACTCAAAATTTTATCATCATAAAAAAAGAAAAAGATTGTTAATCTTAGGTTTGATTTTGATAAATAATAAAATATTTAAGTTTATTTTAGTACTGATAAATTGGTTGAAGTGTTTAAGACAAAATTCAGAAAGTCAGGAACCTATCTCGATGAAGTTCCATGTTTTTTATTGAAAGAACTAAGAAAGAAAAGCAAAAGACATCAAGCCAAATATTTTTTAAGATTTACTAGGTCTTGAGCCAACTTAAGGGAGGCTTAAGTCGACTTTGGCATGATTTCAACACTTGGTATAGACTATGAGTCGACTCAAGAATAATATAAGCTGACTCAAGGACTTAAACAAATACTAAGACTCAAAAGCAGAATATAGCATTTTGGACCTTGTCATTGGAGTTGACTCAGTCATAGTGTGAGACAACTCAAGCATCTCTACAACGCTTTAGGATTGGCATGGCTGAGGAGTCAACTCAAGAAAAACATGAGCCAAGTTAAGTCTCAAGAGGATACTGGTTCAAGAATAAAAAGCTAAATTTTTCATCCTATAGCTGGAGCTGACTCAAAAAATCCATGAGCCAATTTATGAGGACCTTGAGCCAACTTAAGAATCTGAGGAGTCGACTCATATACTTCTAACAGCTCTAACAGCTAGTTTTCAGAATTACACAGAATTATTCCAGAAAGTTTTCAATGGCTATTTCTTAAGTTCCAATGGCCATAAATTGGTGGCTATTAAGAGTTTCCAAGAAACAAGAAGAAAATTTAGCACATTCACTCCAAACATCCAAAGAGCATTCAAGAGAGAAAAAGCGAGAATTCAAGCAGTAATTTTAGAGGGCATTCAAGAGCTATCTTTCATAACTTCTCAAGCATCCTTTCAAACCTCAAAGAAGAGTATTCAAGCTTCAAAAAAGCCGATCTTCAACATCTTCTTCATGCTCAAAGAGTTTAAAACTTAGTTTTCTTTTGTGCTGAAATTTACTATCATTGTATTTTGCTTTCTTTATAAGTTTTTTTAGAAGAAAGAAACTTGGAGATTAGCATGTTCAAGCTCAGAATTGGACTATATAAGTTTTGATTGGTGAGCCTAGAAAATCAATTAGATTGATAGTTAGCCCAAAAAAACTAACGGTGTAAGGTTTGATTGGTGCTCTCATTAAAAGTCAATTGAATTTGTTTGTAAGCCAAAAAAAATAAATATAATATAATTAAAGAGATTATAGTAGAATTTTTAAAAAAAGCTTGAAAAATGGATGGTGCGGATTACATCGATCTAAGATTTTTGCTGCTCCATTGCATACACTTCACCAATAATAAATTTAGATAATAAACCCACAAATGTACTATTATCTAAGATAAACAAACCAACCTTGCACGTCAGTCACATCCAAACCCATTACCCTTAAACCAAACCCAAATGCAAACCCAAAGCTACCTCGATTCAACACGGAGACTCATAAAGATTCTCTCCTTAAACGGAGAAGCTTTCAATTAAATAGCCAATGTGGGACTAAAAGGAACCTATAACACTATAGAAATTAGGAGAATTATCAAGTCAATTTTGGCGATGCTGAGAAGAAGTGTTGGTAAAATTCAAATCCCATATCCACCTGCTGATGCTTTTTATAAGTATCGGAAATAATGGCCTCTTACGATGCTTTAAAGCATCGGCAAGGTTACGACACTTTAAAGCATCGACGGAAGCCATTTATCTCCCAAATCTCTATCTCCAAATCGATAACCTAGAATCTTCATCCCTCTTCTTTTTCCCGAGCCACCTCGATCCTTCTCCTCCCCTGATCTGACCTCTTTGCCTCATCGCCGAAAATCCCAGCTCATCCGACCTCTCTACCTTGCTCCTACTCCTCCTCCTCCCAGGTATTGTGCTATTTTTTTTTAGATGTTTGATCAAGATTGGTTTTGAACTGGTTGAATACAGTTTTAGTGGAATAGAAGAGCTTTTGTGTTGATGTCTTCCAAGCAGTGGATTGGAGTAGTTCAGATGTTAAAGTCAACTCGATTTTCTCCTCTTCCTTCTATCACCTTCGATCTTTTTTCTCTTTCTCCTTTAGATTTCTTTAGATGTTGTTAGTTTAATCTGTTAGATGTCTGCTTGAATGATAAAGGATTCATGGATTTGTTTGATTTGGTTTGATTATTTTTCGGTTTTTCATGTTTTCATAGGAAATTTTGGATACAGTATTAGTTTTTTTTCCATTTATTATTTTTTTTCATATGAACGACTCTTTTTATTTAATCACATATATTTCTTGTGACTTGTCTAAATGTTAGTGTGTTTCTTATACTTTCAAATCTTTATTTCAGCTCTATACTTACCTACTTTTCTTTTGCTTCTGAATCCTATCAACATCCCTGTATATTCCGTTCATCACCCCTTTCACCTTTGTCATTGCAAATAATTTAGTTTCAATAAATTTAGGTGGCCAAACCTCCCCTTTCATTATAAAAAAAAAAAAAAAAATCTTTCTTTTATCCTATATACTTTATGTCGTCCAAAAGTTTATTGAATTTGTCCTTTAATTGTTTTTATTTAGTTATTAATTAGATTACAAGTTCACCATTGGCAAATTAATTTTTAATTCCAACATTGTTACTATGGTGATTGGCAAAAAGGGAGTATAATATCAGTTGGAAGTAACTGAATGTCATTAAGATTAATGGCAACTTCTTAAGCTAATGGATGTAAATAATTGAATGTTACAGCATCTAAAGTTTGGATAATGGCATCAACCAGTTCTGGGATCTAGTCATGGTACAAGAAGGCTGGATTCAAATAAAGGAAGCTGCTGACAGTGTCTGATCTTGATAGCGTTGCTCAACTTTGTCTTGATTGGAAAATCATAGTTAACATGATTTTTTATATGCAAAGGTTTCCTATCTGAAACTCCATGTGTCACTGAGCCATTAGCTTAGAAGTTATATGATATAATCTTTTTTGCTTATCTAAATATAATTAATATTGCGGCATGGAAGTGGGATTTAATGCATGCTAGAGCCAAATTCTTCCCCAATGATCTAGATGCTTTATGCTGATATCCATTTTAGATTATTAAAAGTAGCTTTTCTACAACTTTATGGTTACATCCATTCCTCAAAGTCATTGCAACAGCAGCCAAATGTAGTTGTCTCTTAGTGAGGGACTAATTCTTCTTAACCTTTCCATTGGAGCTCCTCTCCAAATTCTCAGAGTTCTAGCTGGCAATAGGATTAGGTTTTTGGCCATTAAACATCTCGTGGGAAGCAGCTATCTGAAATTATAATTCTTACATCACTTGGTTGGTAACATGAGAAAGATTTAGTTCTCAAAGAGACACTATGGAAGCCAATGTAATGAGGAACTTGATCTTGTGTATTCTGATTTCATGTGCACTCAACGTCTAGTTTGCTCAACGTTCCTTTATAGGGATGTAGATAGAGAATGACCAGCCAATGAATTTTGCTTTTGGGGTGTATCTAAACTTTGATCATTTGAATTCATGGATACTATTGGGGGACGTTAATCTGCCGCTCGACTCATCAGCCTGTGACCAATTGATCATCGGTCTCCGACGAGCATCCACCGATACAATAACAAAAATACCAACATATTACCATCCGATGGGTATGCAGTCCGATAGATCATCTAACTATCGACTAGAAATCATTTGGATGGCTATCAATCATCCTTTCTCAAGCCATCCAACTGATCATTGTTCGATCTTAAGTCCTCCAATTGACCGACGATCGATCGGCAGAGAATCAGTTGACCAATCGATCGATGATCAATCGGCTCCAAATCAGCCGATCGATCGATAATCAGTCGGTCCCAAATCAATTGACTAACTAGCGAGAGCTCTCCAAACAACGTGTCCAACTCTCGACTGGCTATACAAAACCGTCTTCTAGAAGAGTGGATAACGATAATTAGTAGATAGTTCTAACTATCTACCCATGTGTTGGAAATATGTCCTAAAGTCAATCGTTAGCCTGTTGACGGTTGGGCTATACATTTATAATTGTATATAAATCATAAATTAATAAAAATTATTTTGGTATTTTTTATTATAAAATCTGTTGTCTTCTAATGAACTTCTGTATTGTGATGAAGTCCTTAGGACTATCTAGATTCGATAAAGGAGGATTTATCGTTTAGTCCTTAAATTGTTCATGATCAAAAGATACGTTGTTACTTAGGACGACAACGTTTATCGAGTATAAGTCGTTGTGTATCATATAGGTTGGTTATTTTTGTAATCAAAGAATGTTGAGATATTGGTATGGCATGCAAGTGAAATGTATGGGTACATCTGCACTGAACGTGATCAACTTCGAAACTTTTCTTCTATCAAGATTAGCTCCGAAGGATATGGGTATAAGTATTCCTTAGACCTAAGACTACTATGGTGACTTGCAAGCAACTCACTGTGCTTAGGTACCAGACTATCTAAATTTCTAATTCAGTGATGAAAGGCTACCGGATGCAGTCAAGTACTTGACTTGTCGGTGTGTGAGTCAAGATGGAATTGATTCTTTCAAGTGTTGGAGCAAGTGCATCGCTGTATTTCAATTTAGCAAATTCTCGGTCGGGGTAGTCCATGTGATGGATGCTAAATTTTGAAATACACTATGGATGAATTTTAGGATTGACAGTAAATCCTAAATCGTTCTTGAGCATTGAGGTTAAGGGGATGAATTACATAGTAACCATATTCCACAGGTTTGTCATTGTTGCATTGCGACTTTTTGACCTATCCGGACGTCGAATACCATTGCTAAATGATCTCATCGATTGGTACAAAAAATTGTTTCCTATACTACCGACTTAGGATTCGAACCTATGGGGTCACATACATAAAAAGTTTCTACCTGATCTGATGGCTGATCATGAGTCCTGATGACCTAGGATACTATGGTCAAGAGTCCCACTGGACTGAAACTCTATGACCAAAAGTTTCACTAGACTGAGACTCTGAGTCCTACTCATCTAGGACTCTCTGATCAAGAGTCCCATTGGTCTGAAACTCTATGATCATGAGTTTGATTTATTTGGGACACTGGGTTCAAGAGTCCCACTGGTTTGAAACTCTTCAGGAGTTTCATGTTGATGGACTCTATTGCTCAGACATCCATCCGATTGAAACTCTATGTTTATTGAAGGATTAATTAGCAATTTGATTATTGATTAACTCTATTTGATTGAGTGATAAAAATTTGATCAAGTTTGATCGAATTGGATTCGATTGGATTTGACCCGATCAGATAATGAGTTGACCTAATTGCTGTGGGAGATTTGACCCTGATTTAATCAAAGGCTGAATCAAATTAATTTTTAATTTGATTAAAAATTTAATAAGTTGAGTTAAGCTTAATTTAGTTAGTTTGATTTGATCTTATTGGGTCTGGAATAATTGGTTTAATTGAAACCAATTTTGAAAAGTCAAAGGAGGTTTGAACTTTCAACTCCCTACGTGTACAATATTTGACCAACCTTTGACCTATGCCTCTTTTTATTTTACATGAATTTTTCCACACACCCAGATACCTTCTGCACCCCTTATCTTTTCTACTTTTGATCTGGTCCAATGGTTGGACTAGTCAAAATAATTTAAATTTTGAATTCAATGTAGAAGTTGAAACTTCTCAATTCCCTCTTGTTCTTATCCTTTTCCCACGCCCACTTTGATTTTACTTCATGCAATTTTTTGTGCATTCTTAGAGTGGACATGCAGAAGAAGAGTCCTTTTACGTGTCAAATACTCTGGTATGGGCATTGGATAGGGATAAGAAGATTTTTGAAACAAGTTCAACCTCCAACCCTCATCTTTTTTCATGCACCTTTTCTATGGTATTCATGTCAATAAATTATAAAAATTTTTGTGCATGCAACAGACAGGGTTAGCATTCTGTGGTAAAAATTTTAATATAATTGAGAATCAGTTTTGAGCAAGAAAAATCTTAGAGTGAAGGTGAGCAGGATCCTACAGCACCTTATTTTTTCCTCATGCCTCTCTTCTCTTCTGATTTTTACCTCTAAGGATACCTAATTTTTAGATATGATCTAAATAGAGTTTGTAGATCTAAAAATCATCTTTCTATAAAAACTTATTTTATTAAAAAATTCCACACAGAGAGGGTGTGATAGGATTTTCAGTATGTCAAATTTTTTGGACAGAGTGAAACCCTAGATTTAGAAATCTAGGTTTGGATGGAGAGATTGAGTGCTGTGAGCATCGAATTGCCATCAAATTTGAAACACTTTTTCATCATCTTCTAGTATTTGTGTTCTAATTTTTTGGAGTATTTGAGAAATTAGAAAGTACATGATCGATCGTGATCAGTCATTGAAGGCTCCGGCGAGGAGCTAGCACTCCAGTGAGGCTGATCGAGATCGAAAGCTCCGTGTGGACCAACCATAGAGACCGGACATATGTGTAGCTGTAATATGACACCAGAGCATTATTTGATGAATTTAGATTATGGTGATCAGCTATCCGTAAAAAGGTATTATGTTTTGAACAGATTGATGTAGTAAGTTTGCTGCATAGTTTTATTTTCAGATCTATATGAATGCATGCATATTGTATTTAGATCCTTAGTGTAAGGCTTAATATTCTAATATAATTAAAAATTAATTAATTAAATTAATTAATTTTTTACTATATTTTAACTATTTTTAAAATTTTTTTTGAAAGTAGCACTGTAAATCCTGCACTGCTTCCTTCACCACAATCATATTACACCAAAAAAAGAGGGACACATGTGCTAAGCACTTATCACTCTGATACCTATAAAAGAAAGCTAAATTGGCTAGTTTAGAAGGACAGACAATACTTTTTAAGAGCAAACTCTTCTTCTTTGCTCCTCATTTTTTTGTTTGACCAGTTCATCCTTCTAACTTAAGCATCGAAGAGTCCCCATCGGAGCAAACTCTGGTCAGTACAGATTTTATTTTGTAGGTTTTCAGATGATCATTTATGGGCACAAGTGGATTGGATGCAATAGTTTGGCATGCTAGAAAGGAGAGATCGAAAATAATTAGTAAATCTTTATCATCTGTTATGATGGCGAAAATGCACGCTCGCAACTCACTCAGCTCCATCGATCAGTCATCCCAGCGAGAAGCACTTTCCCTCCACCGCCGTCAGTGGTGAAATCGAGCTCTTCGCATCCAGCGATCATGACGGATGCACAAGTCCAGCAACTAGCTGAACTAACGCAGCAAGTCCGGATGTTAAAGGAGGCTGTACACGATCTCCAGCAATAGTTGCGCATGGCGGTTGAAGGACTAGCGACATAGGCGGTGCCATCCAAATAGCGCCATCATGTATCGAGGCGTTCTGCCTCTCCTTCACTAGAGCGACCATCTCGACGCTCTTATCAAGCAAAAACTCTATCTCCCTACTGTTCGTGAGGAACCACCCATCGATCATGACACTCCATTTTCCTGCCTTCTTATCAGAGTCAGCACAAGGGGAAAGCCCCTCAGGATTCAACCATTTCCTCCTCAACCAGCTCCTCAGGAGGATCAACCCCGGAGATACCTCGCCAACATTGGTTCAATACCTATGAGTGGAAGCTCAAAGAAATCAACCATCGATTGGCCCGATCAAGAAGGACGCGAAAGGAGGATCCTTCGAGGGACTCCACATCCAAACTACTCCTCCTTTCTTCTCATGCATCCTGAGCGAACCAATTCTATCATGGTTCAAGATGCCGCAAGTGGAGCCATATGATGGCTCCATCGACACAGTCAATCATCTCGAGAGCTATAAAGCTCCCGTGATGATCCGACAGGCAAATGACGCCCTCATGTGTATCGGCTTTTCGGCCATTCTTTGAAAAGCTGCTCAAGCCTGGTATTCCAAGCTCCAGTCAAAAAGTGTTGACTCTTTCGAACAGTTCGAAGACTCCTTCATGGCTCACTTCAGCACCAGCAGGAGGATGTCATGAACTTTCGACATCCTCTTCTCGATCAAACAAGAAGAGGAAGAAATCCTTCGGGCCTTCATGGCATATTTTAATGTTGCCATGCTTGAGGTCCGAAATCTCAATGAGGATGTGGCCATTTCGGCCATGAAGCAAGGTCTGCAGGACTTTCGATTCACCTATTCGCTGGACAAGAATCATCCCCAGACCTATGCTAAGCTCTTGGAGGTGCGGATAAATATATTCACGCAGAAGAAGTCGCTTCTAGCCAGTGCCAATCAAATGAAAGAGGTCAGAAGAAGAAGAAGTAATGGAAGAATGACGTTTCTACAGGAACAAACCAGCCCACTCCAAACAGAAAAATGATCTTTTCTCGACTGAACCTAGTACTGACCAATGTGAAAAGTCGGTACGATACCTATACTCTCCTCTCCACTCCACGTGCGTAGATCTTGATGGAGATTGAGGGAGAGAATTACCTTTACCGACCCCACCAATGAAAAATTGAGGGAAAGATAAAAGAAAGTACTGCTGGTTCTATCGCGACTACAATCACGATACCGAACAGTGCTTCCAACTGAAAGATGAGATCGAGGCTCTCATTCGGAGGAGATTTTTTGCCAAGTACTGGCTTGATTGTTCGGCTCAGTCTCATGCCGATCAACCATCAGCATCGGAGGAAGTTCATTAGAACCGACCAATGGCTGGGGTGATCAATATGATCTCCGGATGACCAAGAGTCGGGGAGGCTACATCTAAAGAAGGATCGATCAAAAAACGATGATTCGACGAACTTATTTTTTTTTGGATGATGACGTAAGGGGAGTTCAAATTTCTCATGATGATGTTGCTATCGTTTCGATGACGATAGCAAACTATGATGTAAAAAAAATCCTCATCGATAATGGAAGTTCAACTAATATTTTATTTTACTCTGCCATCTTCCGAATGAAGTTGTCAATAAAGCGCCTCCGAAGAGTTCCCATCCCTTTAATCGGATTTACTTGAGATGCCATCGATGTTGAGGGAGAGATAGATCTTCCATTAATCGTAGAGACAGAATCTCAATAAAGCACTGTCGTCTTGACTTTCATGATCGTTAGAGTTCCTTCAGTATACAATGCCATACTCAAAATATCGGGACTCAATGTCCTTAAGGCGATAGTATCGACATACCATTTATTAGTCCCATTTTTTACTAAAGCCAAAGTCGAAGAGATGTGAGGCGACCAACAGATCGTTAGACGTTGGCTCGCAATCACTACAAAGGAGGATAAGCCAGAAGATTCTTCATCGCTGAAAGGCCTTGATCCGCGGAAAGATAAAAATCGAGGTGAGCCGGCCGAATGGTTGGTCTCCATCTCGTTGCAAGAAAATGATCCGACTAAAATTATTCAAATTGGGTCGCACTTTCAAATAATGGAACATGAACAGCTGATTCGGTTACCAAGAGCCAACACCAATGTATTTGCTTGGTCGACAACTAAGATGCTAGGCATACCTCCGAAAATAATCTCTCACCGATTGAACATTAATCTAAGCATCAAGTCAGTGAGATAAAAAAGCAACAATTCGCTCCAAAATGATAGAAGATCATCGACGAAGAAGTCGACAAGCTCCTCATGCATGCTTCATTAGAGAAGCTCATTATCCTGATTGGCTTGCAAATGTCATTATGGTGAGAAAAGCCAACGAGAAATGGCACATCTATATTGATGATACCAACTTAAACGAAGCATACTCGAAGGATAGTTTTTCTCTTCCAAAAATAGATCAACTTGTTGATGCGACCTCAAGACATCAACTCCTAAGCTTTATGGATGCTTTTGCAGGCTATAACCAGATCCGAATGGCATCCGAAGATGAAAAATATACTGTCTTCATCACCAACAAAGGGATTTATTGCTATAAAGTCATGCCATTCGAACTCAAAAATATAGGAGCGACCTACTAACGGTTGGTGAATAAGATTTTCAAGCCACAAATTGGACGAAACATGAAAGTATATGTCGATGATATGCTTGTAAAAAGCACCCAAGGTCGAACCATGTCCGAGACTTAGAAGAAGCTTTCAACATACTTCAACAATAGTGGATGAAGCTAAATTCGATCAAATATACCTTCGGAGTGACGGTCAGAAAGTTTCTTAATTTTCTTATTTTACATCGAGAAATTGAAGTAAATCTCCAGAAGATAAAGACAATCATTGACATGAAACATCCAACCTCAAAGAAGGAGGTGCAACAACTCAATGGAAGAATCGTCATGCTCAGTCGGTTCATCTTCAAGTCCGTCGAAAGATGTTTTTCTTTTTTCAAAATTCTACGACAGACTAAAGACTTCTCATGGACTGATGAATGCCGACGATCCTTCAAAGAGCTGAAGAAATATCTGATGACTCCTCCATTGCTCGTAAAGTTGATGGAAGGAGAACTTCTATATTTATACCTGGCCACATCCAACGAAGCTGTTAGTTTGATTCTGATCAGAGAGGATGAAAGTCGAGTACAGCAGCCCATCTACTATGCAAGCAAAGTCCTTCATAATGCCGAAACCTGATATTCAAAGATGGAAAAAATGATCTATACTTTGATCATTTCGGTATAGTGGCTTCGGCCCTACTTCCAAGCCCATACAGTTCATGTCTTAACCGACCAACCTTTGAAGTTGATCCTGCATCGATCAGATACCTCAGGTAGAATGGCAAAATGGATGATAAAGCTTAGTGAATTTGACATCCAATATCGCCCTCGTCCGTCGATGAAAGTCCAGGTTTGGGTCGATTTTATTATTGAATGTACCATCTCGAATGACAAGCCGGATCAAGAGGAAATAACTCATAAGTCGATGAAAAATATTCCTAAAACAGATCATAAGTCGGCTTGGATGTTACATGTCGATGGGACGTCAAATGCTCTTGGAAGCGACACAAGACTCATCTTGGCAAATGCCGATGGAATAGTCATCGAGTACGCTCTCTAATTTAATTTCAAAGCTTCGAACAATCAAGCCAAGTATGAAGCTCTTCTAGCTAGCTTGAAAATTGCTAGGAAGCTCGATGTCGGAGAACTGAAAACATTCACCGACACTCAACTCATCATGGGACATGTCAAAGGCGACTTCGAAGCTCGTGATCCAACGATGCAAAAGTATTTAGAGAAGGTGAAAGACCAAACTTCTACCTTCAAATACTTTGACATCTCGCACATTCCTAGAGTAGAGAATGCTGGGGTCGACGCACTCTTCCGACTCACCGTCATCGCTCCTAACGAACTTGGCCGAACCTACATCAAATACCTCGACGTGCCAAGTATCGAAAGGATGGAAGAAGTATTGCAGATCAGTAATAAATCCAGTTGGATGGATCTAATTATCAAATATCTGACCGAAGGAACCTTGCTCGATGATCCATCACAAGTGAAGCACTTAAGATAGATGGCTTCACAATACATCATGATGGATGGACGACTCTATAAGTGATCTTTCTTCTTTCACTATTGAAGTCCTAGGACCTTTTGATGCTGACTACACACTTCGAGAAGTCCATGAAGAAATCTGTGGAAACTACTTGGGGGGCAAGTTCTTCGCCTATAAGATCCTTCGGCAAGGATATTATTGGCCAACAATGCAGAAGAATGCGGTCGAGTTCGTCCGAAGATGTGAGCTATGCCAAAGATATGCGAATATCCAATGCCAGCCGACGATACAACTAACATCAATTATTGCACTATGGCCATTTGCATAATGGGTGATCGACATACTTCATCCTTTTTTCTCGACATCCAGGCAAAAAAAATTTTTAATCGTCGTCGTTGATTATTTCACAAAATGAGTGGAAGCTAAATCTTTGGCGCAAATTAAAAAAGTAAAATGAAGAATTTCGTTCGAAAATCTATCATCTATAGATTCAATGTCTCGCATACAATCCTAACCGACAATGGCCAATAGTTTGATAATCAAAATTTTAAAGACTTCTGCATGATGTACCATATCATGCACAAGCTGACGTCTGTCAGCCATCCATAGTCAAATAGAAAAATGGAAGTTATGAATTGAATAATCCTCCATGATTAAAAAATCCAGCTCAACGAGGCCAAAAGCCTCTGGATAGAAGAACTACCTTAGGTGTTGTGGGCCTACCAAACCACTTCTTGAGTTCCGATGGGCGAATCTTTCTTTAACATATCTGATGAGATGGAAGCAGTGATACCCGTTAAAGTCAGACTACCATCAATGAGAGTGAAAAAGTATGATGAGTCAAGTAATTCAAATTATCGAAAGACTGATCTAGATCTATTACCTGATGTTCGGCAACAAGCATAACTCAGAATGGTTACTTACCAATAGCAAGTTGCAAGATACTACAATAAAAGTGTTACACCAAAAGAGATTTGCTCAGAAAACTTAGTCCTATAGAAAGCAGAAGTATCTAAGCCGCTGGACCAAGGAAAGCTCTCCCAAAACTGGGAAGGGCCATGCCGGATGACGAAAATTTTTTGATCTAAAGCATATCGATTCAAAATACTTGACGGAGTTGAAGTCCCCCGAACATGGAATGCTGTCAATCTTAAAGTATACTATCAATAAAATCAGCTCTATGTACTTTAGACAAACACAAAAAGTAAAATTTTGTGAAGTCTTCTGTAAAGATATTTCTTCCATACACAACGATCGGTTAACCAACGTGAAAATCGACACAAACTCAAAAACAATGGAAGAGAATCTGATCGATCAACTATCGGTTAAGTATTGTAACCAACGAATGGTCGGCATATTTTGCTCGATGGAATCTAACAATTGATGAATGAAGGACGATCGGCAATTGACATTTCAACCATCTTCGGTTGGATATCTCAAATTGTCGGTGTGATCGACTTCCTACAACAGAGTCGTCGACTGATCGACTAGCGAATAATGCTGATGCATAACCTCCTTGCAAATGATAAAGGAAGAAAAGCATCAAATTTTTGGTTATGGACTAGTTGATTTGCCTTGACTAGAAAGGAACACAATCCTTGCCGATTTGGCTCACACCCGATTGTCATAAAAATCAATCAAGTATTGGATGGTAAAAAACTAACCAAAAAGTCGATTAGAAATCGATCCATGGTCGGCTTAAATCCAATCATCAAACACCTTAATGATCCGATGAACTATTGGTTGGCAAAAAATCGACTAATAGTTGGATAGAAACCAACTTAGGGTTGGCTTGTCCCCGACCTATAAATGTCCTAACAAATGACTAAGTGTTAGCAAAAAATTTGATTCAAAGTTAGTTTAAAAGCTAGCTAAAAGTTGGTTAAGTAAAACCGATGGATGGATGGTCAACAACCGATCAACTAAAGTATTTGCGGTCACAGCGTAAAGCAAAGTTACACAACAAGAAATAAGTGCAAATAAAGTTTTTCATTACTGAAGAAGAAGTTTACAAATGGATCTTTGGTCCTTACAAAATTCAAACTACAAGTTTTAAAAGATAGACAAAGTTACAAAATCTACTTGACGACCGACTGCTCCGAGGGTTGATTGGGAATGGCTTTAGTTTCGATCATCGGTGTAACGTTCGTCGGTGGAACGACTTCGGTTGGAGCAGCTCTCTCGTTCTCTGATGAACTTCAGCAACCAACTGGGAAGCCAAACTCATCGGTGTGGAGGGACTCGATGTACCTTTGGCTGAAGCTATGGGAACAGCAGAAATAGCCAGCTCGGTTGAAGCAAGGACGGTGATGGGAGCACCATCGTCCATCGGGCTCGTGGTTAATCTATTGTCTCCTTCCTCTTCCTCTTCTTCAGCACCATCTCCTTCCTCTTTCTCTTCTTCAGCACCAAGGACGACGTCTAAATCTCCGCCTTGGCCGAAGATGCCTCCCCTTCAGTAGACTACCATTTTCGAAGACAGTCCTCCACCTCCATAGCCCAACTGTCACGGTCCTTCTTTATCTTGTTCACCGTGTGCTTTTTCTTCTTAGCACGACTTCTCTGAGCCTTCACCTCCACCTGAGCCGACTTAAGGTCAGATTGAACCGACTCAAGTTCAGCTCTGAGGTGGAAGACTTCCTCGGATAAATTGTTCTTTCGGACAGCGCCTTCTTTCTCTTGCTCCTCCAACCGACGGATCGCCGCATTACATTCGGCGTTTGCGGCCGACATAGAGTTGGAACACGCATGCCGAAGGTCGGCCACTCCATGGCAGGCTGACTCAAGTTCAATCATGTCGTGAGCCCACTATTCACAAAAGATGAATCAAGTTAGCAAAAAAAAAGGAAGAAGATGGTGGGAGGTTATCGGCTTATCCTAATGAA
This sequence comes from Cocos nucifera, assembly GCA_006176705.1. Lineage (NCBI taxonomy): Eukaryota > Viridiplantae > Streptophyta > Magnoliopsida > Arecales > Arecaceae > Cocos > Cocos nucifera. The sequence continues at coordinate 118,661 of QRFJ01001204.1, forward strand.
GGTCGGGTAGAACGACTCAAACATTTCGCCTAAAGTTCGACGCCTCTTCAACTCCCAATCACTTGGGAGAAGAATGGCATGGACCAAGTTTCTTGCCAACTATGGGTCGGAAAGAGCCGACCCACCCTCTAAGATTCGAACGTCGATTCGCTCGGAGTTCGTATACCTGCAGCTGGAAACGTCACTCCCAGCCGGTGCAGAAGAGATGACACCTTCCCTTTCCTCTCGATCGACGATTATTTGGGAGGCGCCGACATCCACTCGAGCATGGATGGAGACAATGAACGCCCCCTACGAACCAGAGTTGATCGGAGGGCAGGTGCAGCAACAGTCGATTGAGCTACCGACGATGGAGCGACAGTCAGAGCATCAACAATAATAACATCTTCCTCCGATCGAGTGATGGCCGAAGGGACTTCGGAAGATGCTGCTGCCACTGGAGCATGAAGGATGACAACGGGAGCACTAACAGCTCCAGAAGGTGCTGCTAGTGGAGCATCAGCAGAAGTAGGGGCAGTCGAAGGATCAGCTCGACTTTTCTTCGGCGTGCGCAATGAGCTGGCGCCAGATGCCACCCTTTTTTGAGTGGCGAACTGGCGGACTTCATCCACAGAGATCCTAAGAGAAGGGTGCATCCCTACAAAATCGAATAACAATGTTAGATCAATATCAAAAACCAATTGAACAGAAGAAAAGATAAAATTACAGGCACTACGTGTACCTACGGATGGTGCCAGACCAAATTTGGCATCATATAGAGCCTCTTCGGTATTCAGCTCTTGCTGCGGACGAACCCTCATATCCTTCCGAAGAAAATCCTCTCGATCGGCTGGATCCACCCGATCATTCTCATTTGGAAGGGTATTTGGCTCTCTCCACACTAATGGAAAGCCCCAAGAAGAAGGAAGAGAAATAAAAAAAAAATTGAGTCTTTCAGTCGTGAATGGACGATGGAAGATCAGTGATAAAAGAAAGCTCCTTTTTTGGGATGAAGTATCACCATCCATCGACCTTTGGATGGGATCGGAGGGTAAAGAAAGGTCTGAATAAAGAAAGCCGAGGAATCATTGGGATTAACCGACATAACAAGGCAAAAGAAATCAAAAGCCGAATGGAGTTTAGCGCTATCTAGGTCGAAAAAACTCTAAAATAGTCAAAAATATTTCAGAGGAACTCTATAATAGGAACCTAAGGTTTTCTAAATAAAAGGCTATACAACTCAATGGAGACGAGTTCACCCAACCATCAGGGCTAGGAGCCAATAACTGAAAGCCTCCGAGATCCGATACTGATCCCAAAGCTGCTCCACAATTGATGTTGTCAGAGTGGAAGCTTTGGTTGCTGGACCTCGTGACGAACTACTACGACCAACCATGCACATGATAATAAAATAAAAAGAAAGAAACAAAGATGTCAAAAAGGAGGTTTGAACTTCAAACCTGGGGGTTAAAGGATGAGAGAACAAGAGTCCCAAAGCTACTACTATTGAAAGTGATGGAAGAAAAACTTTCGAGGGACCAGTATATATAGGACTCACTGATGATTGAAATGCATAGAAGCCTCACTAGATGCTGACACGTGTCAGTCGAAGAGCGGTTGAGCATCAAATCTCTCGGGCTTCACAATCGTATGTCCGTTAATAACGATTGTTGTGATCTCCGAAGCGTCGGACAACAAATTTATCGAAGATCGTGGTGATCATTAATGATAGGTAGCAGAACGAAATTCAAAGTGATGCCACGTGTTAACCCCCTGCATTCGGTGCATCAAGATAAAATATCAAATCATCGCATCGAACTTAGGATTGGGAGGCAACTATTGGGGATGTTAATCTACCACACGACTCACCAACCTATGACCGACTGATCATCGGTCTTCGACGGACATCCGCCGACATAATGATAGAAATACTGACACGTTACCATCCGATGGACGTGCAATCCGATAGACTGACTAACTATCGATCAGAAATTATTTGGACGACTGTCAATCACCCTTCTTCGAGCCATCCGATCGATCATTGTTTGATCTCAAGTCCTCCAACCAATCGATGATCGGTCTGCCCCAAATCATCCGACTGACCGATAATCGATCGACCCCAAACCAACCGACTAACTAGCGGGAGCTCTCCAAACAATCTATCCGACTCTTGATCGGCTATATAAAATCGTCCTCTAGAAGAGCGGATAACGATGATTAGTGGGTGGTTCTAACTATCTACCCACGATCATATTGCACCGAAAAAAGGACCCATATACTAAGCAGTTGTCACTCCGACACCTATAAAAGGAAGGCAAACTGGCTAGTTTCTGTTCAACCAGTCCATCCTTCAAACTTAAGCATCGGAGTATTTTCGTCGGAGCCAACTCCGATCAGTGCGGATTTTATTTTGAAGGTTTTCATGCGATCATTTACGAGCGCAGATAGATTGGATGCAATAGATACAAAAATTACTAATTAGTTATACTGTGTTCAAATGAATAAGAAAATATTATTGGCATATCATTTTAGCTTAAGGATGGAGATTCACATGGGGAGAAATCAATGTGTACACAAAAAAAAAAAAAAAAAAAAAAGGGTGGGGGGCGGGGGAATTTGAGGTCCTTCTCTTATTGTTGTTCAGGGTTATTGCATAAAGTACATGAAGTGAAAACCAACATACCAGTAAAAAAAAGGAATCTTGGTTTTGTTGCATATGATATATTATCAAGTTAGATCACTGCAAGTTCCATAACGCATATTGTGTACAACCATATCTAGAATCAGAAATATAAAGTCATTTTACAATTATATGGGTCAGCTTGGTAAAATAAATCTTCATGATTTGTTCTTATGGAAAGTTAGCCTAATTTGTCTGTTTAGAACATTTATATAAAATTGAATAGTATTCAATTGACTATCTAAAAAAGCATATTAGCTATAGTTTATCTTGAACGGTCCATGTCAAGTTGAAAGAAATATTACCACGTATGATATCTCTTACACAATATGTTTTTTTGGACAAGGTTGGTGATGGGTTGGCTAAGATTTGTACAAGCTGGTAGGAAAAACTATTGTATAAGCTAGTAAGATTTGTTCAAGCTATTATATTTGCATACTAATTAATTAATGCCTCATGAATCACTATAGTATTAACATAAAATTCTTGCATGGAGATACCATATATATTTGTTGAACCCTCTAAGTGATTTGATGATGATCAAACATTAAAATAAATAATTACTAATATATTTTATTTTAAGTATTTCAATGTTAGAAGAAAGAGAGCTCTATGACCAAACTAGGAAGACATTAAGTAGAAATCAATTAAAATTCAAATTTTCTTATACGGAGCGAAAATTTTCTCAAAATCATCATGGAGTAATCTTCGAGATATCTCAGAATTTTTTCGAGAGCTCTCGAGTAGACTGGCACACCTCAAGTGCTGTTCTGACATGATTTCGAGAGGTCTCGAAAGAATCTCGAGAGCTCTCAGTCTCAAACGATATAAATTTAATTTCTGTGCCATGAGAACGAGAGGTATCGCAGGATTTTCGAGAGGTCTCGCGGTCTCCACGAGACGTCTTATTTAGAACCGAGAGATCTCGATCTCAGACAAGTCATTTTTTTTTGAAAAGATGATTTTTCATGAGACTGAAGGTGAGAGCTCTCCTGTTCAAACCGAGAGGCCCCGTAACTTGGCGAGACATCTCAAGACAAACCAAGAGATCTCGAGACTCGACGATAACTTTTTGACGGGATGTTCCAGATCAGATTTTTTCGACTCCAACGGCTAATTGCTACTCTCCAACATTTGGATTTTGCTTTTACTGAGCTCCAATCATCACCAGAAGAGAAGAAATGCTGTAAATATAAAAGAAAGAAGGCTTATTTATGATTAAAAAAAAATGAGAGAAAAGAAAAACATGCTCTATTTTTGAACGAAAATCCCCATTTTCATCAATCTGTTCTCTTAAGCATTAAAGAATCCTCAAGTGCATTAACTTCATGGTTTCAAAGAGACTTTTAACGAACTATAAGGACAACTCTTCTGCTCATTCAAAGGGGCCTTTTGAGTTAAAATATTTTTTTTCCTTTTTTATGTATTTGGTTTCAGCAGAGGCTAAAACTTGGGTTTTAAGATTTTTCTCTCCTTTTATTTATTCAGATTGGTTTATCTGATTCTTGTAAGGATTGTAGTCGGTGAATTTAGAAAAAAATCGACTGAATTATTGGATAGTGAGTCCGAAAAAACTATCCGACTGTAATCTTGAGGGATTATAGTAAAATTTCTAAGAGTTTGCTTGGAGAGTGGATGTAGGTACTGGAAGTGCATCGAACCACTATAAAATTTTTTTGCTTGTGTGTGTGCTCTAGCTTGTATCTTCTATTTAATCTCATATTTGATTCACTCAGAATTTAATCTTTAATCATCGCACATAAATGTTTAACTTTTTGAAAACCTAATTCACCCTCCTCTTAGGTTGTTCATCTGAGCAATAATTGGTATTAGAGCCTTGATTCTCTACTGATTATTGATTTTATCAACTAGAGATAAAAATCATGTCAACCCAACTAGGAGGTTCACTTGCCAAAGAGCAATCTACAAATAGGCCACCTCTTTTCAATGGATCTAACTATACCTATTGGAAAGCTTGCATGCGCATTTTCATTCAAGTTCGGTATGGAGAGGAAGGCATCGTTGGACGGATAGTGACAGCCATACTGATGGGTCATGGGCCGCATGGGGCTAGTTACGGAGAGAGTGGTGTCGTCAGTAGTGGTGGCCATGTCGTTCGATCGCGTCGCCTGTGGCAGATCGATGGCGATAGTTCATTCAGATTTAATAGTTATGGCTTTGAGAAAGTAGGCATTAATTGGTGGACTTCGGCATATATCAATTTCAAAGGAGTTCGAACTCCTAGAGGAGTTCGACCGAAGGAGTGCGGAGGAAGTTCGGCTCTCGTAGGCGTCTGGTTGGAGGAGTGCGACTAAGGCTCGATCATTGGGGACTTCGAAAGGAGCTCGATCGGCTGAAAAAGTTCGGCTAAGACTCGACCGCTGGGGAATTCGGTAGGGGCTCAGCCATTGAGAAGTTTGGTTGGCTGAAGGAGTTCGGCTAAGACTCGGATGCTGAAGCTTTTCTATGGCTATCGGATGCATTAAGCTGAGCATCGGACCGAACTTTGGTAGGAGCGAGGTTTATCCTCAATAATAGCTTCCCCCACTTTCGAGTTCAAAACTTGAAGGAAGGGAGTATAGAAAAGACGACTGCCGAAGTCCTCTTCTAGGCTCTGTGCCAGTTCAGATTGAAGCTCGGGAGAGATCTCATCTTCAGCCAAAGTTGATGTTGAAGTTGAAGCTCGAGGAAGATCTCATCTCTAGCTGAGATTGAAGTAGATCTCGTCTCCTCCTACAGTCGAGCTTGACTCAGGGGAGATCTCATCTCCTATAGCTGAGGTTGAAGCTCTGGGGAGATCTTATCTTCTACCAAAGTTGAAGTTAAAACTCGGAGGAGATCTCATCTCCAGCTGAGGTTAACACGGTCGCTCGAAAGAGATTTTATCTTCAGTCGAGGTTGGCTCGATCGCTTGGAAAAGATCTTATCTCTAGCCGAGGTTAACTCGGACGCTCGGGAGAGATCTTATCTCTAGCCGAGGTTGTCACAGTCGCTCAGGAGAGATCTTATCTCTAACCGAGGTTGACTCGATCACGGTCGCTCGAGAGAGATCTTATCTCTAGCTGAGGTTGACTCGATCGTTCGGAAGAGATCTTATCTCTAACTGAGGTTGTCATGGTCACTCGAGAGAGATCTTATCTCTAACCGAAGTTGACGTAAACTTTGAGGCCCGGTCTTCGACTTTGCCCACGTTAGGATGAGGTTGTCCTCCTATTTTTAATGGACTGTGGGGACACATAAGAGCCATTGTCAGGACCTCTCCCCTCATCCCGTTCTAAATGAATGAGGCCTTCGATTTTGCTCGCATTAGGACAAGGTTCTCCTCCTATTTCTAACGGACGGTGGGGGTACATAAGGACCGTTGTCAGGGCCTCTCCCTCCATCCCATTCTAAATGAACGAGGCCTTCGACTTTGCTCACATTAGAACGAGATTCTTCTCCTGTTCCTAACGGGCTATGGGGACACATAAGGGCCGTTGTCTGGATCTCTCCCCCCCATCTCGTCTAAAATGAACGAGGCTTTCAACTTTACTCACGTTAGGACGAGATTCTCCTCTTGTTCCTAACGGATATACCCTCGGGGGAGATCTTATCTCCAAGGTTGTTGCAGACACTCAAGGGAGATCTTATCTCCTGCAGTCGAGGTCGGTCTGGACCCTCGAAGGAGATCTTATCTCTTACGATCGAGGTTGTTGTGGGCGCTCGGAAGAGATCTTATCTCCTACGATCAAGGTTGTTGTGGACATTCGGGGGAGATCTTCATCTCCTGCAGCCGAGATTGGCCCGGATCCTTGGGGGAGATCTTATCTCCTGCAGTCGAGGTGTTGCGGACACTCGAGGAAGATCTTATCTCCTACAGTCGAGATCGTCCGGACTCTCGGGGGAGATCTTATCTCCTGCAGTCGAGGTTGTTGCGGGCGCTCGGGAGAGATCTTATCTTCTGCAGCCAAGGTTGGCCCAGACCCTCGAGGGAGATCTTATCCCCTGCAGTCGAGGTTGGCCCAGACCCTTGGGGAAGATCTTATTTTCTGCAGTCGAGATTGTTGCGGGCGTTCGGAGGAGATCTTATCTCTTTGCAGCCAAGGTTGGCCCAGACCCTTGGGGGAAATCTTATCTTCTGCAGCTAAGGTTGTTGCGGACGCTTGGGGGAGATCTTATCTCCTGCAGTTGAGGTCGGTCTGGACCCTCGGGGAGATCTTATCTCCTACGATTGAGGTTGTTGCGGGCACTCGGGGGAGATCTTATCTCTTGCAGCTGAGGTCGGCCCGGACCCTCGGAGGGATCTTATCTCCTGCGGTCGAGGTTGTTGCGGGCGCTATAAGGAGATCTTATCTCCTGCAGTCTAGGTTGGCCCAGATCCTCGAAGGAGATTTTATCTTCTGCAACCGAGATTGACCCAGACCCTCGGAGGAGATCTTATCTCCTGCAGTCGGGTTGTTGCGGACGTTCGAAAGAGATCTTATCTCCTACAATCGAGGTTGGCCCGAACCCTTAGGGGAGATCTTATCTCCTACAGCCACGGTTGTTGCAGACGCTCAGGGGAGATCTTATCTTCTGCAGCCAAGGTTGGCCCAGACCCTCGGCGGAGATCTTATCTCCTACGGTCGAGGTTGAAGGACTTTGACCGACTCATGTTAGGATAAGGTTCTCCACATGTTCTTAACATGGCAAATATTGACTGCTTCTTCTCTATCATCATGTAGTTTTTACACCAAGAAATAATATTATCGAAATGAAAGAATTTTATTGAAAGAAAGTTACTGACGGCGCATCCCCAGATCGTGGGAGCGTTGTTCCTCTGAGTTCCTTCAGGTGATAGGTTTCAGGATCTGATGACCTCCTCTATTTTATGCTGGCCTCCTCAATTTGGAGCGAGCTTGATGTGGCATCGATGGTACAGGAGGTGACTGAGCTTTTTGTTGTTCTTGGCTATGACAGCGTCCTTGACCGATCTTCTCCTGCTTCAAACCGGCGTCTGAGAAATCGACCCAACTGGTCTCTCCTGATGAGCTCCTCGATCTCCTCGATTTCATCTCGAAGGTGAACGCATTCTTCAGTGTCGTGGCCGTGGTAATGATGATAGAGGAATAACTTATTGGGATCGTGCTTGTTGGAGCGGAAACGTATCCTCTCCAATCTCGAAAGTCGTTCCCTGATTTCCATCAGTACTTGGGCTTTTGGAGCATTAAGGAGGGCGTAATTATGAAATCTTCGTTGGAAAGAACCTCGAAGCTGGGGAGAACCTCGACGCGCCCTTCCATCGGGGCTTCCTCACCTCCGTGCTCGAGGGGGAGTTCAGATGACCTCTAAATGATCAACTAGATCAGAAGTTCCATCGTAGCTTTCGAATTGAGGGAGCTCAAAGTTTGATGGGATAGGCTCCTACATAATTCGGAGAGAGAAAGGAGGATCGGTGCGGACGTCATCAAGGTGAGCCGAGGCGACATGGCCGAGCTCCTCAATCCATCGATCCATCTTCCGTAGTCTGTGATCAAGGGCATCGTCTTGGTTGCAGATCTTGGGGGCTTCCTGCTACAAATGGGGAAGGTCTCCTCCAGAGGAGAACCATGATCCGAACATGGATCCTTTGCTCTCTATTTTTTCTTCCCAGGGGTGATGGATATGTCAGCCCGAGTACTCTTTCTTGGAGCCGATTTTCAACATTTTGATGGCGGATTTTTCGGTGGAGTCACCGTCGGGGGCTGCCGCATAGCCTGCACTGCCTCCATGAGGCCATGAACATGCTGGACAAGCAGGTTGAACTGCTCCGCATCTATCACGGGCACAGATGAAATCTGAGTTGTTGGGGCTAAAGTGGGAGCAGATGGATCTAGCATGGAGGCCGTCGATCGTCGAGTCGAAGCTCTCCTAGGAGGCATTCTTTCTTAGGAAAGAACTCTAGTGAGAAAAAAGAGAGATCTTCAGAGAGGGAAGAGAGAAATCATCGCTGAGCACTCCTTTAAGAACAAGGGAGCCTCGGAGGCAGAGGGCCCTTTCTCTAGCGTTAATCTGTTGGTGCAGAATCTGGTTGATGCCGGATCGAACTAGAGTGGAGGAGGATGAGGTCACCGTTGATGATCTGCAAAATAAAATTTCATCTAGAGCCGGTGGGGGTGGCTCCGGCAGGACCCTCCGACGGTCAAGTCAGCTCTTCTGGCAAATAGAAATGGAGTGCTCGGGAATGAGTTCGGCAGAGTTTAGAGGAGGAGAGGAGAGCTTAGAGTAAGCATATCTAGAGGATTTCTTTTTATAAATGGAGCTTAGAGCGGATTGATGGTGATGGCCATACCGTCCGATCATGGACCGCTTAGGACCGCGTAAAGTTCGATATGGAGAGAAAGACATCATCAGGCGGATAGTGACAGCCATACTGGTGGGTCGTGGGCTGCATGAAGCTGGTTACGGAGAGAGTGGTGTTGCCAGTAGTGGTGGCCATGTCGTTCGATCGCATCGTTGGAGAGTTTGGAAGGAGCTCGACCACTGTGGAGTCCGGTCGACTGAAAAAATTTGGCTAAGACTCGATCGATGGGGAGTTCGGTAGGGACTCGACCGTTGAGAAGTTCGGTTGGCTGAAGGAGTTCGGCTAAGACTCGGGCGTTGAAGCTCTTCCGTGGCTATCGGATGCATTAAGCTGAGCGTCGGACTGAACTTTGGTAGGAGCGGAATTTATCCCCAACAACGGCAAAGACAAAATTATTAGCTATGGTAAAATTCAGATTACTCCTACCACTTTTATAGATAATATATTGTTGGTTGATAACTTAAAACATAACTTGCTTAGTATTAGTTAAAATTCATTGAATTTAGGCATGGCAACATCTATATGGTAAATCTTGATGAAATTGCCATGAAGAGTGGTCAATGCCTAGTTGTAATGAATGCTAATATAAAAAAAATTAGTTGGCTTTGGCACCATAGGTTAGGTCATGCTAGCATGCATACTCTTTATAAATTGCATAATAAGAACTTAGTTAAGGGGCTACCAAAACTAGATTTCAAAATTGATCATGTTTGTGATGCTTGCCAATTTGGAAAACAAACTAGTGAGAGTTTCAAATCTAAAAATGTGATTTCAACTTTTAGGCTCCTTGAATTAATTCATATGGACTTGTTTGAACCTACTAGGACCACAAGCCTAGGAGGAAAGAAATATGGTCTAGTAATTATTGATGATTATTCTCGTTTTACTTGAATTTTATTTTTAGCTCATAAAGATGAAGTATTTTCAATATTTTCAAAATTTTATAAAAAAATTATAAATAAAAAAAACTCTACTGTGGTATGTATCCATAGTGATCATGGCACAGAATTTGAAAATAAATACTTTGAAGAATTTTGCAATGAATATGACATTGAACACAATTTTTTTCACCTAGAATCCCTCAATAAAATGGAGTTGTTAAAAGAAAGAATAGAACCTTAGTTGATATAACCCGTACCATGTTATGTGAAGAAAATCTACCCAAATATTTTTGGATTGAAGCCATTAACACAACATGTTACATCCTAAATAGAGTTTCTATTCGTCCGATTTTAAAGAAAACTCCCTATGAACTTTGAAAAGAAAAAAGATCTAATATTAATTATTTTCATATTTTTGGTTGCAAATATTTTATTTATAATAATGGTAAAGATAATCTAGGTAAATTCAATGCTAAGATAGATGAGGGTATATTCCTCAAATATTCTACATCTAGCAAAGCATATAGAGTTTTCAACAAACACTCTTTGGTTGTTGAAGAATCTATTCATATCATTTTTAATGAAGCTAACAACTAATCTTTGAGAAAGAAAGATATTTTTAATGATGATAAAGAAATTCTCGATGATGGAATAAAAGATCTAAACTTGAAAGATAATAACATTCAAGACAAAGATAAATCTACAACAATCTTGGAACAAAGCCATGATAGTGAGAATGAAGCAATCGATGATCATAGAGATCTATCCAAGGAGTGAAGGTATGCACATAATCATCCAAAAGAATTGATATTAGGTGATCCTTCATAAGGGATAAGAACTAGATCCTCTTTTAAGGATACATTTGATTATCTTGCATTTATTTCTTAAATATAACCTAAAAATATAGAAGAAGCTGAACAAGACCTTAATTGGATGCTAGCCATGCAAAATGAACTAAGCCAATTTGAAAGAAACAATGTATGGGCTCTTGTAAATAGACCCATTGACCATCCAATAATCAACACAAAATGGGTATTTAGAAATAAATTGGGTGAACATGGTAATGTTGTAAGAAATAAAGCTAGACTTGTTGCTAAGGAATTGACTTTGATGAAATATATGCACCTATAGCAAGATTAGAGGCAATTAAATTGTTACTTGCTTTTGCTTGTTATATGAATTTTAAACTATTTCAAATGGATGTGAAAAGCATCTTTTTGAATGATTATATTGCTGAAAAAAATTTTATAGAACAACCTCCTGATTTTGAAAATCACTCATTTTTCAACCATGTATATAAATTAAACAAAGCTCTTTATGGACTTAGCAAGCACCTAGAGCATGGTATGAAAGATTGAGCAAATTTTTACTACATAATAATTTTATTAGAGAAAGTGTTGACACCACTCTATTTTTTTAAAAAAATAATGACCTTCTTGTGGTTCAAATATATGTGGATGACATCATATTCGGAGCTACCAATGAAATTCTTTGTTAAGAGTTTACTAAGTTGATGTAAGGTGAATTTGAAATGAGCATGATAGAGGAGCTGAACTTCTTCCTTAGACTATAAATCAAACAATCAAAGGAAGGCATTTTCATTAGCCAAATAAAGTACATCAAGAAAATGCTAAAGAAGTTTAGCATGAAAAATGAAAAAGAAATCGGCACTCCTATGAGCCCCTCATACAAACTTGACAAAGACGAGAATGATAAAAATGTGAATGAAAAACTCTATAGAGGTATGATAAGATCCCTACTTTATTTAACTATAAGTAGACCCGATATACTGTTTAGTGTATGCATGTGTATAAGATTTCAATCTAACCCTAAAGAATCATACTTACTAGCTGTTAAGAAAATTTTTAGATATTTAATTTACATACAAAACTTAGGACTTTGGTACTCAAAACAATCATCCATTGAATTGATTGAATATACTGATGCAGACTATGAAGGATATAGAATTAATAAAAAGAGTACCAGTCGCACCTGCCAATTTTTAGGATTGAACTTGATCTCTTAATATAGCAAAAAGCAAAACTCTATAGCACTATCAACGGCTGAGGTCAAATATATTGCTGCGAAAAATTATTGTGCTCAAATACTTTGGATTAAGCAACAACTCGAAGATTTTGAAATTAAGCAAAATAAAATTTCTATTAGATGTGATAACACTAGTACCATAAACCAGACAAAAAATCACATTCAACATTCAAGAACTAAACACATTGAAATTAGACATCACTTCATTAGAGATCATGTATAAAATAATAACATTATGCTTGAATTTATCACAACTAAAAATTAACTAGCCGACATTTTTATAAAATCTCTAAATAAAGATAAATTCTCAAAAATTCGGGATGAACTTGGTATTTGTGATCCTCTTTAATAATGCTTAATCTTAAATTTATTAGATCAATTTTGACCTTTTTCCATCATTTCTAACATCTCTTTTCCCATCCTAAAAATTTAAGAAAAATCAGTTTGAAATTCCTCCTATATTCTAATTTTTTTCTCCTGTGCTTGAGAAGTCTCGAGTTTTTTACGAGACCTCTCAGCTGAATTTCGAGGCCTCTCACACTAAACGCGAGAGCTCTTAAAGTTTTTGAGACGTCTCATCGTTAAGATGAGAGCTCTTGATTGTGGGTGTTAGATATATGTGCCCTAAAAGCCAGAATTTGCTGACACTTGTAATACATTTCTAAGGCAAAATTGTAATTATGACTATAATAAATAAAATGGATTATTTTCTATCACATATGTGTATTTAGTGTCTGTGATACATCCTTTGAGTTAATGATAATAATAATTCATATTTTTAAGAGTTGAAAATTTAAGACATGAATAATCATTGTTAACTCATAAAATGCTTCCGACCATAGGACCATCATGAGGATGGTGATTGATTCGAAAGGTTGGTATACAATCGCTTCTCTTTAGTAGATGAGTCTTAAGTCTACGGTGTAAAGACATCGGAGCGAGAGTACAGGTACTCGTTAGAGAACGAGGGCACTGAGCGTGACCACCTCGAGTAGTCATTAGGGAGTCTACCTTCTCGTCAATGACTGACTCGATGCTGCAGTAGTGTGTCTGGTTCTTTGACCTGAGGTGCATCGGCAGTTCACCTTGAGGGTGTTATAGTTTGACTACACCATTACTCGGATCTCCTAGCCATATGGAACCCTGAGGTGTATGTTGGCTATAGCATGTTCATTGTAGGAACTGGATTGGCATCAAGATGGAATCTATCTACCTCGGTGGTAGAGGAGCAGCCCTATGATGATCATGAGAATCAAGTCCAGAAGTCCATGGCCATGGCAGAGTGAAATAATAGAAAGAGTTTCTATTTAGATTTTCACATTCGGACTCGAATCGAATGATTACATCATATGACAGAGACTAGGGTTTGACGAGTTTACCTTAACCCTAATCTGATCGGGGCTCAAGATAGAAGAACTTAATCACACAGGTAGCTGCACCAAGAGGTTCGCATTCAGCTCTGATGGGTTGCCACCATATACTGCTAGGTGTCACTGGTGGATTTTGGGAGCAATTAGAATGATTTAGATGATCGATCATTCTAGCTGTTCGAATCAGAAGAGTTCTGATCCATCGAAAGGAGTTTCGATGATGTCGATGATAGAGATCATGACATATCCCATTACCATACAGAACTGAACCTAACTGGGTCACACAAACAAGGGTTTGAATCTGGTGATCATCAATTGAACTGATCTAGTTCAATTGATCTGAATGAGATTCAATTAGGTTCAAGGAAATCGTGCTAGCACTCGATTGAACCTAACGTTCTTCTTTTGCTATCATAAATAAGTTGTCCTGATTGAGCCAAAGGAGTTTGTGCTCAATCAAAGGCCTTCATATGGTCTGACTAGAGGTTGTCCAAGTTAGAAAAGGTTGTCTTATTTTGTAAGACATTACCTGCCATTTTTGGTCACCTGTCATTTCTTGTTCTTTGACTTTGGTCAAAAGTCTACCTTTGACTGGTCAAATGTTGACCATTGATACTTTGACTTTTGACCACATGTCATGCACCTATTGAAGAGCTGGTGGGGGCCTGTCCATCTGCCAGAACTTGGCAAGGAAGAGGGCGCACGCCACCCTTGGCGTGTGCCCAAGTTGGAGGCACCTAGGGTGGCGTGCGCCCAAGTTGGAGGCACCTAGGAGTCCCTGTTGGACAGGGACTCCATCTCCTTTTTGGATTCTAATTAGAGTTCTTCTAAGATCCAACTTTGACTGATCTTAGGCACCCTCTAAGGAGGAATCCAGGGGACTCTATTTCCACCAATCAGATTTAGATCTGATTTCACAAAGGGTTGTGATTGGTTGGGAAGAAGAGGAGTTGGATCACGCTTAGTCTATAAATAAGACCCTGCGCCCAACTCAAACTAAGATAATGATTGAATCACAATTCCCCATGCCCCAAGGCTGCCTCTCCCCTCTTCCTCCATGCCAAACCACCTTCTCCCCTTCCTCTCCACGTCCAAAAGGAGTTTTGGATTTTTGGTTGGTGCGATCCAGATCAAAAGAAAGGCGACTGAAAGCTAGAAGGCTGCACTGCTGCAAAGGACGACTGCTGATCTTCAAAAGAGTTTTGAAGATCCTCCAGATCAGATTCAGATCTAATTTTTGGAGGACGTGATAGAGAAGAAGAGGATCTCCAGATCCAGCCCGAGTGGATACCGGTAGAGGCCAGGCACTTGCGTGGCTAGATCCAGAACCTTCCGCTGCATACAGGATCATCAACAGGGTAATAGGATTACCCATATCAAGGTAAATTAAATTTGATTTAATTTATCTAATTTTATTTTAATTTATTAAAATAATAAGAATCAGATCTGAAAATATTTCAAGATCTGATTAGATCAAAGAAAAATTTTTTTGAAATATATCTCTTGATCTGATCAGATCTGAACGAACCTGGATCCAAAAATCAGGATTTTCCTTCAACTGGTATCAGAGCCATGGTTCTAAAAGTATTTAGATCTGATTTTAAATTTATTTTAATTAAAAAATAAAGTGATTTCAGATGTCACATGAGATGTGATCAGATCTGAAATCAGAAAAAATTAAAATTAAATGATTTGGATCTAAGATTATGAAGATATGCATGACTAGTTCTAAAATAGAATAGTTCTATAGAATAGTCTTGCATGTTTTTGATTTAATCTGATTAAATCATATATTTTAGATCTATTTATTTACTATTTTTTGATATTATAAGTGTTATAATAACATCTGAAAAATAGCAAATAAAAATTATTTAATTTTAAATATCATATGAGATATGATTGATGCATGTCTAGACTAGTTGTAGAATAGTTCTACATAATTGTCTAGATTAGAATTTATTTTGATTAGATCAATTTAAATCTAATTTTTTAGATTATTATGAGATAATTTAGATCTGAAAATATGCATGATTCGATACATGAGATGTATGCAAAATATGCCATGATTAGATCTAATTTGTATATGAGATATATGATATAGATCTAAAACTGTTTTGTAGTATTGCATGTTCCTGATTAAGGCGTTCCTCTTGGCCGTCCGGTCATAAGAATGAAGAAGGGTTTAAAGGCCCTCTCTTTCCATTCGATGGGGTGTTCTTATGATGTGTAGGGGTGCTGCGTGTTCGTCCTTAATCAGAAACCCAAAACTTACTTTCTGCAAAACCCTAGATCCTGAAACCCTAGGATTTATTGTGCATATTTTGTTTATGAACCCTACTTAATTAAAAATTAAGATTATGGAATATTCAATTAGGTCTAAAATTGAGAATTTCAGATCTAAGACATATTCATAATACTGGGTTCGGGCTTGGGTAGCTCAATTAGGTCTAAGCGGTTGATCAAACCGAATCAAGAGTTGGTTAGATGGGATCAACAATGCTTAAATTGACCAGCCTAATAGGATTAAGTCTGGGTCAAGATCGAGTCACGATCAAGCAAGACCTAATTAGGCTCAGAGGTTAGAGTCTGGATTGTAGGCTAACCCAATTGGTTCTGACTCAACAATTTGGTGTCTAAGGTAAGTTTGGCACATACGACCGACTGGTTTTTAATTGGAAGCTACTCGACCTGAATGCATTCTTGTACGAGTTAATGGCATATTCCTTCCACCGGATCTCACTTACCTGGCCATATCTGTTGACACAGTTCTGATCTGAGGTGGTCAATAATCCGAGCTAACCCATGCCACTAGGTTAGTCATAATTGTTATGACTAATGACAAGTCTAGTTTAATGAGACCTGAATCAATTCTCCCTAAGAAAAGATTAAGTCTGAGGTCTTCCACCATTGTAGATGTGCGGGCCCTTCCCGGGGTTGATTGTTCTCGGCTGGATACAGTGGCTCAGTTGCACCGGGAAGATGCAACCATGTCTATTAGGCATTGGATGCTATGGGCTGGAGGATGAGTTGGGCTCAATATTTCGGATACGGTGAGAGACTCAATTAGGAACCCAGTCTATGCAAATGGTGGGTCTGACTTAACTAAGGAGTGGATCAATATTCCGGATACGGTGAGATTCATGAATTAGAGACCAAGTTTGGGTGCACCATGATTAGAGAATCATTGAACAAGAGTTGTTCACTCATTGGCTAACCCATCACCAATAACTGTTAGGTGAGGTGATGAGTCAGTTGGTGAGACCGCACCACCCACTAGAAATCATTAATCGTGGAGATTTTTCGCATCTCTACAGAGGGAGTGTAGGGATCCGAGAAAATAGTGGGAGCTAATTTGTTTAAAAATAAAATCCCTAAATAAATTGGTCAAGTCAAAATTACAGTATCTAACTAGAATCTTTGACTCTCTACAGGAAAATGTCTGCGTCCAACCCATTGGCACGTATCCTGGACACACATAGACTGACTGGACCCAATTATAAAGATTGGCTCAGGAACTACAAAATTAGTTTTGGGTTTCGAGAAGTTAACACATGTTATTGGACCAGGACCCTCCCACCTTACCAGCTCGTCCATCCACTGAACAGAGAGCGTCTCTGGAAAAATGGATTAGACGAAGATAATAAGGCCAGATATTACATGTTGGGCTCGATGTCTGATGAGCTCCAGCGCCAACATGAAGATATCGGGACTGCTCGCCAAATGTTGGCTCACCTGCAGGAGATGTTTGGTGAACAGAGTCGCGCAGCCAAATATCAAGTCACGAAATGACTTTTTAAGGCTAAGATGCGTGATGGGCAGTCAGTCCAAGATCACTGTCTGACAATGATCAAGGACATGGAAGAGCTTGAGAAGCTCGGTGTGAAGTTGGACTTGGACCTGCAGAACGATATTATTCTGCAATCCTTGACTGATGCATATGGGCAATTCATCATGAATTACCACATGCATAAACTTCAAAATTCCTTGGCCGAATTAATGAATATGCTGGTTACCGCTGAGCTTTCTATGAAAGGTTCTAAAGGCTCAGTTCTTGCTATGGAACGGACTTCTTCCAAAAGAAAGTCTTATGGAAAGAAAAAGAAGTCTGTGAAAAAGCAAGAAGGTGGAAGGAAGGATCAAAGAAGAAGAAGGCAGAACCGAAGAAAAAGGCCGATGGTCAAAGGAAAGTGTTTCCATTGCAACAGCGACGGCCATTGGAAGCGGAACTGCCCTACTTACCTGGCCACCCTAAAGAACAAGAAGGAAGGTCCTTCTGGAGGTATGCTCGTTATTGAGTCTAACCTTACGGATTTCTTCTGCATCCAGTTGGGTGCTTGACTCTGGTTCTAGTGCTCATCTGTGCACTTCCATGCAGGGTCTTGAGGATAGCAGGAGGCTGAGGGATGGAGACATGATCCTACGCGTCGGTAATGGAGCAAGAGTTGCTGCAGTAGCCGTGGGAACATACCCTCTTCGATTACCATCTGGTTTAGACTTAGTTTTGAAAGACTGTTATTATGTGCCTGCAGCTAGCAGGAATTTGATTTCTGTTTCATGCTTAGCACAAGAAGGTTATGTGATTCACCTTCTTTAAGGACCATTGTAACATTCTTTATGAAAGAAATAAAATTGCAAATGGTTTCCTTATTAATGGTCTTTATCAGCTACATATTGATGTACCTATTCTAACTATCGAGCAAAACGTGAATGCCAAACGACCTAGGGATAGTCCAAACGACAGATATCTATGGCACCTGAGATTAGGTCATATAGCAGAAGATAGGATAACAAATTGGAGAAAAATGGGCTATTGAGTCCATTGATTGAGTCATATCCAACTTGTGAATCTTGTCTTCAAGGCAAAATGACTAAACTCCCTTTTGTTGGACATGGGGAGAGGGCCACAGATCTCCTTGCCCTAGTACATACTGATGTGTGCGGCCCATTTGATGTGCCGGCTAGAGGCAATTTTGTCTACTTCTATTATTACCGATGATCTAGGTATGTATGTGTACTTATGAGACACAAGTCTGAAGCTTTTGAAAAGTTCAAAGAATTCAGACATGAAGTAGAAAAACAAACTGGAAAACCCATTAAGGTTCTTCGATCAGATCGAGGAGGTGAATACCTTAGCCGGGAATTCCTAGACTATCTCAAGGAAAATGGCATAGTCTCTCAATGGACTCCACCAGGAACACCTCAACTCAACGGGGTTTCAGAATGGAGAAATCGGACTCTATTGGATATGGTTCGATCCATGATGAGCTTCACAGACCTCCCTGATTTTCTTTGGGGACACTCATTATTAACTTCAATTTATCTACTGAATAGGGTTCCCTCTAAAACCGTTCCTACCACACCGTATGAGATATGGCACGGTAAGAAACCAAGTCTGAGTCATCTCAGAATTTGGGGTTGTCCGGCTCATGTCAAAAGACAACAAGCGGACAAGTTAGAGTTTAGGTCCTTTCAGAGCTCGATTCATAGGATATCCTAAAGAGTCATTAGGATACTATTTCTACATTCCAGAAGACCACAATGTGATTGTGAGTCGACATGCCATCTTTCTTGAAAAATAGTTTATTCAAGATAGCGGCATTGGAAAGCAGATTAAGCTTGATGAGAAAGTCTCACAAGTACAACGAGCTAAGGACCAATTGGAACCAAATCAGGTTGAGCCAATAAGAACACTACCTCCTCCACCTCGTAGATCGGAAAGAGTTTTCCGTCCCCCTGAAAGATACTTAGGTATTATTTCAGAGGACGTAGAGGAAAATGTTCCTCGTAGGTAATGGTGCTCATGGTGATGATCCCAAAACCTACAACGAGGCGATATCAGATATCGACTCCGAGAAATGGCTAGAGGCAATGCAGTCAGAAATTGACTCGATGCACTCAAACCAAGTCTGGACCTTGGTAGATCCACCAGAAGGTATAGTACCTATTGGGTGTAAATGGATCTTCAAGAGAAAGATTGGTGCAGATGGGAATGTGGAGACATTCAAGGCTAGACTAGTGGCAAAAGGTTATAGTCAACGCGAAGGCATTGACTATCAGGATACCTTTTCCCCAGTGGCTATGCTAAAATCCATCCGCACATTGCTTGCTGTTGCAGCCTATTTCGATTATGAAATATGGCAAATGGACGTGAAAACGGCATTCCTTAAATGGATATCTTGAGGAAGATATCTATATGGAACAGCCGCTAGGTTTCACATCCAGTGATACTGATCACAAGGTTTGCAAGCTGCAAAGGTCCATATATGGACTTAAGCAAGCATCTCGGAGCTGGAACACTCATTTCAATGATGTGATCAAAAAGTTTGGTTTCATCAAAAATGAAGAGGAACCATGTGTTTTCAAAAAGGGTCAGTGGGAGCGCTGTTGTCTTCCTCGTATTGTACGTGGATGACATCCTCCTTATTGGGAATGATATTCCCATGTTGACAATCAGTCAAATTATGGTTGTCCAAGGAATTCTCCATGAAAGACCTAGGTGAAGCATCCTTTATTCTAGGAATTAAGGTCTATAGGGATAGACCGAATAGGATGCTAGGACTTTCACAGAAGATGTACATAGAGGAAGTACTAAAGAGGTTTAGTATGGAAAACTCTAAGAGGGGATTAATACCCTTCAGACATGGTATTCATCTTTCCAAGAAGATGTGCCCCAGCACACCTGAGGAAATAGAACGCATGAGCAAGATCCCTTATGCTTCTGCAATAGGGAGCCTCATGTATGCCATGCTATGTACACGACCTGATATAGCCCATGCTGTGAGTGTCACAAGCAGATATCAGTCAAATCCAGGTGAAGAACACTGGACTTCTGTGAAATGTATCCTTAAGTACTTGAGAAGAACTAAGGATATGATGTTGGTCTTTGGTAATGGAGAACTCCAAGTCCAGGGATACACAGACTCGGATTTCATGTCCGATATAGATGATCGAAAGTCGACATCTGGAGTCTGTTTGTGTGCAATGGTGGTGCTGTCAGCTGGAAGAGTTCCAAGCAAACGGTGATAGCAGATTCCACCATGGAAGCAGAATATATCGCTGCATCAGAGGCTGCGAAGGAAGCATTCTGGTACAAGAAGTTTGCTGCAGAAATTGGAGTAATGCCATCAGATGCCATTCCTCTATACTGCGACAACAATGGCGCCATAGCCCTTGCTAAGGAGCCGAGGTCTCACCAGAAATCCAAGCATATTGAGCGGCGATACCACCTCATCCGCGATTACCTTCGAGAAAGGTTACGTCGAGGTCAAGAGAGTCAACTCCACAGATAATGTGGCAGACCCACTTACAAAGCCGTTGGGCCAGCAGAAGATCGAAGCCCACCTTGAGAAGATGGGACTTAGACTTGTAGCCAATTGGCTTTAGGACAAGTGGGAGATTGTTAGATATATGTGCCCTAGAAGCCAGAATTGGCTGACACTTGTAATACACTTCTAGGGGCAAAATTATAATTTTGACTATAATCAATAAAATGGGTTATTTTCTATCACATATGTGTATTTAGTGTCTGTGATACATCCTTTGAGTTAATGGTAATGATAATTCATATTTTCAAGAGTTGAAAATTTAAGACATGAATAATCATTATTAACTCATAAAATGCTCCCGACCATAGGATCATCACGAGGATGGTGATTGATCCGGAAGGTTGGTGTACAATCGCTTCTCTTTAGTAGATGAGTCTTGAGTCTACGGTGTGGAGACACCGGAGCGAGAGTACAGGTACTCGTTAGAGAACGAGGGCACTGAGCGTGACCACCTCGAGTAGTCATTAGGGAGTCTACCTTCTCGTCAATGACTGACTCGATGCTGCAGTAGTGTGTCTGGTTCTTTGACCTGAGGATGCATCGGCAGTTCACCTTGAGGGTGTTATAGTTTGACTACACCATTACTCGGTCTCCTAGCCATATGGAACCCTGAGGTGTATGTTGGCTATAGCATGTTCATTGTAGGAACTGGATAGCATCAAGATGGAATCTATCTACCTCGGTGGTAGAGGAGCAGCCCTATGATGATCATGAGAATCAAGTCCAGAAGTCCATGGCCATGGCAGAGTGAAATAATAGAAAGAGTTTCTATTTAGATTTTCACATTCGGACTCGAATCGAATGATTACATCATATGACAGAGACTAGGGTTTGACGAGTTTCACCTTAACCCTAATCTGATCGGGGCTCAAGATAGAAGAACTTAATCACACAGGTAGCTGCACCAAGAGGTTCACGTTCAGCTCTGATGGGTTGCCACCATATACTGCTAGGTGTCACTGGTGGATTTTGGGAGCAATTAGAATGATTTAGATGATCGATCATTCTAGCTGTTCGAATCAGAAGAGTTCTGATCCATCGAAAGGAGTTTCGATGATGTCGATGATAGAGATCATGACATATCCCATTACCATACAGAACTGAACCTAACTGGGTCACACAAACAAGGGTTTGAATCTGGTGATCATCAATTGAACTGATCTAGTTCAATTGATCTGAATGAGATTCAATTAGGTTCAAGGAAATCGTGCTAGCACTCGATTGAACCTAACGTTCTTCTTTTACTATCATAAATAAGTTGTCCTGACTGAGCCAAAGGAGTTTGTGCTCAATCAGAGGCCTTCATATGGTCTGACTGGAGGTTGTCCAAGTCAGAAAAGGTTGTCTTATTTTGTAAGACATTACCTGCCATTTTTGGTCACCTGCCATTTCTTGTTCTTTGACTTTGGTCAAAAGTCTACCTTTGACTGGTCAAATGTTGACCATTGACACTTTGACTTTTGACCACATGTCATGCACCTATTGGAGAGCTGGTGGGGGCCTGTCCCCCTGCCAGAACCTGGCAAGGAAGAGGGCGCATGCCACCCTTGGCGTGTGCCTAAGTTGGAGGCGCCTAGGAGTCCCTGTTGGACAGGGACTCCATCTCCTTTTTGGATTCCAATTAGAGTTCTCCTAAGAACCAACTTTGACTGGTCTTAGGCGCCCTCTAAGGAGGAATCCAGGGGACTCTATTTCCACCAATCAGATTTAGATCTGATTTCACAAAGGGTTGTGATTGGTTGGGAAGAAGAGGAGTTGGATCACGCTTAGTCTATAAATAAGACCCTGCGCCCAACTCAAACTAAGATAATGATTGAATCATAATTTCCCACGCCCAAGGCTGCCTCTCCCCTCTTCCTCCATGCCAAACCACCTTCTTCCCTTCCTCTCCATGTCCAAAAGGAGTTTTGGATTTTTGGTTGGTGCGATCCAGATCAAAGAAAGGCGACTGAAAGCTAGAAGGCTGCACTGCTGCAAAGGACGACTGCTGATCTTCAAAAAGAGTTTTAAAGATCCTCCAGATCAGATCCAGATCTAATTTTTGGAGATGTGATAGAGAAGAAGAGGATCTCCAGATCTAGTCCGAGTGGATACCGATAGAGGTCAGGCACTTGCATGGCTAGATCCAGAATCTTCCGCTGTATACAGGATCATCAATGAATAATAGTATTATCCATATCAAGGTAAATTAAATTTAATTTAATTTATTTAAATTTTATTTAATTTTTAAAATAATAATAATCAGATCTGAAGTATCTCAGATCTGATCTAGATCAAAGAGAAAAATTTTTGAAATATATCTCTTGATCTGATTAGATCTGAACGAATCTGGTTTGAAAAATCAGGATTTTTCTTCAGCGGGCCCTCTTTTTAAAATCGATCCATGAGAGGTCTCCTGTTTCATTCTTTTATTCCACTTGTTCAAGACCTCTCCTCCATTCTCCCCAAAACTCTCCTCCTTTTCTCAAAAATCTTTCAAATCATCCTCTCTTGTCCTTTCTCTCCAAACCTTGGCTCCCAATGGCTCCAAAGAAGAGATCGCTCGCCACTCAAAGACCCTCCGTCACGCCATCGACTAAAGCTAGGGCTAAACGACAGTGCGACATGGCTCAATCATCTTCATCTGCTTCGTCATCTCGTGCCCGACTTTTCATTACTACTAGGATAGTTTCAATGGGCCGCTATGTGGACATCGCTTATCTTGATCAGGAGCACTTCCGTATTGGATCCTGGATCCGACAGCAAGATTGGAAAAAACTCTATATCCTAGAGGTAAATGTTTATCCAGACTTAATAAAAAATTTTTTTGACCACATTAGTTTTGAGCATGGTCGAAGGTGGAATATGTTGTGAAAGGAGTGCATATTTCTTTAGATGAGAGAAAAATAGGGCAGCTCCTTGAAGTGCCTAGGGCTGGGATCAGTAACCTAAACTTATTTGATAAAACTGAAGCCCTTAAGTGTGTCTTAGAAAGGAAAGAGGTTGATGAAAATCTTCAACTTGTTTCACATCTTCTTTCGGTCGAAATGAGATTACTGCTGTCCTTTGTGAGTCATATTATTTTTTCTAAAGTTGTAAAACATGAATGGATTGAAAAAAGAGAACTTGGGGTCATATTCTTTATGGTGACTGAAACTTGCATCAGCTTTCCCTCTCTTATGCTACAATAACTGAAGGATATAGCCAGTAAGAGCAAGGCATGTTTATCCTATGGAATGATCTTCACCTTAATCTTCAAGGACTTTCAAGTTAATCTAGAATGTGAAGATTTCAAAAAGCTGGCTCACACGGATTACATCAATGAGGGAACATTAAATCGGATGAAATTTATGAAGAAGGATGATAAATGGATGAGGGTAGATGAACGTGCTGCAATCGAGCCTAAAGAACATAGATCTCCACCCCCTCCGCCATCACCATCTGTTGGACCCTCCTTCACTACACTAGGATCTCCACACTCTCCTCAGATGCCTCCTTATCCTGCTCTAGCTCCTCCCCCAGCTTTTGATCAAGATCTATTAGTTGAAAGGATGGTAGAAGAAGTGGTTCAGAAAATATCTAAAAGATTTATGGATATACTATCCAGTGTGAGGCATTAACTTTTAGTAAGCATTGAAGAGCAAAGGATATCCACTGAGGGTCAAACAGAAATGCTTAGTCAATAAATCAGTGGACTATCTCAAAGGCTATAAATTTTGGAGAAGAAGCAGCATAAAATATCAGCTCAAATTGAACTACTCCTATCCGACAATGCCAGAATTGCACAAAGACTTGAAGAGAATATCACTATTCAATGCACCACAGCTGAAGTCCTCATTCTCACTTTGCGGTAGATTTTGAGTCGAACTTCTTCTTCTTCTGAACCATCATCTTCTTCTAAACCATCACTATCTCCTAGATCTGCTCCTCACTTATCCTAAACTAGACCCAAATCTTCAACTGAACCCATCATTGAGTTCCTAGATCTAGTTTTTTTTTTTGTTTTAACTTTTGATTTAGGTATGTTGGTATGAGATTTATTTTTTGTAAACCAACATATACCTCTAACTATGTAGTATTAAATCTTGAAATGAAATCAATTCTTTTTATATTCTTGCTTTCTTTATCATTTTTATGATCCTTTCATTGTTGTGATTTTGATGATGACAAAAAGGGAGAGAAATATTAAGAAAAAATATGCAAATATATAATCAATTCAAACTAAAATACAAAAAAAGAGATTTTTTAGAAAATAAATTATTCGAATTGATCAAATGCAAATTTTATTCATTTCATATTATTCATTTTATAAGAACATACATTAAGGGGGAGAATGATTATTCAAATCTTATTCATTTCATGAGAGCATACATTAAGGGAGAGCTTTAGCATAAAAATTTTACATTCATTAGTTCATGACATTCATATTTCTTGTAATCATTTTATGAATTGCTTAATGTCTTGCCACCATAAATTAAGAGGAGATTGTTGAATCCTCTATATGATTTTGTTGATGACCAAATATTAAAGCAAATGATTACTAATATATTTTATTTTAAGTATTTCAATATCAGAAGAAAGAGAGCTCTTGAAAGAATCTCTTTGATCAAAATAAGAAAGACATTAAATGAAAATCAATCAAAATTCAAATCTTCTTGTATGGAGTAAAAATTTTCTCAAAATCATCTTAGAGCAGTCTTCGAGATGTCTCAAAATTTTTTTGAGAGCTCTTGAATGGATTGGCACGTTCCAAGCATTGTTCTGGCATGATTTTGAGAGATCTTGAAAGAATCTCGAGAGCTCTCAATCTCAAACGATAGAAATTCAGTTTCTATGCCCTGAGAGTGAGAGGTCTCGTAGGAATTCTGAGAGGTCTCGCAGTGCTCGCGAGACTTCTCATTCAAAATCAAGAGATCTCGATCTCAGACGAGCCATTTTTTCTAGAAAGATAATTTTTCGTGAGACTGAAGACGAAAGCTCTCATGTTCAAATCAAGAGGCTCCGTAACTTGGCGAGACATCTCGAGACAAATCGAGAGGTCTCGAGACTCGACAATAACTATTTGATGGGACAATCCAGATCAGATTTGTTCGACTCCAATGGCTAGTTGCTGCTCTCCAACGTTCGGATTTCACTTTTTCTAAGCTCTAATCATCACCAGAAGAGAGGAAATGCTACAAATATAAAAAAAAAGAAGGCTTATTCATGATCAAAAAAAAAATAAGAGAAAAAAAAATACACTCAATTCTTGAACAGAAATCTCCATCTTCAATCAATCTATTCTCTCAAGCTTTGAAGAATCCTCAAGTGCATTAACTCCATGAATTCAAAGAGGCTTTCAACAAACTGTAAGGACAACTCTTCTGCTCATTCGATGGGACCTTTTGAGTTGAAATATTTTCTTTCTTCTTTTCGTATATTTGATTTCAGCAGGAACTGAAATTTGGATTTTGAAATTTTTTGCTCTTTTGTTTATTCAGATTGGTTTATCTGATTCTTGTAAGAGTTGTGGTTGGTAAACCTAGGAAAAAATCATCTGGATTATTGGATAGTAAGTTCGAAAAAACTATCTGACTGTAATCTTGAGGAATTATAGTAAAATTTTCAAGAGTTTGCTTGAAGAATAGATGTAGATGCTAGAAGTACACCGAACTACTATAAAATTCTCTTGCTTGTGTGTATGCTTTAGCTTGTGTCTTCTATTTGCTCTCACATTTGATTCACTCAAGATTTAATCTTTAATCACCACACATATCTGTTTAAATTTTTGAAAATCTAATTCACCCCCGTCTTAAGTTGTTCATCTGGGCAACAATATTTGACATCCCAACATGCCTAAACACAGTATTAAATAGTAGAAAATTATTTGTTCAGATTCTTGAGTGGGTGCCCAACCAATTCTTCCAAATGATGTTCATGTATTATTGCAAGATTATAAAGTGTTCTGTTTTTTATTTACATAAGCTAAGATAGTGAAGTAATCTTTTTCATGATTGACTAAACATGCTTGTTGCATTTCTAAATTTTTTGTGGCAAATTTTAGTTTGATGTCATGGTCTTTGGTTGAACTAGAGACTCAATTTTTTATTTCATTAAGAAGTAGCAAATTGATTGAACTAGACATATGTCTTTGCATTAATATAACAATATATAAGATTGAATTTTTTATTTTCTATTGGGGGGAGCTCAATTAATATTTTACTTGTATAAGGTTTTTAGGTAAATTATTATTCAGTTATTGCTCTTACATAATAGATAAAAATTGGATAAATAAGCCAATATCCAATAAAGATTGTTTTGAAGGAGTTCAAAATATTATTAAATTTACTGTTAAGAAAGGATCAATGAATGGAAAGATTTTTTGTCCATGCAAAAAATGTGTAAATAATTCCTCTCTTGATACACAAATAGTTAAAGAACTTTTGGTGGAATGGTTTTGTAAGAGGTTATACCAAGTAGGTATTTTATAGAGAGTCCATATCGCCACTTCCATATAATCAACCCTAGTACATAGAACATACATCTAATCTAGGATCTAGAATCTACAAAGGAATCATACATGAGAAGATGATATGAAGATCTGCTCAGAGATGCCATAGTATTTGGTGATTGATTGATTCTTAATATGTTTTTTCATTTAATATGTTTATTGTAGATGGATTCGAGAGAGTAAGGATTAGATGCGGATCAATTATATATAGACAAGAGACATCTAGCTGAGGGTAAGAGGATCGTCATCCAATGCAACCAAATGGGGCAACCCATCAATAAGGCTACCAGGTTATTGACAAGATTTTTAGGTACAGTCATGTAGAAGAGACAATTTTGCCCGTCGAACTATGCAAAATAAAATGATATGCTTCCTACATATAAGGTTGAGCTTCTATTATAGATAAAAATAATAATAATATATATTAATTTATTTATAATTAATTAACTATATTATTTTATAATCGAATATCCTTCTTTACTTTGTTCTAGAGTAAATTTCTACTACCTTAATTGAAAATGAAAAGAATTTAAGGTAATGCTAAAGAAGGACTACAAGAGAAAAGGTATGATGGAGGACGATGTTGTTGTATTGGTCCTTCTGATGTAGATCCTCATTAGTGGAGGGAGCTTTTCATTATTGGTTCTTTGAGAAGAAATTGATTGTATACACTCATCATATATCTTATGTTATGTTAATTATTAATATAGATTGTACATATATACAAGATACATCATACTGTTTAATTACTTTATTTTGTAGGCATATCTGATATTAGTAGAGCTGCATGAGTAGTTTTATTTGTTTATCGTACATCGGGATTCAAAAGCTATGCATAATGTAGACAAGAATTCACTTACTTCTTTCAAATGCTTTGATATATTACAAACTCTTTCTTAGACTAATTTGATGTACATACGTACACTTATGCTTTTTAATGAAACTACAGATCATGCATCATGTATCATGTATCATGATGCTTATAAGTTTTGTTGAAACTCTTATAGTTTTTGTCAATTAAAATTGATATTTTAATGTTCATCGAACCATGTATGATGTATCATCTATCACATATCATATCAAAAGTATGATAAGTATCTTGTATCATCTGTGATGCATTATGGATCATATATTTTATAAAATTTATTTTTTTTGTAGATGGATGATTATGGGAGGGAGCCTGGTCAGGTGCAGTTCTACAGAATGACTCACATCCATCGAGATGTCAGTTTTATTAATGAAAAATCGAGAGATATATTTGTATGTATTGATAATCATTTAGTATAAAGATTTATAGTTTTACTTTTAAAGATAATATTAATATATATATTTTTTGAACATAGAAGAGAGCTTCATCTCTTTTTATGGAGTGTGTCTGCAAGTCCTCAATATCTATGGAGGCCAATCATGTCGAGGCCCAAGTGATGATAGAGTTGCTGGGACTGGATCATTATGGTTGGATGAGAGGTTATAGCATTGGAGTCACTCCCATTGAGTTGTCTGAAGTGAGCTAATATACTCAAGATGCTAGAAAAAGTTCTAGCAATGCAGATATTCATAGGATCGAGGCATGGATGGAGGTATGGGTGGAGGCAATGAGGTAAAACTATGATACAGTGATATATTTTATGAGGACTTAGCTTGAGTAGTTGACATTCATGAAATAGACATTTATGAACTCTTCTAGAGTACATATCTCACTATATTTATATTGTTGTATAGACTTAATCATTTAATTTGTATTATAATTTTCATATTCTCAACTGCTAAAGTTTTTGTATCTTTGTTATAGGTTTTCGATAATTTCAGTAGTTGTAGAGTCGACGACCCCTCCTGTGGATCACTGATAGTCCAATGTCTCTCTTTTTTAGAGTTTTATATGTGTACATTTCTTTTTTTTTGTCTTCTATTATGGTTTGTAATAAACATGATGGACAATGTAATGATGCTTTTTAATAAATATATATGTTATATAGTGTTTATTATGACTTTATATTAGTGTTTGAATTTTTTTAAAAAAAAATTGAACATATTTATAATTTGTAAAGATTTTAGCAAATTATTTTTAATTATTTAAAAAAAGAAAATTGATGATATTTTAAAGCGTCGGCAAAGACTTTCACTCAACGATGCTTTAAAGCGTTAGCAAATGTAATATTTACCCATGTTTTAAAGCATCACCAATTGATGCATTTAGTGATGCTTTAAAGTATCGGCAAAGTATTCTAGCATACCAATGCTTTTTAAAAGTGTTGGCATGTTCTACATAGTTAGCAATATACTAAAAGGTCGGTAATGGCTGGCGTTTTCTGTGAACATTGAAAAAAAAAATTTCATACTTCACATACCAACGTAAAAGCATCAAAAATTATTTTTATGATACTTATAAGCATCGAGAATAGTGGTTATTAGTATTGGCAATGATCATAGTTACGGAAATAAGTTGGTTTAACATATATAAGTCATTCGATCAAACATCAGTGGCCTCCATTATTCAATCTCTAACATATATATGAAGTGATAGACCCACCCCCTTACCTCCCCACCACTCTCCTTGTTGCTCAACCTCCTTCCTTTAGAAAATCGCCACCTCTCTCATGGTCCCTTGCTAGCCTCCAACCATCCAAGGTTGAGCCTCTTTTGCCTCTCCACCACTCTTCTCTTTCCTCAACCTCCTTTCCTTTAGAAATCGCTGCCTGTCACATGGCTCTCCACAAACCCCCAACCATTCAAGGCCAAGCTCTAACCCAATCCAATGATCTTCCTTCTTGATCTCCTTCATCGTCTTCTTTTCATGGCCGCTGCCACTGTCACCTCATCTTCCCCCATCTAGTATGGATTGAGTACTTTCTCCTTCTTCACTGAGAGTTTTGAGGCTAGCATGAGGAAATAACTCCCTTCTTCTCTCCAACTTCACCACTCATTACAATGGAGAACCTCATGATAGCCATCATTTCTATTTGGTTATCCAATTTCTTCATAAGTCCTCTCTTCTCCTAAAATTTTCTTTCAAGATGCGATGAAGAGGAAGTAATCTCTAACCAGATTGCCGGATTCATATGTGTGGATCGGATGATGAAGAGAAGAAATCACTTTAGAATGGTATGATCTTATCCATGTTTGCCTCTGGATAGGAAAAAAGGTGATCTCAAATTGTCTACTATGTTTAGAGTTCAATTTTTGATCTATCTACTATTAGATTTTATTTCATATAGTAAAAATCAGGCAAAGATCTCTCTTCTCCCTTCTCTCTCTCTTTCTCCCTCTCCTTTCTTCCTCTTCTAACCCGATAAACCAAACTAAACCAAACCAAGCCAAAATATTTGAGTCAGTTGGAACCGATTTTCCTATTAGGTTGGTTTAGTCTTGGTTTTAGTTTTTGGAAACCGATTTAAGTCAGTTTGATTTTAAAACTATCCCTAAATCGACATGATCCAAACCATGCACACTCCTTGATATAATAGAAGTTTGCTTCAACTTTTGAAGTGCATTTTTTTTAGTAAAAATGAGGAGAGATCCACTCATATTATAATTTTTTTTATTTTTTTACAAACATACAAATGATCTACAGAAAGCATATAAGCTAGATGATCCTCTACCTTTATTAATGTCTTGGCCATATGATCATGGTTAAGCCATTGTTTGCCTTCATTTCACAAATATCATGATACATATTCATTATGCATGAAATCATAATAATTTAAATATAATTATGACCAACCATCATGAGAGTTGTTTTAATATTCAGCCGTGGACATTTATAGAATATATGAAAGGGGATTTCAAAACTCTCCTATAATGTCGCATATCATTATCTCACCCAAGTTTCCACATCAATGTGGTTCGATGTACAACAACAGCATGTGTGTGTCGACTACTTATTCATATCATTTGCCAACTATTGCATATTTATTGGCATTCCATCTCAATATTCATGTTAGTTGACCTAGCCAGTCAATTATTCTACATCATGTACCCACATCAACAACCTATCACAACGTGTGTCACCTTTCCTGCCAAGTTGCTATATCAGCATCTTTCACTTCCACGTTAGCTTGTATGAGAATTATCTTAGCCACCTTATCCTTCCATGTTTGCTACTCTATCCATAACATGTTTCGCTTGTAGTGTGCTATTCTTCGACAGCCATCTTAGCTAGTCACCTGCATTGTGAAAAGAAGACATTATGTGAAGGAAAATCCTGATTTTTCGGTCCAGGTTCGTCCAGATCTGATTAGATCAAGAGATATATTTCAAAAATTTTTTCTTGATCTTAATCAGATCTTGATATATTTCAGATCTGATTCTTATTATTTTAATAAATAAAATAAAATAAGATAAATTAAATCAAATTTAATTTATCTGGTTTGGGTAATCCTATTACCCTGTAGATGATCCTGATTGCAGCGGAAGGTTCTGGATCTTAGCCACGCAAGCGCTTGGCCTCTACCGGTATCCACTCGGGTTGGATCTGGAGATCCTCTTCTTCTCTATCACACCTCCAAAAATCAGATCTGGATCTGATCTGGAGGATCTTCAAAACTCTTTTGAAGATCTGCAGTCGTCCTTTTGCAGCAGCGCAGCCTTCTTGCTTTTGATCGCCTTTCCTTGATCTGAATCGCACCAAACTAAGTCCAAAACACCTTTTGGACGTGGAGAGCAAGAGGAGAAGAGACTATGGCGTGGAGAAGGAGGGGAGAGGCAGCCTTGGGGGTATCTAATAGCATTGGAATTAGGGTTGGCGCAGGGTCTTAATTTATAGACCTCTTGTGATCCAACTCCTCTTCCTCTCAACCAATCACAATCCTTGTTGAAATCAGATCAAATCTAATTGGTTGGAATAGAGACCCCTGGATTCCTCCTTA
Source organism: Cocos nucifera (assembly GCA_006176705.1). Classification (NCBI taxonomy): domain Eukaryota; kingdom Viridiplantae; phylum Streptophyta; class Magnoliopsida; order Arecales; family Arecaceae; genus Cocos; species Cocos nucifera. The sequence goes on from QRFJ01001204.1 coordinate 150,577, forward strand.
GAGGGCACCTAAGACCAGTCAAACTGGATTCTTAGTAGAACTCTGATTGGAATCCAAAAGGGAGGTGGAGTCCTTGTCCAACAAGGACTCCTAGGCGCCTCCTACTTAGGCTCACGCCACCCTTGGCGTGCGCCCTTCTCCTTGCCAGGTTCTGGCAGGGGGACAGGCCCCCACCAGCTCTCCAATAGGTGCATGACAATGGTCAAAAGTCAAGGGTGAATGGTCAACGTTTGACCAGTCAAAGGTAGACTTTTGACCAAAGTCAAAGAACAAGAAATGGCAGGTGACCAAAATTGGCAGGTAATGTCTTACAAATAAGACAACCTATTTTGACTTGGACAACCTCCAGTCAGACCATATGAAGGCCTCTGATTGAGCGCAAACTCCTTTGGCTCAGTCAGGACAACTTATTTATGATAGTAAAAGAATAACGTTAGGTTCAATCGAGTGCTAGCACGATTTCCTTGAACCTAATTGAATCTCATTCAGATCAATTGAACTAGATCAGTTCAATTGATGATCACCAGATTCAAACCCTTGTTTGTGTGATCCAGTTAGGTTCAGTTCTGTATGGTAATGGGATATGTCATGATCTCTATCATAGACATCATCGAAACTCCTTTCGATGGATCAGAACTCTTCTGATTCGAACAGCAGAGAATGATCGATCATCTTAATCATTCTAATTGCTCCCAAAATCCACCAGTGACACCTAGCAGTATATTGTGGAAACCCATCAGAGCTGAATGCGAACCTCTTGGTGCAGCTACCTGTGTGATTAAGTTCTTCTATCTTGAGCCCCGATCAGAATTAGGGTTAAGGTGAACTCGTCAAATCCTAGTCTCGTTCATATGATGTAATCATTCGATTCGAGTCCAATGTGAAAACTAAATAGAAACTCTTTCTATTATTTCACTCTGCCATGGCCATGGGCTTCAGGACTTGATTCTCATGATCATCATAGGCCTACCTCCTTACCACCGAGGTAGATAGATCCCATCTTGATGCAATCCATTCCTACAATAAACATGTCACAGCCAACATACACCTCAGGGTTCCATATGGCTAGGAGACCGAGTAATGGTGTAGTCAAACTATAATACCCTCAAGGTGAAACTGCCGATGCATCTCAGATCAAAGAACCAGACACAGCTACTGCAGCATCGATGTCAGTCATTGACGAGAAGGTAGACTTCCTAATGACTACATGGAGGTGTCACGCTCAGTGTCCTCGTTCTCTAACGAGTACCTGTACTCTCGCTTCGGTGTCTCCACACCATAGACTCAAGACTCATCTACTAAAGAGAAGCGATCGTATACACCAACCTTCCGGATCAATCACCATCCTCGTGATGATCCTATGGTAACGGAGCTGTTTATGAGTTAATAATGATTATTCATGTCTTAAATTTTCAACTCTTTGAAAATATGAATTATCATTACCATTAACTCAAAGGATGTATCACAGACACTAAATACACATGTGTGATAGAAAATAACCCATTTCATTAAATTATAGTCAAAATTATAATTTTGCCCCTAGAAGTGTATTACAAGTGTCAGCCAATTCTGGCTTCTAGGGCACATATATCTAACAATCTCCCACTTGTCCTAAAGCCAATTGGCTACAAGTCTAAGTCCCATCTTCTCAAGGTGGGCTTCGATCTTCTGCTGGCCCAACGGCTTTGTAAGTGGGTCTGCCATATTATCTGTGGAGTTGACTCTCTTGACCTCAACGTAACCTTTCTCAAGATAATCGCGGATGAGATGGTATCGCCGCTCAATGTGCTTGGACTTCTGGTTGAGACCTCGGCTCCTTAGCCAAGGGCTATGGGCCATTGTTGTCGTAGTAAAGAGGAATGGCATCTGATGGCATTACCTCCAATTCTGCAACAAAACTTCTTGTACCAGAACGCTTCCTTTGCAGCCTCTGATGCAGCTATATATTCTGCTTTCATGGTGGAATCTGCTATCACAGTTTGCTTGGAACTCTTCCAGCTGACAGCTCCCACCATTGCACACAAACAGACTTCCAGATGTCGACCTTTCGATCATTCTATATCGGACATGAAGTCTGAGTCTGTATATCCCTGAAACTTGGAGTTCTTCCATTACCAAAGACCAACATCATATCCTTAGTTTCTTCTTCAAGTACTTAAGGATACATTTCACAAGAAGTCCAGTGTTCTTCACCTGGATTTGACTGATATCTGCTTGGACACTCACAGCATGGCTAATTCAGGTCGTGTACATAGCATGGCATACATGAGACTCCCTATTGCAGAAGATAAAGGGATCTTGCTCATGCGTTCTATTTCCTCAGTGTGCTGGGGCACATCTTCTTGGAAAGATGAATACCATGTCTGAAGGGTATTAATCCCCTCTTAGAGTTTTCCATACTAAAACCTCTTTTAGTACTTCTCTCTATGTACATTTCGTTGAAATGTCCTTAGCATTTCCTATTCGAGTCATCCCCTATAGACCTTAATTCCTAGAATTAAAGGATTGCTTTCACCTAGGTCTTTCATGGAGAATTCCTTAGACAACCCACACCTTGACTTGAATGTCAACATAGGAAATATCATTCCCAATAAGAGAGATGTCATCCACGTACAATACGAAGGGAAGACAACAGCACTCCTTACTGACCCTTTTGAAATCACCATTGGTTCCTCTTCGTTTTGATGAAACCAAACTTTTTTGATCCAGATTATCTAAAACGAGTTGTCCAGCTCCGAAGATGCTTGCTTAAGTCCATATATGGACCTTTTGCAGCTTGCAAAACCTTGTTGATCATATCACTGGATGTGAAAACCTAGCGGCTGTTCCATATAGATATCTTCCTCAAGATATTCCATTTTAGTGGAATGCCGATTCTTCACGTCCATTTGCCATATTTCATATCGAAATAGGCGCAACAGGCAAGCGAATGTGCGAAATGGGTTTTAGCATAGCTACCGGGAAAAAGGTATCTGATAGCAATGCCTTCGCGTTGACTATAACCTTTGCCACCAAGTCTAGCCTTGAATGTCTCCACATTTCCATCTGCACCAATCTTTCTCCTTTGAAAGATCCATTTACACCCAATAGGTACTATACCTTCTGTGGATCTTACCAAGGTTCGCAGACTTGGTTTGAGTGCATCGAGTCAAATTTTCTGACTTCGATTGTCTCCAAGCCATTTCTCGGAGTCGATATCTGATACGCCTCGTTGTAGGCTTTTGGAATCATCACCATGAGCACCATTACCTATGAGGAACATTTTCTCTATATCCTCTGAAATAATACCTAAGTAATCTTTCAGGGATGGGAAACTCTTTTCGATCTACGAGGTGGAGGAGGTAGTGTTCTTCTTATTGCTCAACCTGATTTTTTTGCTCCACTTGGTCCTTTAGCTCGTTCTGCTTGTGAGACTTCTCATCAAGCTTAATCTGCTTTCAACGCCACTATCTTGAATTAAACTGTTTTTTCAAGAAAATATGGCAATGTCGACTCCACAATCACATTTTGGTCTTCTGGAATGTAGAAATAGTATACCTAATGACCTCTTTAGGATATCCTATGAAATCAGCTCTAAAGGACCTCAACTCTAACTTTCCGCTTGTTGTCTTTTGACATAAGCCGACAAACCCAAATTTTTGAGATGACTCAGACTTGGTTTTCTACCGTGCCAGTATCTTCATACGCGTGTGGTAGGAACCGTTTAGAGGAAACCCATTCAGTAAATAGATTGAAGTTAATAATGAATGTAATCCCCAAAGAAAAATCTGGGAGGATACGTGATGAAGCTTCATCATGGATCGAACCATAATCCAATAGAGTCCGGAATTCTCCGTTCTGAAATTCCCGTTGAGTTGAGGGTTCCCTGGTGGAGTCCATTGAGAGACTATGCCATTTTGCCTTAGATAGTCTAGGAATTCACCGGCTAAGCGATTCACCTCTCTCGATCTGATCGAAGAATCCTTAATGGGTTATTCCATATGTTTTTTCTACTTCATATCTAATTCTTTTGAACTTTTCAAATGCTTCAGACTATGTCTCATAAGATACACATAACCCATTACCTAGATATATCATCGAGTAAAGGTAAGAAGTAGATAAAATTGCCTCTAGTCGGCACATCGAATGGGCCGCACACATCAGTATGTACTAGGCAAGGAGACTTGTGCCCTCTCCCATGTCCAACAAAAGGGAGTTTAGTCATTTTGCCTTGAAGATAAGATTCACAAGTTTGGATATGACTCAAAAGTCAATGGACTCAATAGCCCTATTTTCTCCAATTTGTTAACTCTATCTTCTGTCTATGATTTGACTAATTCTTGGAGGTGCCATAGATATCTTGTCGTTTGGACTATCCCCTAGGGTCGTTTGGCATTCACGTTTTGCTCGGATAGTTAAAACAGGTACATCAATGCAATGATAAAACCATTAACACAGGAAAACCATTTGCCAGATTTTATTTCTTTCATAAAGAATGTTACAATAGTCCTTAAAGAAGGTGATCACCATAACCTTCTTGTGTGCTAAGCGATGAAACAGAAATCAATTTCCTGCTAGCTGCAGGCACATTAATAACAGTCTTTTAAAACTAAGTCTAAAGCAGATGGTAATCCGCAGGAGGTATGTTCCCACGGCTACTGCAGTAACTCTTGCTCATACCGACGCGTAGGATCATGTCTCCATCCCTCAAGCCTACCTGCTATCCTCAAGACCCTGCATAGAGTTGCACAGATGAGCACTGAACCAGAGTCAAGCACCCAACTGATGGCAGAAGAAACCGTAGGTTAGACTCAATAACGAGCATCACCTCCAGAAGACCTTCCTTTTGTTCTTTTAGATGCCAGGTAAGTAGAGGCAGTTCCGCTTCCAATGCCGTCGCTGTCTGCAATGAAATATACTTTGTCCACTTTGCCATCGACCTTCTTCTTACGTGTTCTGTCCTTCTTCTTCTTTTGATCCGTACCTTTTTGGCTTTTTCACAGACTTCTTTTTCTTTCCATAAGACTTTCTTTTGGAAGAAGTCCGTTCCATAGCAAGAACTGAGCCTTTAGAATCTTTCATAGAAAGCTCAGCGGTAACCAGCATATTCATTAACTCGGCCAAGGAAATTTTGAAGTTTATGCATGTGGTAATTCATGATGAATTGCCCATATGCATCAGTCAAGGATTGCAGAATAATATCATTCTGCAGATCCAAGTCTAACTTCACACCGAGCTTCTCAAGCTCTTCCATGTCCTTGATCATCATCAGATAGTGATCTTGGACTGACTGCCCATCACGCATCTTAGCCTTAAAAAGTCATTTCGTGACTTGATACTTTGGCTGCGCGACTCTGTTCACCAAACATCTCCTTGCAGGTGAGCCAACATTTGGCGAGCAGTCCCGATATCTTCATGTTGGCGCTGGAGCTCATCAGACATCGAGCCCAACATGTAATATCTGGCCTTATTATCTTTGTCTAATCCATTTTTTCCAGAGATGCTCTCTGTTCAGTGGATGGACGGCTTGGTAAGTGTGGGAGGTCCTGGTCTAAAACATGTGTTAACTTCTCGAAACCCAAAACTAATTTTGTAGTTCCTGAGCCAATCTTTATAATTGGGTCCAGTCAGTCTATGTGTGTTCTAGGATACGTGCCAATGGGTTGGACGCAGACATTTTCCTATAGAGAGTCAAAGATTCTAGTTAGATACTGTAATTATGACTTGACCAAATTTGTTTAGGGATTTTATTTTTAAACAAATTAGCTCCCACTATTTTCTCGGATCCCTACACTCCCTCTGTAGAGATGCGAAAATCTCCGCGATTAATGATTTCTAGTGGGTGGTGCGGTCTCACCAACTGACTCATCACCTCACCTAACAGTTATTGGTGATGGGTTAGCCAATGAGTGAACAACTCTTGTTCAATGATTCTCTAATCATGGTGCACCCAAACTTGGTCTCTAATTCATGAATCTCACCGTATCCGGAATATTGATCCACTCCTTAGTTAAGTCAGACCCACCATTTGCATAGACTGGATTCCTAATTGAGTCTCTCACCGTATCCGGAATATTGAGCCCAACTCATCCTCCAGCCCATAGCATCCAATGCCTAATAGACATGGTTGCATCTTCCCGGTGCAACTGAGCCACTGTATCCAGCCGAGAACAATCAACCCCGAAAAGGGCCCGCACGTCTACAATGGTGGAAGACCTCAACTTAATCTTTTCTTAGGGAGAATTGATTCAGGTCTCATTAAACTAGACTTGGCTTAGTCATAACAATTATGACTAACCTAGTGGCATGGGTTAGCTCGGATTATTGACCACCTCAGATCAGAACTGTGTCAACAGATATGGCCAGGTAAGTGAGACCGGTGGAAGGAATATGCCATTAACTCGTACAAGAACGCATTCAGGTCGAGTAGCTTCTCAATTAAAAACCAGTCGGTCGTCTGTGCCAAACTTACCTTAGACACCAAATTGTTGAGTCAGAACCAATTGGGTTAGCCTACAATCCAGACTCTAACCTCTGAGCCTAATTAGGTCTTGCTTGATCGTGACTCGATCTTGACCCAGACTTAATCCTATTAGGCTGGTCAATTTAAGCATTGTTGATCCCATCTAACCAACTCTTGATTCGGTTTGATCAACCGCTTAGACCTAATTGAGCTACCCAAGCCCGAACCCAGTATTATGAATATGTCTTAGATCTGAAATTCTCAATTTTAGACCTAATTAATATTCCATAAACTTAATTCTTAATTAAGTAGGGTTCATAAACAAAATATGCACAATAAATCCTAGGGTTTCAGGATCTAGGGTTTTGCAGAAAGTAAGTTTTGGGTTTCTGATTAAGGACGAACACGCAGCACCCCTACACGTCATAAGAACACCCCATCGAATGGAAAGAGAGGGCCTTTAAACCCTTCTTCGTTCTTATGACCGGACGGCCAAGAGGAACGCCTTAATCAGGAACATTCAATACTACAAAACAATATCAGATCTATATCATATATCTCATATATAAAGTAGATCTAATCATGGCATATTTTGCATACATCTCATGTATCAAATCATGCATATTTTCAGATCTAAATTATCTCATAATAATCTAAAAAATTAGATTTAAATTGATCTAATCAAAATAAATTCTAATCTAGACAATTATGTAGAACTATTCTACAACTAGTCTAGTCATGCATCTAATCATATCTCATATGATATTTAAAATTAAATAATTTTTATTTATTGTTTATCAGATGTTATTATAACACTTATAATATCAGAAAAATAGTAAATAAGAAGATCTAAAATATGATTTAATCAGATTAAATCAAAGACACATGCAAAACTATTCTATAGAACTATTCTATTCTAGAACTAGTCATGCATATCTTTCTAATCTTAGATCCAAATCATTTAATTTTAATTTTTTTGATTTCAGATCTGATCACATCTCATGTGACATCTGAAAATCACTTTATTTTCTAATTAAAATAAAATTTAAAATCAGATCTAAACAATTTAGAACCATGGCTCTGATACCAGTTGAAGGGAAAATCCTGATTTTCCGATCCAGGTTCGTTCCAGATCTGATTAGATCAAGAGATATATTTCAAAAATTTTTCTCTTGATCTTAATCAGATCTTGATATATTTCAGATCTGATTCTTATTATTTTAATAAATAAAATAAAAAAGATAAATTAAATCAAATTTAATTTACCTGATTTGGGTAATCCTATTACCCTGTTGATGATCCTGTATTGCAGCGGAAGGTTCTGGATCTAGCCACGCAAGCGCCTGGCCTCTACCGGTATCCACTCGGGTTGGATCTGGAGATCCTCTTCTTCTCTATCACATCCTCCAAAAATTAGATCTGGATCTGATCTGGAGGATCTTCAAAACTCTTTTGAAGATCTGCAGTCGTCCTTTGCAGCAGCGCAGCCTTCTTGCTTTTGATCGCCTTTCCTTGATCTGAATCGCACCAAACTAAGGTCCAAAACACCTTTTGGACGTGGAGAGCAAGAGGAGAAGAGACTATGGCATGGAGAAGGAGGGGAGAGGCAGCCTTGGGGCGTGGGATCTAATAGCATTGGAATTAGGGTTGGGCGCAGGGTCTTATTTATAGACCTCTTGTGATCCAACTCCTCTTCTCTCAAACCAATCACAACCCTTTGTGAAATCAGATCTAAATCTGATTGGTTGGAAATAGAGACCCCTGGATTCCTCCTTAGAGGGTGCCTAAGACCAGTCAAACTTGGATTCTTAGTAGAACTCTAATTGGAATCCAAAAAGGGAGATGGAGTCCTTGTCCAACAAGGACTCCTAGGCGCCTCCTACTTGGGCTCACGCCACCCTTGGCGTGCGCCCTTCTCCTTGCCAGGTTCTGGCAGGGGGACAGGCCCCCACCAGCTCTCCAATAGGTGCATGACATGTGGTCAAAAGTCAAAGGGTCAATGGTCAACATTTGACCAGTCAAAGGTAGACTTTTGACCAAAGTCAAAGAACAAGAAATGGCAGGTGACCAAAAATGGCAGGTAATGTCTTACAAAATAAGACAACCTATTTCTGACTTGGACAACCTCCAGTCAGACCATATGAAGGCCTCTGATTGAGCACAAACTCCTTTGGCTCAGTCAGGACAACTTATTTATGATAGTAAAAGAAGAACGTTAGGTTCAATCGAGTGCTAGCACGATTTTCTTGAACCTAATTGAATCTCATTCAGATCAATTGAACTAGATCAGTTCAATTGATGATCACCAGATTCAAACCCTTGTTTGTGTGACCCAGTTAGGTTCAGTTCTGTATGGTAATGGGATATGTCATGATCTCTATCATCGACATCATCGAAACTCCTTTCGATGGATCAGAACTCTTCTGATTCGAACAGCTAGAATGATCGATCATCTAAATCATTCTAATTGCTCCCAAAATCCACCAGTGACACCTAGCAGTATATGGTGGCAACCCATCAGAGCTGAATGTGAACCTCTTGGTGCAGCTACCTGTGTGATTAAGTTCTTCTATCTTGAGCCCCGATCAGATTAGGGTTAAGGTGAACTCGTCAAACCCTAGTCTCTGTCATATGATGTAATCATTCGATTCGAGTCCAATGTGAAAATCTAAATAGAAACTCTTTCTATTATTTCACTCTGCCATGGCCATGGGCTTCAGGACTTGATTCTCATGATCATCATAGGGCTACTCCTCTACCACCGAGGTAGATAGATTCCCATCTTGATGCAATCCAGTTCCTACAATGAACATGCTATAGCCAACATACACCTCAGGGTTCCATATGGCTAGGAGACCGAGTAATGGTGTAGTCAAACTATAACACCCTCAAGGTGAACTGCCGATGCACCTCTCAGGTCAAAGAACCAGACACACTACTGCAGCATCGAGTCAGTCATTGACGAGAAGGTAGACTTCCCTAATGACTACTCGAGGTGGTCACGCTCAGTGCCCTCGTTCTCTAACGAGTACCTGTACTCTCGCTCCGGTGTCTCCACACCGTAGACTCAAGACTCATCTACTAAAGAGAAGTGATCGTACACCAACCTTCCGGATCAATCACCATCCTCGTGATGATCCTATGGTCGGGAGCTGTTTATGAGTTAATAATGATTATTCATGTCTTAAATTTTCAACTCTTGAAAATATGAATTATCATTACCATTAACTCAAAGGATGTATCACAGACACTAAATACACATGTGTAATAGAAAATAACCCATTTCATTAATTATAGTCAAAATTATAATTTTGCCCCTAGAAGTGTATTACAAGTGTCGGCCAATTCTGGCTTCTAGGGCACATATATCTAACATTATGTGGGTTAGAAGGGGATGGGATAGAGGTGACCCTTACCTCATTATTAAGAGAGAAAAATGTTGAAGCATTGATTTTGATGATACTAAATGCTTGAGTACAATTGGTAATAATGTAAGCTTAAGAGAATGTTTGTAGGATATTTTATGATGTGCAAAGGTTGCACACAAAATCAAGAAGTCCTCTTCAAATAATATATATTGAAAGAGAAGAGTTTACCCCTCGTCATGAAAAATCGATCCCTAAACATCCATAAGCTTATGCCAAAGACAAATAATTATTTGAAGTGTTCTAGAGCCGACCCCAAGTATCGGGAGTCAATCTTGGCATGCATCAAGAAAACTGGCATATTTCATGAGTCAGCCTTATAGGATACTAGTCAATCCTATAATAGTCTTAAGATGCAGATAAAGAGCTATAAAATTTAAGCATTTTATAAGTCAATCCCAGAATAATCTCAGGATGAAGATAGAGAGTAGTGAAAAATGATTTATTCCTGAGTCAACCCTAGGATAGGACAGATCTACCCCAACTTTAGCCAAGTCAATCCTAGAATAGTCACAGTAAATAGATAGAAGCTATTTCGAGATACAGTGCTTCTCACGTCAATCCTTAGATGAGACAAGTCGATCTCTATATACCTAACAGCCCAACACCAATTTTTAGAACCTTTCCAATGATTGAAAAATGTGCTAATAGCTTGTTTGAGCTCTTTAATGGTCAAATTGCCTCTTTCAACTATTTTTGTATATATTTAAGCAAGAAATTCAGGTGGAGAACTAATCTAAGTGAAAAGGAAAGTTAAAAAAAAGATGCACTTAAGGGAGCATTCAAGTTCAACCTTCTAGAATTCAATTCAATAAAAAAGGAGAGAAAAGCAAGCATTGAATAAGCCCGAGATACCAACTGAGAGATTATTTAAGCATCTTTTTTATCCTCTCTCAAGCAATTAAGGAGGAAGTTAAAGTATTTGAGCAAGCTTCATCAGTGACTTCCATTGGGCTACACTAAGCTCCTTGTTTGAGCATTTAATTCTATTCTCTTATAACTTTCAATTTTTCACATGTTTCTTAGGATATAAACTTGGGTCCAAGTTTGGAATTAAATGTATATAACTAAGTCTTGAAAACTTAGTTTAGAAAATTATGGTTGGTGAGCCTGAGTAAAATCAATTGAATTCCATTATGAGTTTGAGCAAAATAATCATACTGTAATCTAATATATTAGTTAAAATTCTAAGATGGAAAGTCTTGTAGAGTGGATGTAGATGCTAAGTTTAGCATCGAACAATTATAAACTTCTTGTGCATATAATTATATACTTATTTTTTTTACTTTCTATTGCTATATTTATATTTTTTTAAATATATCACAAGCACATTTGTAATTAGCATTTAGAGCATATATTTATTTTTAATTTTAAAAAACCCAATATGACCCCTCCTCTTAGGTTGCTATCGTGGAGCAATAAGAAATGCCAGCATGTTGCATATCAAGTGAGTGACTAATAACTTATTAAATTTAGCTAGCTTTTAAATGAATATTAGAAGGACATCCAATGGGCAGCAAGAGCTTTAACCGTAAAATAGGACATTCGATATATTTCCTAGTTTAGTGAACTTTAAATAGTGAGGGAGCTTTTAATTTAAAACAAAACATCCGATTAATTGAAAACAAAAAAAAAAAAATGTTCTGCTCTCAAAATGCTAAAGATGAAAAAAAAAAAAGGATGGGATGCAAGAGATTGTTCAGTCAGCTTTGCTGCACGAAAAATTCTTACGCAATGACCAATCATGTCCTGGTCATTTCAAATGTTATGTCCCATATCAAATCATTCTCTAGATTGGTCTCTTATGGGATGAAATGGAGAGGGTGGATTCGGCTATATGTAAAAGGAAAAATTGAGCCGTGAACAAATAGTGGGTTAAAAGAATTCATTGAATTAAGTGGATAATTTAATTTTAATAAAAGCCTTCGCTTTCCACTAGAACTACTATTTAACTCTACTATAATATATAATAATTCTATAATATACTGATGCAATATTTGCTTCTCATATTTCAACACAAGCATAGAACAACACTTGAGAAGAATTAACATTCATGAAATTTTGCAAAATAAAATTATATGCTATGTGTTCTTTAATTTAAAAAAATCCACAATATTTCAACTATTTTTTCACCGTATCAGGCAAACCTATTGCGCAGTGCAGGTCTCACGCCAGTAAAAGTTGGTAACTAAATTTCAATCTTCTATTCCATTTATCTTTCTTATTTTTTTTGATATGATGTTTATATTAACATCTAACATCTTCCTATTAAAACTATATTCCTTGGAAAGAAAATGACACACTCTCTCTCCCCTGCCTACCTAAGTAGAACAAAATTTTATTCCTTAATCATGAATTTAGATATCCTGAGCTTTAATTGTTTGTCATCACTTGGATCAAATCTAACTTTACAAATTTTGTTCACCAGTTGGAATCTTTTTATTATGCTTATCTCAAAGAAAATTGTTAGAAATGCATTGCTTGTTCTACCTATACTATCATTCCATTTTTAGTTTTATTCTATTTAATTATCCCACTTAGAATAGATATTCTTTATTATGCTCAATTAGTTATTCCTTCTAGAAGTTTTCAAAGTTTGCCTGTTTTTGGTTTTTTGAATTTAGGTAGAGACTAAACATTACACACACATAATATTTTATTTAAAGAGATCTTTGGCATCTCTTTTAGATGATGTGGAAGAGAGAGAGGGAGAGAGTGGAGGTGTCCTCTGGAGGCATGAGAGAGAGCCTTTTTGTCTGACATATTTGTTCTAGATCTTGGTTGGTGCGATTGATCAACTTTGGATAGTATACTATATTCTACATGATATGAGAGGGAGGTTGAAGTATAGACAATTAGTGTGTAGCTTCAATTAGATTTATTCAGGATGACATTTTTGGAGCAGTGACTTAATTATTAGTTATTTGTATATTTATAGTTCGATATAGTTGAAAAGCTTTCAGTAATTCACTGTATGATAGTATAAGTATGTGGACTCTTATTTAGTAATTCAAGAGGTGAATCATCATGGTTGATGCTATTATCTTTTCTCTCAATAAACTTAACAATTTGACCTCAGTAACATCAATATGTCTGCTTTTGCTACTACTGCTTCTTTCCATTAATTGATACATGCAAATCTCATAAAAAGGATTAGTACTCTATCTTTCATTAGTTTGAAGTATGTAATTATTTTAATTGATGATTTTTCTAGATTTAACTTGATTTATTTTGTTAGAAAAAAGTTAGAAGTGTTTGAGGAATTTTGCCAATTTAAAAATTTATTCAACAATCTCTTCAAATTAAAAATTGGCTAATTGCAAGCATATGCAGACATAAATAAATTAAATTTAAAGTTTGGTAAAGAGTAAGACAAACGTTTTGAAGATCCTACTATATATGTATAGATAGATTGTTGGTAGTTGATATATTTGACCATCATCATCAGATCAGATATTTCTTATGTAATTGACATTATCATCCAATATATGCAACATTTTTAGCGGCCATATTTAGATATAGTTTTTACGGATCTCAAGATATATTGTTAAAATTATTAATTATGGTATTTCATATAGTAATAATTCTCCAGTCAAGTTTGCAAGTTTTATAAATGGTGACTATGCTGGTGATGTAGACACACATAGGACTACAATTAGTTATTTTTTAATTTGGAATTTGGTGTTGTTTCTTGGTGTAGTAAGAGATAACCTACTAATATATTGTCTTCTACAGAGACAAACTATCATACAGCAGTGATGGTAGTTCAAGGGTTTCTATGCTTACCAATACCATTTAAATATGATAATTTGTTGGATGTTAAAGGGTATATCTAAAGCATTGTGAAGCTGGTTCTGCAAGGAAAGTTTGACAAGGGGAAGCCTCATAAAATGGTTATGATATTTATTGGGATCATCAATCATGTGGTTAAGCTCACAACGTGGGGTGAGTTACTCCACATGATGATCCAAAAGTACATCCAAAGTTTCTTTCTTAAGAGTTGGTTGGGATAAGAATCTTGCTAAGATCTTGTGCTTTGGGCTAGAAATTTGGTCTTTCTCATTTTTTTGGAACTTGTTACTCTGCTTGACTTGGTACTTGGTGGGGATGTATAATATGAGAATGAAGATGGATGGTCCACTCAGGACCATGAGATACAAGGTGGAACAAAGGCACGAGGTGAACAATGGACTTGAGATCGTTGTCCAAGTGCTTGAGCCTATAAAGGAATAGTTCTACATTCTCTTCCACGTGGATTTCTATCGGCTAGCTAGAGTTGTGGTTGTATTGTTTAACTGCTGATTTGGCAAGTTGTTATATATTATTATTACTATAGCAATAATGAAGATGGCTACCCAATAAATTTACATCGATAAGTTCTATATTATCAGCATGAACTTTGCAATAAGAAAGCGTATCGAAAGTTTATTGCTTGTCCTACTCATGCTAGGATTTTATTTTTAGTTTTATTCTATTTAGTTATCCTTCTTAAATTAGATAGTTTTTATTCGACTTAATTATTCATTCTAGAAGTTATTAAAATGTTTCTTCTAGTGATTTGTAGTTTTTTTATTTTAGGTAGGGGTCATCTATCTCACCCACATGATGCTCTAAGAAACTTTGGGCATCTTTTTTGAATGGTGTCGGGGAGAGAGAGAGCCTTGATGAGGTACGAGTAAAATTCTTTTTGTGTGACTTAATTTTTTAATAAATTTTTTTTTCTAAATTTTCTTTAGATGCCTCTTCTTTGTTACTTTTCTTTGGTGGGTTCTTGATCCTGGGCGGCACGGTCGATCTACTTTAGATAGCATGCCATTCTACAAGAAATTATGGTTTTAGTTTGGGAAGATAATGCTTTCATAGTTATAAAAAAAGTTACCATAAAATAAGATTAACAACTATATATATTTATACTATTCATGTAAGTAGATAATTACTTTTAGCATAAAATCTCCTTTATGCTGAAATAGAAAACTAGTTTATGGTTGACGCTGATGTAGTAAACAAGTGAAACCATCCTCATGTTATTCTTCCATTATATCTAATTATCTTTGTTGATATAGAATCTGATCGACGTCGAATCGAACCGGATCTGAGGGAGATGAGGTCATCATCGGAGACCTGCAAAATAAAGTCCTATCCAGAGTCAGTAGTGATGGCTCCGACAGGATCTTCCGATAATCAAGTCAACTCTTCTAGCCAATAGAAACAGAGTGCTCAGAAAAGAGAAGTAAGCTTAGAGCTTAGAGAAAACGTATCTAGAGGATTTTTTTTATAGGTAGAGCTTGATTGATGGTGACAGCTGCAACTATCTGGCAGCGAGCCGCTCGAGGTCTGATGGAGTTCGGTACGGAGGAAAAGGTGTCGTCAAGCTGATGGTGACAGCCATACCGTCCGGTAGCATCGCCTACGATAGACTGATAGTGACCGTTCATCGAGATTTAATAGCTATAGCTCTGAGAAAGCAGGCATTGGTTGGTGGACTTTGGCATATATCAATTCTAGAGGAGTTCGAACTCCTAAAAGAAATACGTCTGAAGGAAATTATCCGAAAGTAATCCGCTGGAGGAATCCGACTGAGGAAGAAGTTCGGAAGGAGTTCAGCCGAAGAAAAAGTTCGAAAAGAGTTTGGCTTCTATAGGCATCCGACAGAGGAGAAGCTCGGAAAGAGTTTGGCTTCTGTAAGCGTCCGACTAGAGAAGAAGTTCGGAAGGAATTCGGCTCCCGTAGGCATCCAACTGGAGGAGTGCGAAGGAAATTCGGCTCTCGAAAGAGTCCGACTGAAGGAGTGCGGAAGAAATTCGACTCTCATGGGAGTCCGACTGAAGAAGTACAGAGGGAGTTTGGCTCTCGTAGGAGTCCGACTGGAGCTCGACCACTGAGAAGTTCGATCGGTTGAAGAGATTCGGCTAAGACTCGGCCGCTGGAAAGTTCGAAAGGGGCTCGATCATTAAGGAGTTCGATCGGCTGAAGGAGTTTGGCTAAGGCTCATCCGTTGAAGCTCTTTCATGACTACCGATTATATTAGGCTGAGCATCAGACTGGACTTCGGTAGGAGCGGAGTTTATCTCCAACAATAGTTTTCCCACTCCCGAGTTTGAAACTCGAAGAAAGGAAGTACAGAAAAGATGACTATCGAAGTCCTCTTGAGGGCTCTGCGTCAGTTCAGGTTGAAGCTCGGAGGAGATCTTATCTCCAACCAAAGTTGAAGTTGAAGTTGAGGCTCGAAAAAAATCTCATCTCCAATCGAGGTTGAAGTTGAAGTTGAGGCTCGGGGGAGATTTCATCTCCAGCCGAGGTTGAAGTTGAAGTTGAGGCTTGAAAAAGATCTCGTCTTCAGTCGAGGTTGAAAGAGATCTCATCTCCTGTGGCCGAGGTCGAAGGTTGAGCTCCTCGAGAAAAATCTTATCTCCAGTAGTCGAAGTCGAAGGTTGAGCTTCTCGGAGGAGATCTTACCTCCAGTAGCCGAGGTCGAAGGTTGAGCTCCTCAGGGGAGATCTTATCTCCAGCAATCAAGGTTGAAGCTCGGGGGAGATCTTATCTCCCTGCAGCCAAAGGTTGAAGCTCAAGAGAGATCTTATCTCCTACAGTCAAGGTTGGCCCGATCGCTCGGAAGAGATCTTATCGCTAGCCAAGGTTGAAGCTCGGGGAAGATCTTATCTTCTACAGCCGAGGTTGAAGGTTGAGCTCCTCGGGGAGATCTTATCTCCAGCAGCCAAGTTTGAAGCTTGGGGGAGATCTTATCTCCTACAGCCGAGGTTGGCTCTGTAGCTCGGGAGAGATCTTATCTCTAGACAAGGTTGACTTGGGCGCTCGAAAGAGATCTTATCTCTGATCGAGGTTGAAGCTTGGGGGAGATCTTATCTCCTGCAGTCGAGGTTGAAGGTTGAGCTCCTCGGGGGAGATCTTATCTCCAGCAGCCAAGGTTGAAGATTGAACTCCTCGGGGGAGATCTTATCCCCTGCAATCGAGGTTGAAGCTCGGAGGAGATCTTATCTTCTGCTGACGTAGACTTTGAAGCCCGATCTTCGACTTTGCTCACGTTAGGATGAGGTTCTCCTCCTATTTCTAACGGACTGTGGGGGCACATAAGGGCCATTGTCAAGGCCTCTCCTCCCATCTCGTCTAAAGTAAATGAGGCTTTCGACTTTACTCGCATTAGGACAAGGTTCTCCTCCAATTTCTAATGGGCTATGGGGGTACATAAGGACCATTGTTAGGACCTCTCCCCCATCTCGTCTAAAATGAATAAGGTCTTCGACTTTGCTCGTGTTAAGACGATGTTCTCCTCTTATTCCTAACAAGCTGTAGGGGCACATAAGGATCGTTGTCAGGGTCTCTCCCCTCATCTCATCTAAAATGAATGAGGTCTTCGACTTTGCTTGCATTAGGACGAGATTCTCCTCCTATTCCTAACAGACTGTGGGGGCACATAAGGACCGTTGTCAGGGCCTCTCCCTCCATCTCATCTAAAATGAACGAGACCTTTGACTTGCTCATGTTAGGACAAGGTTTTCCTTCTGTTCCTAACATGGCCACTATTGTTTGCTTTTTTTTGATAGTACATTCTCGGATTCTCCAAGTCTCAAGGTCATGGGAGCGTTGCCACTTCGAGCTTTTCAGGTGGTAAGTCTCGGACCTGACGACCTCCCCTATTTTGTGCTGGCCTTCTCAATTTAGAGCAAGCTTCTCTTAGCTTTGACGCTGGAAGATGATAGCCCATCGAAGTATCAAGCCCCCAGAGATAGCATCGATGATGCTGGGAGGCGGCCAATCTCCTTGTTGTTCCTCCCTCATTGATGGTTCTAGCTTCTAAGGGGAGGACTTCTTCATGCCCTTCTATCGGGGCTTCCTGGATGACGAGCTCGAGAAGGAGTTTGGCCTTGCTTGTGCTCAGGGGGAGTCCATGAGCATGGCCGAGCTTCATTCGATCCTCCTGTGAAACCTCCTGAGGGAGAACTTCATGCTCTTTTGTCAGGGCTTCTTTGGCGACGAGCTCAAGGGGAAGTTCGGCCTCGCTTGTGCTCGGGGGAAGCCCGTGAGTGCGGTCGAGCTTCATTCGGCCCTTCTGTGAAACCTCCTAGGAAAGAACTTCATGTCTTTTTGTCAGGACTTCCTTGACGACGAGCTCGACGAAGAGTTCAACTTTGCTTGCGCTCGGAGAGAGCCCGCGAGTGTGGCCGAGCTTAATTCGGCCCTCCATCGATGGTGGGTCTATCAGACTCATTGGCCCACCACTCTTCTGTGACTTCTTTATCCTTCGATTTGAAGGCTTCTTCTGTACAAGCATATCTCTCAGCCCGAGCAAGCAGATCGGCAAAATTTTTAGGGTACTTCTTCTCCAGAGAGAACAGCAAATCATTCTTCTGAAGGCCGTCCTTGAGTGTGACCATTGCAACAGACTGATCCAGATTCCGGACCTCCAACGTAGCCGTATTAACGAGTAACATAAGCTCGGATGGATTCTCCCGCCTTCTGCTTGATATTCATCAGAAAATTTGAACCTCGGTGCGGACGCCGACTGCTGATGAAGTGGGCTGCGAACTGACGACTCATCTGATCAAAAGAGAAGATCATACCTTACTTCAATACCGAGTATCAATTTCTTGCTGCCTCCTTCAAGGTAGATGGAAAAGCTCGGTATAATATGACATCTGATGTGCCATGGAGTAGCATCATGATCCGGAAGGCCTCCAAATGATCGACTAGATTAGAGGTTCCATCATAGCTTTCAAATTGAGAGAGCTTGAAGTTCGGCGGAATGAACTCTTGCATAATCCAGGGAGAGAAAGGGGGATCGGTGCAGACATCGTCATAACGAGCTGGGGTGACATGGTGGAGTTTCTCAATCCGTCGGTCCATCTTTCGCAGTCTGTGATCGAGGATGTCGTCTTGATCATAAATCTTAGAGAGCTTTCAGCTACAAATGGAGAAGGTCTCCTCCATAGGAGAACCATGATCTAAACATGGATCCTCTGCTCTCTATTTCTTCTTTCCAGGGGCGACGGATATGCTAGCCCAAGTACTCTTCCTTGAGATCGATTTTCGACATTCTAATGGTGGGTTTCCTGGTAGAGTCACCGTCGAGGGCTGTTGCATGGCCTACACCATCTCGGTGAGGCTCTGAACTTGCTGCATCAGCAGGTTAAACCGCTCTAGATCTACCATGGCCATCAGTGAAAGTGGAGGTTGGAGTGCTAGCGATGGAGCAGGAATGGATGGATGTGGCCTAGATATGATGGCAGAAGCGGTAGATCTCCGGATAGTCATCTTCTTTTGAGGTATTTCATGGGATTAAGGGAGAGGGTGGAGGTGACTACTGGAGAAGAAGGTCGGCAGGATCCATTGAGCACTTCTTTAAGAGCAAGGGTACCTCAGAGGTAGAGGCCCTTCCTCTAGAACCAATTCTGTTGGTGCAAAATCTAGTCGACGTTGGATCGAGCTGGAGCTGAGGGAGATGAGGTCACCACCGGAGATCTACAAAATAAAGTTCCACCCGGAGTCGATGGTGGTGGCTTCGATAGGACCTTCTGACGATCAAGTCAGCTCTTCTGGTCAATAAAAATGGAGTGCTCAGAAAAGAGAAGTGAGCTTAGAGCTTAGAGAAAACGTATTTAGAGGATTCCTTTTTATAGGCGGAGCTTGATTGATGGTGACAGCTGCAGCTGTCTGACAGTGGGCCGCTCGAGGCCTAGTGAAATTCGGTATGGAGGGAAAGATATCGTTAGGCTGATAGTGATAGCCATACTGTCCGGTAGCATCGCCTATGGCAGACTGATGGCGATCGTTCATCAAAATTTAATAGCCATAGCTCTAAGAAAGCAGACGTTGATTGGTGGACTTTGGCATATATCAATTTCAGAGAAGTTCGGACTCCTGAAGGAAATATGTCTGAAGGAGATTATCCATGAGAAATTCGATTGAGGAAGAAGTCCGGAAGGAGTTCGGCTCCTGAAGGAGTTCGATCGAAGGAGAAGTTCGGAAAAAGTTCGGCTTCTGTAGGCGTCCGATTAGAGGAGAAACTCAGAAGGCGTTCGACTTCTACGGGCGTTCGACTAGAGAAGAAGCTCGGAAGAAGTTCGGCTTCCGTAGGTGTCTGACTGGAGGAGTGCGAATGGAGTTCAACTCTCATGGGCGTCCGACTGAAGGAGTGCGGAGAAAATTTAGCTCTCGTGAGAGTCTGATTGAAGGAGTACGGAGAAAGTTTGGCTCCCGTAGGAGTCCGACTGGAGCTCGACCGCTGAGAAGTTCGGCCAGTTGAAGGAATTCGACTAGACTCGATCATTGAAGAGTTCGGAAGGAGCTTGGCTGCTGAAGAGTTCGGCCGGTTAAAAAAGTTCGGCTAAGGTTCATCCGCTGAAGCTCTTCCATGACAATCAATTGCATTAGGCTGAGTATCAAATTGGACTTCGATAGGAATATGATTTATCTCTAATAATCTTAATATTGAATATTGCAATAACTGTTACTGGATGATGGCATGTATGATGTACAAAAAAAAAAAAAAAAAAAGAAGTAATGATAAGTGTGACTTATTTTGTTAGTAGCAAATAGGGACATAAAATGCATGCCAAACAAAAAAGTATGTGGTGTACAGAATGCGGAGATCTTATTTAAATAATTAATATCATACTCTAAACAATTAGAGACAGATAAGACTTTATGTAGAAGAAATTTTTTATATTTTACAAAATTATATTCTCAAAAACAATCCCAATTTTTTTCATATTTTTGTCGATTATTTTGTTTATCAATTTTAAAAATAGTTGTTGATTTGATTTGAAAGAATCCATCTTATTTAGTAGCCCGGACTTTAATAAGAAAAAAAAATCTTTCCGCATTTTTCTTTTTAACAATCATAATTGATAAGAATGAATAAGTATTTGTTTGCAGAATATTTTTATATTTTATTATTTATTTATGCTTACAGAATGATGGTGAGGCCCGGTATGATAGAGTGAAAAGAGCTTTCGGTGTGATGTCAACAAATAAAATATTTATTAAATCTTTTATTTGTTTTAGTTGGTATTTTCATTTTTTCTTATTTTTTCTATTGCAACATTTTGATAGGACCTTTTCCGTACATATTTGTAATTGGTTTTCCAAATTTGTTTCATATTTTATTAGAAGTATAGAGTTTTGCCTTTTTTGATTGCTTATTGCCATGACTATAATTAGGTGATATTTTTTTTTCTTTGTCTAGAATGTAGATTTTAATTTTTTTCTTGTTTTTTTGAATGGTGAGGATTATGTAGGCAATCTAGAAAAGTAAGAGAGGATTTTCGGGATAAAAATTCATAGACATGAAATACTCCTAAATTTTGAACTCTCATTTCTATATAGTAAAGATAGGTATAGATGTATACAACTTAATAAATGCACTTTTTTTTAATAAATAACAACTTTTCATTTCTTTATAACAAAGAATTAAGAGCAGAAGTTTAATCAAAGTGGATATGTTTAATAAAGATGAATACATTTGCAAATAGGGGTGGCAATTAAGTCAAATACGGGTCGGGTCAATATGGATCAGGTTAGAAAATCATCATCCCAAATTTAATCTATTTATTAAATAGGTCAAAAATTTAAATCTGAACCTGACTTATTTATTAATAGATAATCCGATCCAATCCACTTAATCCATTTATTAAACAGGTCAAATTAAGTTAAATAGGTTAAACAGGTTAAATAGATTAAATAGGTTAAATGGGTCAGGTTAAATGGATGAAAAATAAGTTAAATAGATTTTAAATAGATTAAATATATCTTAAATGGATTAAACAAATCAGATTAAATGGGTTAGAGACAGGTTAATCAGATTTTAAATAGGTTAAATGTATCTTAAATAAGTCAAACATGTTAAATGGGTTAAATAGTTTATCTAACTCAATAATATTAAATAGGTTAAATGGATTAAACGGATCCAATATCTGAAATCCAAATCCGACCCAAATATTAAAGGATCGATTTATTTATGATCTAAATTCATTTAGCCTAAATTCAAACATGTTTATGGCAGGTCAAATGCAAGTCGGATTGGTAGGTTGAATCATATTTTGTCGGCCCTATTTGCATAGCTACTCTTGTAAAGTTACACATAGGTGAACATCATATCTAATGAGATAGTTGTATGGTAGTTGACTTTGTTATATAGAAAGTGATATTAATCCTTACACCCCATCTCCATAACTTAGCTAGAAAATGTGAGCGAGTGCCATATGGACAAGGTTAAACAGAGTAAAAATAGATAGAAATTATATGACATTACTACAGAAAAGGGCTACGACCGCAGTTCGTAACTGCCGTCGTGGTCTAAAAAATCACTATAATAGGTTATGGCAGCGATTTTCTAATCGCTGTCACTATGGTCGAACCACCGTCGTAATTGCTGCCACTATGGTCAAACCACCATCGTAGTCCAAAAGGCCACTGCAATAGGTTATGGCAGCGGTTTTTTAACCGCTGCCACTACGGCCATCGCCATAACTCTATGGCAGCAGTTGTTGCAGCAGTTGTTTAAACTGCTGCCATAAATGGTCTATTATAGCGGTTTATAAACTGTTGTAATATATCGACCTATAGCAGCGATTATGTAACCACTGCCATAGTTAATCTATAGCAGCGGTTACATAACCGCTGTCATAGGTAATCTATAGCAACGATTTCTTAACCGCTGCCATAGGTCTAATGCAGTGGTTGGCACCATTTACATCAGAAACCTATGACAGCGATTGGCATGGATATGGCAGCAGTTATAAAACCATTGACGTAGATCTTGAATAATTAAAAAAATAAAATTTTTATTTTTTATATATTTTACCTGATGAATATAGATATATAAAATAAAAAAATATAATAAATAAAAAAATTATTCTAAAATACTAAAATTTTATTATCAAATAAAATTTATTATAATATTTTTTTTAAAAAAAATAAAATACATCAAAAGTTTTCTAAATCTACATCATCGTCGTCATCACCGGGAGTCAGAGCCAGAGTCGGAGCTAGAGCCGAGCTGAAGTCGGAGCTGGAGCTAGAGCCGGAGCCGGAGCTGAAACTAGAATATGGGCCAATATATCCTTGAAGCCCATGACTTCAAAATGCGTGCTGAGCATCGACATCATGTCTCTCACGATATCCTCCAGATGAGATGCATGCTCCTCAGCCCGATCTGTCCGCATCACAGCATGATCTGCCCGTGTCAATGCCTCCTCAAGCTCCTTCCTACTGATGACATCAAAAGTCTATGAGGAGACGCTCGCCTCGGACCAGTAGCTCGTCAGCATGTGTTCGGGCCTGCATCGGATCCTCCCAGAGTGCTTAGGCCCTAAGACCTGAGATGGATGGTCATGGGATCCTGAGGTATCCGGGCCCTCACTCGCGAGCGCATCTAACTGATCTTGTAATTATAAATTAAAATAAATTTTTATAAGAAATGCTATAATACTAATCATATATACTAATATATTTAATACTTATAAAAATATGTTTGATCGCGGCGTTCATTGGCCTGCCCATCTTGTCTATGCGGCTGGATCGGAAGATCTCGCTATAACTGAGCATCACTCTATCTCTCATCAGCTATAACAAAGAATAAATTTATAAAAAGATCATAAAAATATGAATTTAATTTATCTAGTAAAATTTAGAATTAATTACCTCTCTATGCATATGACTGACCATAGACTCATGGTCTAGAGTGTGCGTATACTCTTGGACTGCACGATTCTTCCGATTCTGATGGAAGATTGCCTAACAAATATTCAAATAAATAATAAATATTTAAAAAATATTTAAATAAAATTTTAAGTATATTAAAAAATTTAAAAGTTAAGAATTTTATCTCGAACTCCTGGCTCCTCTAATATCTAACCATCCTCTCCCACTAACTCAGAGGATAGTCCTGTATCCAGAGAACAAGCTCCTTCGGAGTATCTCGTCGGTGCTCGAGCCATCCTCTGTGAAGCTTGACCTTGTAATCCCGGTACAACTCTTCGATCTTCTTCAATCGGGCATCTCGAGCCCTCTCATGATCAAAAAAATCGTACCTCCTCTACATAAATTTATCAAAAATCAGTTATAAAATTATTCTAATCAAACATATATAGTGTAAATATTTAAAATGCATAAATATAACAAAGATACACATACTTATCCATATCTCCTTTCGTACTTGGTCCTTGACGGTGGTATCCATCAAACGCCAATCTCTGGACTCTACGAGAATGATGTCCGACCGCCTCACAAGCACTCCAAAAAAAAAATGCATTTTTCATGCAGTCTGTCCGACCGACCTTTCCTCCATATCGTAATAGACCATCACCTAGCAGTTCCATACGTGTGCCATACATGTGGAACCATGAAATATCCGACTGGATGATGCACCTGCAATACAAATATGTTATGCAAATATATAAGTATACAAATACTATATAAAAAATAAAGTTATGCTAATATAATAAAAACATACACTTAGATGCCTGCGTAGTAGCATGTGCCTCAGATATAGACGATGGTAGAGGCTCAACTATCGATGGAGTAGATGCTGTCGATGGAGTAGATGTCTGATAAGTATAATAAATTTATCAATAAAAGTATTAATTTATTAATTAATTTATATTAATTTTTAAGTATTAATAATTAATTTATATATAATTTTTAAAAAATTCATATTTTTATTAATTAAAAAATTAATTAAAAAAAAATAAAAAAAAATAAAAATTAAAAAAATAAAATTTTATTATTAATAGAAAGAGCTTATTTTTCTGATCACAACGAAATAAATTTTAAGAAAAATAGAGCTAAAATGGAAAAGATATGAATTTTTAAAAATATAAAATAAATAAAAATTAAATAAAAAAAGAAAACGGCTCAGCCGGCTCCGCAAGCCGAGCCACCAAGCCAAGCCGAGCTACCAAGCCAAGCCATCAAAGCTGACTCAACCGTTGAAGCCATCAGCCGGTCCACGATCCAGGCGTGGACCGCCAGCTCAGCAAATTTCGGCGAATCAGAGATTGCCACGTGGTGGACCTAGACCCCTTAAGGGTCTACAGAAATTTATCGCGGCTCACAAGGGTAATTTAGTCTTTTCGTCCGACAACAGCGGTGCTGATTGGTTGCGGTGCGGTCGGTCCACGCGGTCCATGGGAACAGTTATTGCGCGATCGGACGGATCTGGTTGTTTGCGGTCAGGATCGGACGGATGTGGTTGCTTCCGAATTTTATTCAGATACAAACATCACGCGGATCACCATCGGACGGCAGCGCTCGATTCAGGCGATGATCCGACGGTCCAGAATGCTGCCGGCGGCGATCAAGACTCTCGAAGCGTGATTTGCGGCTAGATTTCCTCGATCAAGCGCGATCCAACGGCCAGAATTTAATCCGATCCGATCTGAGCTTATCTGCATCCGATTTTGATGATTTTTGGACCGTTGGATTTCTGTTGAACGGCTGAATTTTATCAGATTTAGTAGAGTCGTATCAGAGCTATTTTGATTCAAATTTTATCCAAATTTTTTTGTATTTTTACGATTACAAAGGATATTAGTCCCATATTGCCTTTAGAAAAAATATCCAGCCCTCCTAGCTCTATAAAAAGGATCCCAGGCCATCAAAAATTGATATCTCCAATCAAGATGAAGCTTTGGTACAGGGCAAAGTCAGGCTATGGGTTAAAGGCTGCTTCGAAGCAACGGGTGCCGAGAAGAAGAGTCGAGCTTCTACACCATCTTTCTGCCAATACCGATCCAAGATCAGAGATCAGGCTATTTTATTTTTTTTTAAATTTTATGTATTTAAATTCTAAAATTTTAGTTAATAAAAATTTTATTTTTGTATTTTAATTTCTTACTTTTTATTGCAATTTAATTTCTGCACTTTAAATTATTGCTTTACAAGTAGATGCTAAGATCTAACTAGTAGATCTTAGTACCAAGTTTAAATTCCTGCATCTTTTAATTTTTACTTTTAATTTTCTGACTTCAATCCTAATTCCAAAAACTCAAATTCTTCTTCTCTTTTCAAAAATCAAAGATTTCAAATCTAAAAACACTACCTTCCCTGTGAATTCGATCCGACTCACTATTATCTATGCAATTTTAATGATTTTAAGAAGTCGGATTAAACTGATAAACACGGTGTCTTAACGACAGCACCGCGTCCCTATCAATATCATCGGTGGAGTAGATATCGACAGTGGAGATCCCTGAGTAGATGATGCCAAGGTGGATGGAGTATGCTCCGACTGCTCCTCAGATGCCGAACTGCGCGTAATTCACCGAGAGGCAGGATGAAAGCTAGATGGCATTTCGGTGCCATCATGACCTACAACGTTAATGAACATTAATCAATATAACATATTGAACAATAATATTAGTATAGCATCAATAAATAGTCTCTAATTTATACACTAATCAATTAACGGATCTATCATTATGTAATGCAATAAACAAAAGCAACATGATATAAACATCCAAAAAATGTTATGCAATAAATTCTACAACATGAATTACATTCATAAATAATTAAGCATGAGCAACAATCGTAGATTCAATCTCTTGCGCGAACCTTGATGTTAATCCAAAAATCTAAAAGAAGAACAAAGTAGATGATGGTGGCACCTTAGGGCTTAAAGTTGGAACCTTAGAGAGACATATCAAATTCTATTCGCTCAAAAGCCAAGCCGGCTCGGTGCCTGAGACAGTCGACTCCATGCCTGAGACATCCGGTTAGGGTCCTCTCCTAGCCGACTTGATTATGGTTCGAGCTGGCTCGACTACGTATCCGAGTCGGCTTGACTGTATGCCATGCCCTCGATCACTCCCTCTCTCCCTCTCTCGATCTTTCTCATCGATGATGATGACGAGACCGAACCCCTCCCTTTTAGCTTTTTCATCTCTCGATCTTCCTCTCTCGATCTCCCTCGTCAACGAGGTCGGACCCCATCCCTCTCTCTCTCACTCTCTCGATCTCCCTCGCCGACAAGGCCGGACCCCATCCCTCCTAGTGATGTCGGCAAGACTGGGACCCCCTCCTCTCTCTCTCACTCTCTCGATCTCCCTCTCCCTCTCTCGATCTCCCTCACCGGTGAGGCTGGACCCCCTCCCTCCCAATGATGGCGGCGAGGCTGGATCCCTCCCTTCCTCTCTCAAGTATAGATCCATCGGGTATTCGGATTCGGATCTGATATCAGTAATTAAAATTGGATCCAGATCTGAAATATCTAGATTTTGATCCGAACCAATCCATTGATAGATCTAGTCCACAGCCACCGACATGGCACAGGCCCAAGGCTACCGCCACGGCACGACCCAAAAACTTATGGCATGCAGATAATTATAATATTTATAATAAATATTTATAATATTTATTATAAATATTTTATAAATTATTATAAATATACATGATTAATAAATAATACTATAAAATTAAAAAAAATTATACCTGTGGCTATAGAGAGCGGGTCGCACCGAAAGCTTTTGAGGGTCATCCAACGATGATGCTAGAGGAGGACGATGGCACTAGAGGTAACCTATGAAATAAAAATAAGATAGTGAGATAGAGAAGAGAGAAAAAGAGGAAAGAGAGAGAGCAGGGACCAGGGGAGAAAAAGGGGGCATAGTGACGAGGAGGCCGAAGGAGGCTTCGCACTCAATCGAGAAAGGTCAGAATGGTGGTGGTGGGGGAATTTCGTGAGGGTCAAAAGTGGAGGGGGCTCGCCAGAAGGGAGGATTGTTTCACACCGGGGTTGAGGAGGATAGAGTGTGGAGGAGGGGTTTCATGGGCGACGGAGATCGATGTGGATGGAGGTTCATCGGAGGGTTTCATAGGGCCAAGGGAGGTCGAATGGAGGGTTCACCGGAGGAGGGGTCGCTGGGGAGCAAGGAGGTCGGATGGGGGGCGGGGGGGGTTTCGCAGGAGCGAAGCAAGGGTTGAGGGGGTTCACCGGAGGGGGGGTTTCGCGGGGGCCGAGGAGGGTCGGATGGGGGTTCATCGGAGGAGGATTTTGTTGGGGGCTGAGGGAGGGTCAGATGGACGGTGGTGGATGGCGGAGAGGGACGGTCGGAGATGGGGGTGCCGGAGGGGGAGGGGGAAGGAGGGGCGGTGTCGACCGAGGGGGAAGGAGGGCCGACGTCGGTCGGAGGGGAGGAGGGGCGATTCTAGTTGGGAGGGAAGGAGCCTCATTGGCGATGAAAAGGAGGAGGGAGAGAGAGAGAGAGAGATTGAGCACGCATTGAAGAAAAAAAAATTGAAGATTTTTAACCTAATCTTTAGCAATATTTATCGAACCGCTGCCATAAATCTATGGTAGTGGTTATCGAACCGCTGTCATAGATCTACGACAGCGATTATCGAACCACTATCATAGATCTACGATAGCGATTATCCAAAATCACTGCCATAGATCTACGACAATAGTTCTATAACTACTACTGTAGATCTACAGTAGTGATTTTTGATAACCACTATCATAGGTTGGAAATAATTTTTTTTTAATTTTTTTTTTAAATATTATATAATTTTAAAATTTAATGCTCATCTTCACCATTTATTATCTAAATAATTATCATTAGAGTGCAAAAGATTGCCTCGATCCGATGGCCCTAGCTTTATCAATCAAAAAAAATTGATTTCAATGATTACGAATGACAATGCAATGATCTGATAGATGGAGACCTTCGATGGATTCAAAAATCTACAATGATGATCTTGAATATGTTTGTAGCATACTATCAAAGTTTTACTTCAATCGAATATCGTTATCATGATCAATTTAGTATAAAATAATTTCAACCGTTAAAGTAGAAACAAGCGATCAAAGGGATAAATGACGTTCTATTATGAGATAATTTTTTAGTTAAATAATTTTTATTATAATTTTAAATATTTTATATGATAATAAGAGTAAAATTTAAATCATTTTTGTATAAAATATTCATGTTAAGCAGATATTGCAAAAGCATGAGCATAACAACCAATGAAGTTTCAGAATGGTTATCAGAAGACGTATGATTTTAGATCATTCTTCATCTTACAAGTTAAATTTTATAATTACCACCATAAAAAATGATTAAAATAGTAGCCAAGATCATTTTAAAAAAAAATTATCTCATAATCGGACATCATTTGGTCCTTTGATTACTCATTTATCATTTAATGGTCGAAACTAACCTATACTAAATTGATCAAGATAACGATATTCAATTAAAGTAAAACTTTGATAGTACACTATAAATATCATCGAAATCATCGTTGCAGGTTTTTGGATCCATCGGATGTCTCCATCTATCAGATCATCGCATCGTCGTTCGTGATTGTCGAAATCGAATTTTTTTAATCGATGAAGCTAGAGCCATTGGATCGAGGCGATCTTTTGCGACGACACTCTAATGATAATTATTTAGATAATGAATGATGAAGATGGATATTAAATTTTAAAATTATATAATATTTAAAAATATATATATATATGGTAGCGATTATAATTAATCATTGTCATAAATCAAATTATAGTAGCGGTTCCTACTAACCACTACTATAGGTCTGACTTATGGCAGCAGTTACAATGAATCACTGCTATAGATTGATCTATGACAGTAATTTTTTATAACCACTACTATAGGTCCGACCTACGACAGCAATTTTCTGTAACCACTGCTATATGTCGGATCTACGGTAGCGGTTACAAAAATTACTACCATAGGTCCGATCTTTGACAACGATTAACGAAAATCGCTATCGTAGGAGCTATGGCAGTGGTTTTGAAAATTGCTGCCATAGTAAGCGCTGCCATAGATCATTTTTATAGTAGTGTTACTCTCGATGAGTTGGATAGGGTTTAACCATAAAAAATTCTACACATGATAGTATGATAGATAGAATTTGGTAATGATGCTAACAAGTAGGCTGGTGGTCAATCATAATATAAAATATATATAGCCAGATAGTTTGTAGGGTTAGGCTAAGATAATTGAATCAGTCCCCAAGATATTTCCTAATTACAAGTGATCATGTTGTAGGCTAAAGTGGAAAAAAACAACCAATATAAGATATTTGAATATGCCGAAGCTGAAAAGATATGAATATTAATTTGATAGTTAGTCACTACTATAGAAAGAGGCTACAGTAGTGCATACTATGGCAGCAATTTCGAAAACCGTTATAATAGGGCCTACGATAGCGATTATAAAGAACGTTGCCATAGATCCGACCTATGGCAGCGGTTTATATCTATAGCAGCAGTTCCGTGTAACCACTACTATAGGTCTACCTATAGTAGCTGTTACACGGAATCGCTGTCATAAGTCAAACCTATAGCAGTAGTTTAGGATAACCGCTGCAATAGATATGACATATGGCAGTGGTTGACTGAACTGCTATAATAGATTGGATCTATAGTAGTGGTTATCTGTAACTGCTACTATAGGTCTAACATATTGCAATGGTTTAGTGTAACCGCTGCTATAGACCCGATAATTACAGCAGTTGGGTATAACCATTGCCATAGCTTTTTTTCATATTTTTGCTCTAAATATTATATAATTTTAAAATTAAATATTCATTTTTATCATTCATTATCTAAATAATTATCATTGGAATGTTGTCACAAAAGATCTTCTTAATCCAATAGCCTTAGCTTCATTGATCAATAAAATTTGATTTCGATGATCACAAACAATGATGCAATGATCTGAAAAATGGAGACCATCATTGGGTTTGAAAATCTACAATGATGATCTGGGTGATGTTTGTAGCATACTATCAAAGTTTTACTTTAATCGGATATTGTTATCATGGTTAATTTAGTACGGAAAGATTTCAATCGTTAAGTGAGAAATAAGTGATCAAAAGGCCAAACTATATTAGAGTACGAGATAATTTTTTAGTTAAATAATCTTTGCTATAATTTTAATTATTTTATATAATGATTATCATAAAATTTAAATCATTTCTATATGAACTATTCATGTTAAGCAGATCTTGCAAAAACACAAGCATAATTATCGAAGGAGTTTAAGAACTGGTATCGAGCGACGTATAGTTTTGGATCGTTCTTAGACTCACGATTTAAATTTTATGATCACCACCATAAAAATGATAAAGTAGTAGCCAAGATCATTTATCTAAAAAATTGTCTCATAATCGGGCGTCATCTGATCCTTTGATCACTCATTTCTCATTTAACGACTGAAATCATTCCATACTAAATTGACCATGATAATGATATTCGATTAAAGTAAAACTTTGATAGTATGCTACAAACATCATCAAGATCATCGTTATAGATTTTTAGATCCATCGGTGATCTCCATATATCAGATTATCGTGCCATCGTTCGTGGTCGTCGAAATTAAATTTTATCGATCGATGAAGCTAGGACTATTGGATCGAGGCAGCTTTTTGTGATGACACTCTAATGATAATTATTTAGATAATGAATAGTGAAGATGGATATTAAATTTTAGAATTATATAAAATTTAGAGAAAAAAATTTGATTTCTAATATATGGCAGCGATTAATTAAAACCGCTGCAATACACCTATGGCAGCAGTTTTTAGTAATCGCTGCCATACACCTATGGCAGCAATTTTCAGTAACCATTGTCTTAGATCTATGATAGTGGTTCGAAAATTACTGCCATAAGTAGTTTTTTTCCCAAATCCCACCTTCATTTCATTTTCCTCTTCGATCTCTCCCCCTCCCCCACCACCGTCGATGAGACCCTCCCTCCATTTCCTTCCTTAGCCAGCACTGCATCCTCCTCCACTGGCTCTGCCAACTCCCCCGCCTCCCCCTTCTTCTCCGACAGGCCCAACCGTCAGCTCCACCACCTCCTCTCTTCCCTCGACCTGACCCTCCTCCTCCCCCTCTTCCCCAGCCGGCCCAGCCGCTGGCTTCGCTAGCTCCTCTCTTCCCTCGACTCGACCCCCTCCCCCTACTCTCTCTCTTTCTCTCCTCTCTTCCCTCGGCCCAACCCCCCTCCTCTCCCTTCTTCTCTGATCGGTCCAACCGCCGGCTCCTCCACCTCCTCTCTTTCCTCGGCCCGATCCTTCCTCCCTGCTTTATCTCTCTTTCTCTCCTCTCTTCCCTCAACCCGACCCCTCTCCTCCCCCTTCTTCCCCGACTGGCCCGGCCGCGGGCTCTGCCATCTCCTCTCTTTCTCTCGGCCCGACCATCCCTCCCTACTATATCTCTATCTCTTTCTCTCCTCTCTTCCCTCAGCTCGACCCCCCTCCCTGCTCTATCTCTCTCTTTCTCTTTCTCTCTCTTCTCTCTTTCTATCTATCTTTCTTTCTCTTTCCTCTTTTTCTTTATCTTTCTTCTCTCTTTCTAACTGACTTTCTCTCTCATTTTGCAGATGATCTTTAGCATCGTCGTCTTCCTCTAGCATCGTTGTCGACGACTCTGTGAGCTTTTTGTGTGATCTTCTCTTTGTAGCCACAAGTATGATTTTTTAAAAAAAATTTATAGTATTAATTATTTATCATTTATAATATTTATAATAATATATATAATTTTTATAATAAATATTATAAATATTTATTATAAAAATTATAATTATTCATCGATCGTGGGTCATGTCGGTAGATAAGAGAACTCCTGTCGGCTGGTTCTAGACCGTGTCGGTGGATTCTGGACTAGGCCATATCGTGTCGATGGTCGTGGATGGCCCTAGGCTGTGCCATATCGACGACCGTGGATGGCCCTAAGCTGTGTCGACAGCCTTAGACCATGTCGTGTCGGCAGCCATGGACAGCCCTTGAACTATGCTAGTCGATAAAAAAATCTCCATTGGTAGGTTCTTGGTTGTATCGATGGTCGTAAGCTATGACGGCTGCTAAAAGAACCCTCATCCCTACCGGTGGGTTCTGGGCTGTGCCAGCAGTCTTGGGCCGTGACGTGCCGGCAGCCTTAGGCCTTAGGATGATAGATTATTTTCTTACTGCTTGTTTACTTATCCCATAACTCTCAGCCTTGAAAATATAAACAAATCAACTTACTGCTTTGCTGAATGCTGCCTTAGGATGATATCGAGAACTCGTAAAGTTTCTTGATAATTTTCTATGTCTTATACACATATAAATATATAATATAGTAATGCAATATTTATTTCTTGGTTTTAGTACAAGCTAAGAAAAAGATTCTAAAAAGAATTTTCTAGGAGTTTATATCTTATTACTTTTATTTATTACATTACATAACAATAGATCCATCAATTAATTAGTATATATAATCTCTAGCATCCATACATTTATATGATTTTATACGGATGGAAGAATTATTTACAATGATCAATTGATTATTCCAGATACATTTATCAGGAGTGATAGTGATGTCCATATTGTAGATGCCAATAGGCGATGACTTTAACATTCTAGTTTAAATATTAGAGTCTATTTATTAATGCTCTACTAATATTATTGTTCATCAGATTATATTGATTAATATTCATTAACGTTGCAGGTCATGATGGCACCGAAACATCATCTAGCTTTCATCCTTGCCCCTCGATGGGTTACGCGGAGCTCTGCATCTGGGTTGCAGTTGGTGCATACTCCATCCACGTCCGCATCGACTGCTCTGGGACCACTGGCATTTACTCTTCCACTAACATCTACTCCACTGGCATCTAAGCCTCCACTGTCAACCATATCTCTGATACATGCTCCACCCATCAATGTGTCTCCACTGGCATCCATGTCACACGATCCCATGACCAGTGAGTATACATTTTTATTATATTATTTATTTATTTTTTTATAAAATATTTATACACTTATATATTTATATAACATATTTTCACTGTAGGTACATCATTTAGTAGGATCTTTTGTAGTCCAACATGCATACTGCATGTGTGGAACCACCAGCATTAGGTGATGGTGTACTATGACGCAGAGGAGAGGCTAGTAGGGAAGACCACGTGGAAGATGTATTTTTTTTTTGGAGTGCTTATGAGATAGTCCGACATTATTTTGGTAGTGCCCATAGACCGGTGATTGATGGATACTGCTGTCTGGGATCAGATGTAGGAGGAGATATGGGTAAGTGTATCTTAATTATATTTATATATTTTATATATTTATACTATATTTGATTAGAATAATTTTGTAACTGACTTTTGATAACTTTATGTAGAGTAGATACGACTTTCCAAATCATAAGAATGTGAAGATTGATGGTGCTCCCAAGCCTTGGGAGGCCATGGGAGGAGCCAGAGTGTTCGCTCTGAAGATTCCCGGGGCCTGGTTGATACTTCAAAGATCTGGAATATAAGATGAAGCAAGGAACTAAAGTCGAAGAATCAAGACTGCAGAAGAAAGATTTTCTACAGGTTAGCCCGCTCAGTCCAAAACTAGATCGACTAAGTCTCAGAGTATAGGCAAAATAGAGAGCTGAGCGTTCGGAACTGCTAGCACAGGATAAGACTGAACCGACTCGATTTTAGACTGAGCCGACCCAGTGAAACTTAGCCGACTTAGTGCTGAGACTGAGCCAGCTCAGTGCGCGGGTAGAGTTATGCGAGGATCTATTTTGGGTTAGGATCTGCGTTGATCCTAGGGGTCATAAGGCCTGGTTTGAGAGGTCTTAAAGTGGCTAATTCATGTAAGAATCGGGTCTAGATCCAGAGGATGAGAGCATGGAAGACATGAGTGTACATAGGCTCGATGAGTGCTTTCATGCATTGGGTTAACCAGGAGAGTTTTTGGTCAGGCCTATGGCTATTTATAAATACATAGGTTGTATTAGGATTTTCATGGGTGAAATCAATAAAGATCTTTTCTTCCTTAATTCTCTCTTCTTCTTTTCTCTCTGGAGTTGCCACCCCAAGATTCTTAAAGAAGCCCTAAAGAAGGAGGCATCTCCCTCAAGCCCAAGGAGGAGGCACCCCATTATAGATCCAAGTGGAGGTCGGTGGTTTGCTGTCCATAGAGAACGTCACATGTTTCTTCAGATCCGTGCTAAAGATCAGGGGCTTCTGCAACATAGTATCGATGCTTGTGATGTTAAGGATGATTGGTGTTCGAACGATATCATGGGTTTATAATTCGGTATCAGAGCTAGGTGATGCCTGAAATATTATGGATGGCAATATGGTATCAGAGCCTGATAGTGCATGAAAGTGAAGGAGAAGTCGTATAAGGTGAAATCAGAAATCTGCTCAAGGATTCTACGATATGTCTCAGCTCTATCTTTGTTATTGCTGTGGTTTGGTTAACCGAGAGCAGCAATTTGAAGGTGGAGATTGAGAAGATTAATGGAAAGAAATTTTTCTAGGGTGGAAGGATTGGGTGCATGATTTGCTGATTAGTCTTGGTGGAAAGGCCGGGGTGTATGATAATTATGTGACAGATAGGGAGCGCTAGACTGCTACAGTAGCATTCTCCTAAAGATGTGGGGCTGAGAGAGGCTCGACAATGCAGTAATCGAGAAAGATATCTTAGTAGAAAGCATCAGGGTTCTTTAGAAAGATGGGCAGTGTGAAACTATTAAAGAGAGATTTTTCAAGGGATAATGGTCGAAGGAAGGTTGAAGAAGCGACTATATGTCCTTCGGTGTCATTTAGGTGGGGAAGTAGTCAGAGATATATTCAGCGGTTCGACCAGAGCATGGATTTACGAAGCCTTGGAGATGATGGAAATAGATGATCCATAGAAGTCCAGTAGGTTAGGACTGGGTGGCTGTAAAGCGATGTAGAGATAAGGTCAGGAAGCACTGGAGTGTTGTAGCAATGCTACCTTGGAGGCACAGGAGCTAAGAGAGGCTCGATGATGCAGCAATCGAGGAGTGTATCTCAGCAGATGGTGTCAGAGGCATCTCAAGAAGATCGATTGTAGGTCTCAGGAAGAGCCGACAGGTCTCAGGGAGAGCCAGGAGGTCTCAAAAAGCATCAGAGGCATTAAGTAGCCAGAAGTATCATAGATCAGATTTCTTCTATAGGGGTACCAAGAAGAGTCATGGTTCAGATGGAGGATGGTTCTCCGAATGCAACTGAAGTGATAGCTGGTGTAGGGATAGAAGAGAAGGAGTAGGATGAAATTTCCTAGGATTTAGTCACTGAATTCAGAAGAGTTGGATGAGCTCTTGGGTTTCGGAGGTACCACGAATAATGAAGGTATCCAAGACAGCTTCGAAGGGATCCATGGATCACGGAGGGTTCAAAGGGACAGCGATGGTGTTCGAGGTACAACGGCAGGCTCAATAGTGCAACATTGAGTTGTTGGCCTCAAAAAACTCGATGATAGAGTCGACTTCTACGGCATCAGATGGACTTCGGATATAGGTGGAGCTCCACAGTGGTGGCTTCACAAGTGGAGAAAAAATTTGGCATGAGTTCAGAGCTGAGGGTCAGCACCGATGATGCATAGTTCTAGGTGGAGCGACGTGTGCAGATGGACAAGCATAGCTCTGAGAAGAACGTGTCAGGTGGTAAAGCATATGCTAGTGCAGAAATGCTGTAGATTCTTTAGAAAAGTTTAGAGAATGTGATGCAGCTACTAAGCAGAAGGGATCCTACAATTCCAAGGTGGTGCCAAGAAGTAAGCACCGATCTTCAGCGATGGAGGTGGTCATCCTAAAGGCCTCAAAGGTGCACAACAGCTGAAGAAGATTGGTGGAGGCGATGTTTGCATAGGTGCTGTCAAGTGCATAGGAATAGTGGGATCGTGTAGGAGGGCATTGTCGAGAGATTTGCCAAGGCTTAGGGCACCAAGGTAGAGATTGTGAGGATTGATGGTGCTCCCAAGCCTTGGAAGGCTATGAAAGGAGTTAGGGTGTTGGCTCCGAAGATTTCAGGGGCTTGGTTGTTGCTTCGAAGATCTGGGATATTAGGTGAAGTAAGGAACCAAAGTCGAAGAATCAAGACTGCAGAAGAAAGATTTTCTGCAGGTTAGCCAGCTCAATCCAAAATTGGGTCAGCTAAGTCTTAGAGCATAAGCAAAATAGAGAGCTTAGCATTCGAAACTACGGGCACGGGACAAGACTGGGCTGTCTCAGTTTTAGATTGAGCCGATCCAGTGGAACTTAGTCGGCTCAGTGCTGAGACTGAGCCGACTCAGTGCATGGGCAGAGTTATGCGAGGATCAATTTTGGACTAGGGTCTGAGTTGATCCTAGGGGTCTTAAGGCTTGGTTTGAGAGGTCTTAAGATGGCTAATTAATATATGGATCGGATCTAGATCCAGAGGATGAGAGCATGGGAGACATAGGTGTATATGGGTTAGGTGAGTGCTTTCATGTATTGGGTTAGCCAGGGGAGTTTTTGGTCATGCCTAATGGCTATGTATAAATACATAGGTTGTATTAGAATTTTCATGGATAAAATCAATACAGATCTTTTCTCTCTTAATTCTCTCTTCTTCTCTTCTCTCTAGAGTTGCCGCCTCAGGATTCTTGAAGAAGCCCTAGAGAAGGGGATGTCTCCCTTAAGCCCAAGGAGGGAGGCGCCCCATCATAGATCCAGATGGAGGGTTGGTGGTTTGCTGTCCATAGAGAACATCATAGGTTCCTTCAGATCCATGCTAAAAATTAGGGGCTTCCGCAATATGGTATCGATGCTTGTGATGTCAAGGATGATTGGCATTTGAGCAATATCATGGATCTACAATTTGGTATCAAAGCTAGGTGATGCCTGAAACGTTGTAGATAGCAATATGGTATTAAAGCCTGATGGTGCGTGAAAGCAAAGGAGAAGTCATACAAGATAAAATCAAAAATCTACATAAGGATTTCATGGTATATCTCAGCTCTATCTTTGTTATTGCTGTGGTTTGGCCAACCGGGAGTAGCAAGTTGAAGGTGGAGGTTGAGAGGATTAATAGAAAGAAATTTTTTTAGGATGGAAGGATTGGATGCATGATTTGCTGATCGATCTTGGTGAAAAAGTCAGGATGTATGACGATTATGTGATAGGTAGGAAGCGCTGAAATACTGCAGTAGCATTTTTCTGAAGATGTAGGGTTGAGAGAGGCTCGGTGATGCAGCAGTCGAGAGAGGTATCTCAGCAAAGAGTATCAAGATTCTTTAGAAAGATGGGCAGTGTGGGGCTGTTGAAGAGAGATTTTTTAAGGGATAATGATCGAAGAAAGGATAAAGAAGCGACTATACGTCCTTCGATATCAGGAAGGCTGAAAAGTAGTCGAAGATATATTCAGCAGTTCGACCAAAGCATGGATTTGTGGAGCCTTGGGGATGATGGAGATGGATGATCCATGAAGGTCTAGCAGGTTAGGACTGGGTGGCTGTAAAGTGGTGCAGAGACAAGGCCAGGAAGCACTGGAGTGCTGCAAGAGTGCTACCTTTGAGGCACAAGGGCTAAAAGAGGCTCGGCAATACAGCAGTCGAGGAGTGTATCTTAGCAGATGGTGTTAGAGGCATCTCAGAAAGACCGAAAGCAGATCTTAGGGAGAGCCAACAAGTCTCAAGGAGAATCAAGAGGTCTTAGAGAGCATCAGGGGCATCAAGCAGCTAGAAGTATCATGGATTAGGTTTCTTCTGTAGGGACACCATGGAGAGTTGCGGTTCAGATGGAGGATGGTTCTCCAGACGCAACTAAAGTGATGGCTGGTGTAGGGGCAGAAAAGGACTAGGATGAAATTTTTTAGGATTCAATCACTGGATTCAGAAGAGTTGGATGAGCTCTTAGGTTTCGAAGGTGCCTGCAGATTATGGAGGTATCCGAGACAGCTTCGAAGGGGTCCGTGGAGCATGGAGGGTTCAAAGGGGCAGCAACGGTGGTCGAGGTGCAGCGGTTGGCTCAGTAGTATAGCATTGAGTGGTTGGCCTCGAGAGACTTGATGACAAAGTTGACTTCTACGGCATTAGGTGGACTTCGAATATAGGTAGTGCTCCGCAGTGGTGGCTTCACAAGTGGAGAAAAAATTTGGCATGAGTTTAGAGCTGAGGGTTAGCGTCGATGATGCACAGTTTTAGGTAGAGCGATATGTGCAGGTGGACAGACGTAGCTCTGAGGAGATCGTGTCAAGTGGTATAGCATGTGCTGATGCAGAAATACTGTAGGTTCTTCAAAAAAATCTAGAGAAAATTATGCAGCTGCTAAGCAGAAGGAATCTTACAATTTTAGGATGGTACCAAGAAGCAAACATAGGTCTTCAACGGTGGAGACGATCATCCCAAAGGCCTCAATGGTGCACAACAACTGAAGAGGATTGATGGAGGCAATGTTTGCACAGGTGCTGTCGAGTGCGCAGGGATAGTGGGATCGCGTAGGAGGACATTGTCAAGGAATTTGCCAAGGCTTGGGGCACCAAAATGGAGATTGTAAGGATTGATGGTACTCCCAAGTCTTGGAAGGCCACAGAAGGAGTCAGGATGTTGGCTTCGGAGATTCAGGGCCTTGGTTGGTGCTTTGAAGATCTGTGACATAAGGTGAAGCAAGAAACCAAAGTCGAAGAATCAAGACTGCAGAAGGAAGATTTTCTGCAGGTTAGCTAGCTCAGTCCAAAATTGGGTTGGCTAAGTTTTAGAGCACAGGCAAAATAGAGAGCTGAGCGTTCGAAACTACTAGCATGGGACAGGACTGGGCCGGCTCAGTTTCAGACTAAGCCGATCCAGTGGAACTTAGCCAGCTCAGTGTTGAGACTGAGCCGGCTCAGTGCACGGACAGAGTTATACGAGGGTCTATTTTGGGCTAGGGTCTGGGTTGATCCTAGGGGTCTTAAGGCCTGATTTGAAAGATCTTAAGGTGGCTAATTTATGTATGGATTAGGTCTAGATCCAGAGGATGAGGGCATTAGAGACATGGGTGTACATAGGCTCGATGAGTGCTTTCATGTATTGGATTAGCCAGAAAAGTTTTTGGTCGGGCCTAATGACTATGTATAAATACATAGGCTATATTAGGATTTTAATGGGTGAAATCAATATAGATCTTTTCTTCCTCAATTCTCGCTTCTTCTCTTCTCTCTAGAGTTGCCACCCCA
Organism: Cocos nucifera; assembly: GCA_006176705.1. Lineage (NCBI taxonomy): Eukaryota > Viridiplantae > Streptophyta > Magnoliopsida > Arecales > Arecaceae > Cocos > Cocos nucifera. The sequence goes on from QRFJ01001204.1 coordinate 190,389, forward strand.
GAATTCTTGAAGAAGCCCTAGAGAAGGAGGTGTCTCCCTCAAGCCTAAGGAGGGAGGCGCCCCATCACAGATCTAGATGGAGGGTCGGTGGTTTGCTGCCCATAGAAAATATCATAAGTTCCTTCAGATCCATGCTAAAGATCAAGAGATTCCGCAATATGGTATCGGTGCTTGTGATGTCAAGAATGATTGGCATTTGAGCAATATCATGGGTCTATAATTTGGTATCAGAGCTAGCTAGGTGATGCCTGGGATGTTGTGGACGGCAATAAAGAAGATTAGAGATGCCTGACTAAAAAAGATTGAAAAGTTGTACCGGAGCTACAAGGTCAAGCTCCATAGAAGATGGTTGTTGCCTAAGTATGTCTTCCCAGGAGGGGGTGAAGTGGGTATTTCAAATTTTTAAGCTTAAGATGTAAATAGATTAAACTAATTAAGTGCCAAATCAAATAAGCTATGTAATGTGCAGTGAATGAAATCAATAGAACAATAACACATAATCATGAATATAATGATTTTATAGTGGTTCGGTGCCAAACTCAGTACCTACGTCCACTCTCTATGTAAACCACTTAGGAATTCAACTATAATCACTAGGCTTGATTATAGTCTGATTGTTTTACTTGGATTCATAATCCAACCCAGTTGATTTTGATCTTAGCTCACCAACTATAACCATACAACGATTGTTTTCTCGGGCTAACAATCAACCCCGATTGATTTTCTCTTTAGCTTACTAATCAAACCATACAACGTCCAACGCTAGACTTGGACTAACCTAAGTTTCTCACCCCAAGAAACTTGAAATAAAGATAAAAAATATAATAAACAAAACAAAAACAAACTCTTTGAAGCTTAAGAGAAGAAAATCTGGGAGCTTGGCTTATAGGCTTGATTTCTTCTCTTTGAGTGCTTGAAAGAAGTAGGAATTGATTTTCAATGGTGATGGCCTGACTTCTCTCTGATTGCGGATGTTGGAAGGATAAGGAAAACTCTAAGAAACACTCATTTCTTTTCACTATTTGACTCACACACTTGAAAACTAAAAATCTACTTGAAAGTTCTCTTTTGTAGGTTCAAAAGTTATCTTTTTTATTCTAAAATATTTTTTTTAAGTATTTCTGAGATTTTTCACCATTATAAGTTATCTAAAAGGGCTTCTGAAAGTGATCTAACCATTAGAAGATCGAAAATAGTCATTGGGAGGCATGTAGAGTGAAAAGCTACGAAACTAAAACTAGTCATTATAGATACTAGGCCGGCTTAGTTTTTGACTGTGTCGACACATTCCAAACTGGATCGGCTCAATTTTTAGCTAGGTTGGCTCCGTCTTAAAGATCCTGAAATATTTATTTCTATCATTTTCTTTTTTTTTGAGACTGGAATGGCTACTTTTTTGACTAGGTCAACCTAGTTGTCACGAGATCGGCTCAGTCCCCTGGGTCATGAAACATCTTGCTTTCTATCCTTTCCATCTTTTGCTTCGACTGAGACTAGGTCGGCTCATCTCAAACTAGATTAACCTAGTTTGCATGCCACGCATGCCAAATACTATTTGTGATCCTTTCTTCTTCAATTTATTTTATAGATTAGACTTGTCTTTTTGCCTTGATTTATCCTTCATTAAAATCTCTTGAAAGATGTATCCACTCTAAAGTATCTTCCCTAAAATCTTGAATGATGAGTCTTCATTTAGATGAATGGAGACACTTAGAGTTTATGAGCTCTTGAATTTTACAACTACACATCCTCACAAACAATGTTAGTAAATTAACAATCTATACTCAAATGCTTTTGTTATTATCAAAATCCATCTAGAGTCAACAATCTCTCTTTTTTTGATGATGACAAAACCTTTTGAGTATAACCTTTTCTTCATATTTCAAAGTGATATATTCATTCAATCTTATCAAATAACTCATACATCATATTCATTTAGATTTTATCAATTTACATATGCTCCCTCTGAATATGATAAATATGTTCAAGTCTAAGTCAAATTTTGTATTGCTCCCTCTTACTATGTGCCTAGGTTTCAATTTAGCAATTCGAGTTATAATTTCTTCAATATTTATAATTACAATTGAATTGCTATTACTTGCACATTCTTTATTTAGTTCTTGCTGAAGTAATGCCCATTTAAGTAGGGTGCCATATTGTGCCATTCCATTTAAGTAATATGCCATTCTTTTCATAATGTGCCATTCTTTTCATTTAATTATATTTTTAATTTTCATTTTATACTCATTTTTCTCTCTCTTTTTGTCATTATCAAAAAGTAAATAGATAATGTAAAGAGAGATTTGATCAAGCATGAAAAGAGATAATTTCATTCATTAGAGAAATTTGATACAATTCAAGCTAAAAGTCAAACTTCATTCATTCATAGATATAAACAATTTCAAGTGCACAAAATGCTGAAGTTTGAACATCACATAACATAGATACCTATTATGAACATTTACAATCAAAATGCTCTAAATATAGCTAGATGGATCCTATATGCAACCTAATCAACACTAGGCTCTGGAGGGTCGGATGAGGCCGGATTCATAGGTGCAAAAGTGCGTTGCTCGGTGAACACTTCTCTCACAGCATCTTTGATTAGCTAAGGAAACCACCAGATATCCTATCATATACGCATTGCACAATCTCTCCAATCTGATCCTCATCTAATCTGATAGTGGACAAAGATGGAGCAAGCACAGAACGCTGTGGCACGGGCTCTGGCTCATGTCTTTCTTCCCCTTTCTCATCTAGCTTCATCCAAATACCATTTACTTTCTTGAACTTCATCCTATGCATTGATTTCAAATTGTAGGTATCATAATACTATAATTTCCTACTAGGTTCTCCTTCCAGGCTAACTCTAAAGTCCTGAAATACTAATGTTAGAAACATCCTGTATGGCAGTGCTAGTTTTTCTCTTTAGGATGCTTCTTGCATTACCCTCAAAATCAAGGTTGGAAGGTTAAACTTTTTCCTCATGAGAATGTGGTACATCATAGCTATGTCATTTTTGTTGAGAAAATCAAACCTTCTTATTCTGGAGACAAGAATTCTGGTTGAAATGTGGTGAAGTAATCGATTCTCCACAGATAAGTCCCTAGCATGGATTTCCTCAAAATGCATAGTATTATCCCTTCCAACCAACAATCATAGCCCACTTGCTCGATCATCGAGTCTCTTAGCTCCTTCAGTAGGTGCCCTAAGTAAACTGCCTAGCTTTTCCATGATCAAATTCATCTTAACCTTCTTGACTCTGATTCAAATAATCTTGGACTAACCCTAGCATTGCCATAGAACTCTCTCACTAGATTTGGATAGGTTGGAAGATTGATTCTAAAGCAGAGGTATTCCCATCCTTGATACTTCAATTCCTCTCCAAACTCAAAACTCTCACTTGCTAGGAAATCAAAATCCATCCTTCTACCAGTTGTGACAACCCTAGAGGAGAGTGGAATGGGTGTGGAAGAAGGAGATGATGGAAAAATTGGAGGAGGCTGAGGGGTTTGACTGGATGGTCCTGGAGGAGGTGAGAAAGACTGAGATGACCTAGATGAATAGTTTTCTCAAAACTTTGTCCGCCGTTCTTCACCATATATTCCTCTTCTAGGCGGCAGAACTGGACATGTATGCTTAATCCGAGGAGTTACGATTTGTTTCTTGCATGGCATGATTCTAAAATCCCACTAAAATTCGATGAAAATGGATTTCCAAGGGAAGATTTTTAGGGTTCTTGGATTTTCTTTGTAGATGGCTAAGAAGCAAGAAATAAAAAGATCGTCGGTCTATCTGTTTAAAAAATAGGACATCCGACAACTTAGCCTGCCTAATTTTTTTTTGAAGAAAAACTGAGTCGATCCAATACTGGGATGACTAAGTTTTTCTATAAGAAAGTAATGAAACGGATCAGTTTGGCACAGACTTGAATATTCTAATTTTTAAGTCCAAAAAATTTTCCATTTATTTTTTTAAAATGAGATAAAAATTGAACAAATACAAGAAAACTAACCATATCAAAATCAATCATTTCATCATATAAAAATAAATTATCACAAGATATTCATTTAACAAATTGGATCAAATAAACCTAATTGTTTTCTAATTATGCAAAATCTTTCTTCATTCAAAGGTTTAGTAAAGATATCAGCAACTTAATTTTCAGTAGACACATATTCAAAAAGTATATTATTAATTTGAACATGCTCTCTAATAAAATAATGTCTTACTTCTATATGTTTTATTCTTAAATATAATATAGAATTTTTAATTAAATTTATGGCACTTATGTTGTCACATCGAATAGGAGTGTTATTACAAGTGATACCATAATCTTCTAATTATTGTTTGATCCATAATAGTTGAGCACAACAACTCCCAGCAGCAATGTATTCGACTTCCACCATGGATAAGGCTACTGAGTTTTGTTTCTTGCTAAAGCAAGAGATCAAATTCACTCCTAGAAATTGATATGTACCATTTGTACTCTTCCTATCTAAGCAACAATCAGCAAAATCTAAATCACTATAACCAATTAAATCTAATGAAGATTGTTTAGAGTACCATAAACCAACATCTTAAGTATTTATTAGATACTTAAAGATTCTTTTAACTGCTAATACATGTGATTTCTTAGGATTTGATTGATAATGCGCACACATGCATACACTAAATATTATGTTCGACCTACTTGCAGTTAAATATAGTAAAGATCCAATCATACCTCGATATAGCTTAGGATTTACTACTTTTTCTTTTGGATCTTGATCAAGCTTGCAACTTGTGCTCATGGGGGTGCTACTTTCTTTGACATTCTCCATCCCAAATTTCTTTAATATTTTCTTAACGTATTTACTTTGGTTAATGAAGATCTCCTCATTTGATTGCTTGATTTGGAGTCCAAGGAAGAAGTTGAGCTCTCCCATTATGCTCATCTCGAACTCACCTTACATGAAATTAGTAAACTTTCTGCACAAACCTCATTAGTAGTACCGAATATAATATCATCAACATATAATTGAATAATTAATAGATTACTTGATTTTCTTTTAATAAATAGCATTTTATCTACATTACCTCTTTTAAAATCATTATTTAATAAGAACTTACTCAATCTATCATACCAAGCCCTAGATGCTTGTTTTAATCCATATAGTGCTTTCTTAAGTTTATATACATGATTAGATAAATCTTGACTTTCAAAGCTTGGAGATTGTTTTACATAAATTTCTTCTTCAATTAAATCATTTAAAAATGCACTCTTCACATCCATTTAAAAAAATTTAAAATTCATGAAGCATGTAAATGCTAAGAGCAAACTAATAGTTTCAAGTCTAGCTACGGATGCAAAGAACTCATCAAAATCAATACCCTCTTCTTGATTGTATCTTTGTGCAATCAATCTAGCCTTATTTCTAATTACATTATCCTTCTCATCTAGTTTATTTCTAAAGATTCATTTAGTACCAATTATAAGAAAGTTTTTAGGTCTTTCAACTAATTTTCAAACTTTATTTCTTTCAAATTGGTTTAACTCTTCTTACATTGTTAATATCCAATTTGGATCTTTTTTAGCTTCAATTACATTTTTAGGTTCTAATTGAGATAGAAATGCAATATGATTCATAGCTTTCCTAAGAGATGATCTAGTTTTAACTCTATGAGATGGATCACCTATTATTAATTTCTTAGGATGATTATGATCATACCTCTATTTTTTTGGTAGGTTGGATGTACCTGATCATCTCGAGATTGTGGTGGCTCTTCTTCAACTTCTTGCTCTTTATCTTTTTTTTCTTGAGAGAGGGTATCTTCAAGTGATATATCTTTTAATTTATTTTCAAAAATTTTTGCATCCACATCAAGCTCATCTTCTTTTATCTTAAGAGAGTTAGTTTCATAAAAAATAACATGCATGGATTCTTCCATAATCAATATTCTTTTGTTAAATATTCTATATGCTCTACTATGTGATAAGTATCCTAAAAAAAAATTTTCATCTAATTTTGCATCATTTTTTTCTAAATTATCTTTACCATTTATTAAAATAAAACATCTACATCCAAAAATTTTAAAGTATGCAATGTTTGGCTTCTTTTCTTTATAGAGTTTATATAGAGTTTTCTTCAAGATTGGTCTAATTAAAGCTCTATTTAGCACATAGCATACAGTGTTAATAGCTTCCGTCCAAAAATATTTTGGAAGATTGTTTTTACAAAGCATGGTTCATGCTATTTTAATCAATATTCTATTCTTTCTTTCTACCATCTCATTTTGTTGGAATATCCTAGGTGCTGAAAAGTTATGATTGATTTTATTTTTTGGACAAAAACTTTGAAATTTATGATTTTCAAATTCTATGCCATGATCACTTCTTATATATAAAATATTACATTCTTTTTCTCTTATTATTTTATTAAATAGATCAATAAATATATCAAAAGTATTATCTTAATGTAATAAAAATAAAATCCGTGTATATCTTAAAAAATCATATATTATAATAAAGTCATATCTTTTTCCTCCAAGACTAATAGTTGAAATAGGTCCAAACAAATCCATATGGTATAATTCTAGAAGCCTAGTAGTTGAGATAATATTTTTAAATTTGAAAGAAGATTTTATTTGTTTACCAAGTTGGCATGCTTTGCAAATTTTATCTTTTTCAAAATTTAATTTAGATAATTTTTTTATTAAATTAAATTTAATTAATTTTGCTAGTGAGTCTATACTTGCATGACCTAATCTATTATACCAAATCTAACTTGATTTATTTAGTTTATTATTCATAGCAACAAGATACTCAATATTTTTATTTTTAAGTTCATCAAGATCAACAATGTAAATATTTTCATGTTTTTTTCCTATGAATTTAATACTTTCATCTAAAGAGCTAATTTGAATATAATGAGATGATTTGAATGAAACATTAAAGTCTTTATCATAAAGTTGACTGATGCTAAGCAAGTTATGCATTAATCCTTCAATATATAAAATATTTTTTATACTAGTAGAGGGTGTTATTAAGATATTACCGAAATCAATGATTTTTCTTTACCGTTATATCCAAATGTCATAACACCTTCATCTTTAGCTTTAAGAGGGATAAATTATGATTTATCTTCCATCATGTACCTCGAGCATCCGCTATCAAAATACCATATTCTTTTAGCTCTTATGGATGCCAAGCATACCTACACAAGTAATCAAGCAAACTTAGGTACCCAAGCTAACTTGGATCCTTTAGGGTTAGCACAAATCATTTCTTTTGTAACCCAAACTTGTTTTACTTTTGTTTTACTTGAATTAAAGATTTTGCATTCAATAAATTTATGTCCAATTTTATTGCATTTATAACATGTAATTCTTTTACCATAATTTTAAGATTTTGTATATATATTTTTTAATGACTTTTGTTTTCTTGATGTATCATATCCTATATCGATTTTATCAAGAACTATCATTTGATTTTCAATTATTGTTTACAAATTTTTAGAGCTTAGCATATATCTATCTACCATGCATCTTAATCTTACTACTTCATCTTGTAAAGATATAATCTTTTCATCTGATTCATCTAGATTAGTTTGTAAATTCTTCACATTTTCTTCTATTTAAGTTTTTTCTTTACTTAAGGATTGATTCTCTTTCTTTAGCTCCTTATTCTTACGTAATAGCTTTTTAAAGTCATTAACTAGGTCATTAAAAGCATCATATAATTCTTCAAAAATAAAATCTAAAATTAAAGTATCATAATTTATCTTATCATCATTATGTGCCATAAAGCAAAGGTTTGTCTTTTCTTCTTTTTGATATTCTTCCTCACTTGAAGAAGAGTCCTCATCATTGCTTCATGTAGCTTTGTATGCTTTCTTTTTTATTTTCTTAGAGCTTTTCTTCAACATTGGACAATCCATCCAAAAGTATCCGAGCTTTTTGCACTCATAGCAAATAGGTAGTTGTTCTTTCTCTTTTTCTTTTTCTTTCTCTTTGTTACCTTCTCCCTTGTTAAATTTTTTTCTAGGTTCAAATCTCTTTCTTCTTCTCATTAATTTCTTGAATCTTTTTGCTATCATGGCCATCTCCTCAACATTTTTCGAACTCTCTTTGGAATCACTTTCTTCCTCATGGATGGCAGCAGCTTTAAGTGCAATACTCTTCTTTTTCTTCTCTTCCTTAATTCATGTTTAGCTCGTGGGTCATGAGTGACCCAATTAATTCCTCCAATGCTAGAGTGTTTAAGTCTTTCGCCTCTTGAATGACAGTCATCTTTGACTCCTAATTTTTTGATAAAAATCTAAGAATTTTATGCACAATATCACTGCTAGCATAATCTCTTCCAAGACTTTTCAAATCATTCAAAATATCAGTGAACTTAGTAAACATTTTAGTGATGGTTTCATGCGGTTTCATTTTAAATAATTCATACTTATGCACCAACATATTTATCTTAGACTCCTTGACTTGATTAGTACTCTTATGGATAACTTCAAGTCTATTCCAAATTTTTTTAGCTGATGAACATGTTGATATTCTATTAAACTCAATAGCATCCAAAGCACAATATAAGACATTCATTACTTTAGCGTTAAGTTAAGCTTTCTTCTTGTCATGTTCATCCTAATTTTTTTTAGATTTTAGGATGGATACTCCATCAATAATAATTGTTGGTGTGTGAGGGCCTAACATTATGATATTCCATATATTATAGTCTTATGCTTGGATGAATATTCTCATTCGTGCTTTCCAATATGTGTAATTTATTTCATTAAATAGTGAAGGTCTATTAGTTGATTGCCTCTCAACCAAAGAAGTTCTAATTGGAGTTATCATTTAATCTTTAGCTCTTTGATAGTTTGATCAATAACTAATATTAGAGTACCTGCTCTGATACCACTTGTTGCCCAAGAATGACTTTCCAAGAGAAGGGTGAATTGGATATTTTAAATTTTTAAGCTTAAGATGTGAGTAGATTAAACTAATTAAGTGCCAAATCAAATAAGCTATATATATGCAGCAAATAAAATCAATAGAATGGTAACACGCAATCACAAACATCATGATTTTATAGTGGTTCGGTGCCAAACTTAGTATTTACATCCACTCCTTAAGTAAACAACTTAGGAATCAACTATAATCACTAGACTTGATTATAGTCCAATTGTTTTATTTGGGTTTACAATCTAATTCAGTTGATTTTGACCTTGGCTCACCAATCATAATCATATAACGATTATTTTTTTAGGCTAACAATCAATCTTGATTGATTTTTACTTTGGCTCACCAATCAAACCATACAACGTCCAACTCTAGGCTTGGACTAATCCAAGATTCTCATCCCAAGAAACTTGAAACAAAGATGAAAAATATAATAAACAAAATAAAAACAAACTCTTTGAAACTTAAGAGAAGAAAATTTGGGAGCTTGGCTTGTATGCTTGATTTCTTCTTTTTGAGTGCTTGAAAGAAGTAGAAATTGATTTTCAATGATGATGTCCTGACTTTTCTCTGATTGAGGATATTGGAAGGACAAGAAAAATTCTAAGAAATACTCCTTTCTTTTTACTATTTGACTCACATATTTGAAAAACTAAAAATTTAATTGGAAGCTCTCTCTTGTTGGTTCAAAAATTATTTTTTTTGTCCTAAAATATTTTCTTAAATATTTCTGAGGTCTCCCATCATTACAAGTTATCTAGAAAGGCTTCTAAAAGTGATCTAGCCATTGGAAGATCAAAAATAGCCGTTAGGAGGCGTGTGGAGTGAAAAAGCTGTGAAATTGAAAACTAGTCATTACAAGCACTGGGCTGGCTCAGTTTTGGACTATGTCAGCTTAGTCCAAACTGGGTCGGCTCAATTTTTAATTGAGTTTGCTCAGTCTTCGAGATCTTAAAATATCTATTTCTATCATCCTCTATTTTTTGAGACTGGGATAGCTACTTTTCTAATTGGATCGGTCTAGTTGTCACTAAGTTGGCTCAGTTAAAAACTAGGTCAGCTCAGTCTTCTGGATCATGAAATATCTTGCTTTCTGCCCTTTCTATCTTTTACTTTGACTGAGACTAAGTCGGCTCAGTTTCAGACTGGGTCGGCCTAGTTTGTACGCCACACATGCCAAATACTATTTGTGATTCTTTCTTCTCTAATTTACTTTGTAGGTTAGACTTGCCTTTTTGCCTTGATTTATTCTTCATTAAAACTTCTTGAAAGATGTATCCACTCTAAAGTATTTTTTCTAAAATCTTGAGTGATGAGTCTTCATTTAGATGAATAGAGATACTTGGAGTTTGTGAGCTCTTGAATTTTATAACTACACATCCTAACAAACAATGCTAGTAAATTAACAATCTATACTCAAATGCTTTTATTATCATCAAAATTAATCTAGGATCAATAATGGCTCGAGTACTGATGAAACACTCTAAAGGAGTTTGTTTCTTGGATATAGGACTGTCCTCTGAGTCAGTGGGAGGGGATGGTTAGACATTGAAGGAGCCAGGAGTTTAAGATTTAATTTTTAAATTTTAAATTTTTTAATATACTTAAACTTATATTTAAATATTTTTAAATACTTATTATTTATTTGAATGCTTATTAGGCTATCTTTTGTTAGAATCGAAAGAATCGGGTAGCCTAGGAGTATATGCATACTCTCGATCGTGAGTCTATAATCAGTCATGTGCATAGAGAGGTAATAAAAACTGAATCTTACTAGATAAATTAAATTTATATTTTTTTATATTTTTAATAAACTGATCTCTTGTTATAGCTGATGAGAGATGGAGTGATGTTCAGCCGTAGTGAGATCTTTCGATCTAGTATACGGACAAGAAGGACAGATCGATGAATATTGTGATCGAAAGGAGTTTTGTAAGTAATAAATATATTAGTATGATTAGTATTATAGCATTTCTTATAATATTTTATTTAAATCTATAATTATAGGAGCAGTTAGATGCACTCGTGAGTGAAGATTTGGACACCTCTGGCCCTCATGACCACCTATCTTAGGTCTTGATGCTTGAGTACTCTGGAAGGATCCGATGCAGGCCTGGATATACGTCGATGAGTTACTGATTTGAGACGAGCATCTCTTCACGTGCTTCCAATGTTGCCAGTTGGGAGTAGCTTGAGAAGGCATTGGCGTGGACAATTCAGGCTATAGCACGGGCAAATTAGGCTACGGTACGGACTGCTCATGTTGAGGAATGCATATCTCATCTAGATGGCATCCTGAGCTCCATGGTGATAAGGCTTAGCGTATATTTTAAAGCTGACTTCATGGGCCTTGAGAACATGTTGGCCAACGTTCTAGCTTCAGCTTCTATAGCTCCAATCCCTCTAGTTTCAGCTCCGGCTCCAACTCCAGCTCATGCTCCATCTTCGGATGACGATGACAATGTAGATTTAGAAACTTTTGATGTATTTTTTTAAAAAAATATTGTAATAAATTTTATTCAATAATAAAATTTGAGAATTTCATAAATATTTTTATATTTATAATATTTTCTTATATTATTGAACTATATTTATCATGTAAAAATATAAAAATTTAAAAATTTATATTTTTCATTATTCAAAAGCTACGGTAGCGGTTTTACAATCGCTGTCATAAGCGTGCCAATTGCTATCGTAGGTTTCATGCTTACCGCTGTATTAGACCTATGGTAGTGATTTTGTAATCATTACTATAATCTATGGTAGCAGTTCATAAATCGCTGCCATAGATAGATCTATGGCAGTGGTTTTATAACCGCTACTATAAACTCTATGGCAGTTGTTATAAAATCGCTGCTATAGACTGTTTATGACAGCGGTTATAAAATCGCTGCTATAAATCAATCTATGATAGTAGTTTGGGAACAACTATCATAAGCTTTGTATAGCATCAGTTCGAATAACTGCTATAATAATCATTGCTATAGTCCTATGATGATGACCGCAGTGGCAGCGGTTAGCTAACCGCTATTATAGTTTATGGTAGCAATTTTTTAGACTATGGCAGTGGTTGGTAACCACTGCCGTAATTCTGTTCTGTAGTAGTGAATGCAGAGAAACCATATTGAGGAATATATATATAATAAAAGATAACTGATATCAATTATCAAAATCATTAGTAGTAAAGACCTAACATGGTGTCAACCATGAGAGTATGCAATTATTATTATTAGTATATATAAGTAGAAATTGTATTTTGTAAGGATTGTTGGACAATCAAATAAATGCATATTATCTTATCTTAGTTTATCTTTGTTTCTACTTTAGTAGTAGCTGTAACTTAACTTAAATTTTTATGACTGTAGCTCAACGCTATACTTCTATTCCTATCTATATCTATAATTTTTATGACTGTAGCTCAACGCTATACTTCTATTCCTATCTATATCTATCCATCTTCTTTGGATATTGATATAACGACGATGAAAGTTCTTAAAAGTTAAGACACTGGACCCGCCCGCACCTGCCCTAGTTATTTGACTTAGCACCACTCTCTTCTCACGTAACTGGATAGGATTTAACCAACAAATCCTGTAGCACATCTAGATGGGATGGAATTAAGAGTGCCAATATTCCTACAACTCTAGGTGAGTAGAAATGAATTAGACCCAAGCTCGACCAAACTTATGGTTAACTAGAATTATAACCAATAAACTACTATATTCCTATTTGAGAATGCATCTTTCCATCCAAAAGATTATGAACACCGTATATTGAGTCTGATTCTAATCAAATTTAAGTGAATTCAATTTGGTTTGTAAAAAAATATTCAAAAAATTGTCTAGTTTTAGGAACTTAGTCCCAACCCAACCCGGAATCACTGACTGATCATGCATCACAATATATTCTAGATCTTATACTCAAAGTTAATTTAGATTGGTATTGGGTTAAATTGGATTTGGATCCAAATCACTTGTAATTACTAATCATGGTTAAGATAATAAGCATTATATGGATATGTTTGTGCATGCACACATTATAGGTGTCATGTGTAATACACTTGGCCTGTAAACTTGGATCTAGCTAGGAAATATGAGATTTAGGAAAGATGGATGTGTTGGAAAATGCAAACTGGAACATAAAACAAGGAAGGCACAATATGCATTACAAATGGACATATAAAAACGTTGCATTATGTAGCAGATATTTATATGTTCATGTTTGTTTATGTCAAAGCATACATTCATATAGGAAAAGAAAGAGATATATATTTTTTAAATATTTTAATAGTAATTATAACATAAATAATGGCCATTATTATACTTATACTATTTTTTAATAAAATATTCTTCAAATAAAATATTTTATTGTTCAATCAATCCAAAATACTACCACATAAATACTAAAGAAATTATATAAAAATATAATATATATATATATATATATATATATATATAAGGATATTCATTCAACTACTACTTGCTCATGCAAATAATCAAAAGATGAACATTCTCAAGTTAGCATATTACTTTAGCCCAAAGACCATAGCCCAGCACAGGCATGTGATTAGAGGGGTTCTAGGTGTCATAGAGCAAACAAGGTCCCATGTTACCTGTTATCTGGAGGTCCCTATTATAGGGCAGAGACTTTGAAGGAGTGAGTACTCGGAGGTGGAGGTGTCGATATGAGAGCGGCTTGAAAGGTGGCAGTCCGAAGCCCTTTTGATGATGGCGAGAGTGACCCCGATCAAGTTGACTCTGATCTGGTCTATCCTTAGTGCTATCCTAGTTTATCTGCTTTCCAATACTATTTTGCCAAAAGCATCCCAACAAAAGTTGGAGCAACTCTTTAAAAACTTTCTGTGGAGATCAGACCATGGAGCTGGCCGGGTGCATATGATATCTTAGGAGGTTGTGTGCTAGCTGATCAAAGAGAGGGGGCTTGGCTTTTCCTCCTCACTGGTCCAACATTATACTCTGATCGCCCACCATGCTGAGATTTCTACTCAGCCATATTGCTATTGGAGCTTAGTCATGCAAGCTAGGTATAGCTCATGGACAGGTAACAAAGAGATGCAAGCTAGTCAAAAAAGTTCTTTCATGTAGAAAGAGATTTATACTCATACCTCTGATGTGATGTCCCAAATGAGTTGATTGGTGGGTGATTGACGTTTGATTGATGTCACCTATGATCAATGGATGTCTGACCTCTCACTTTATTAGCTCTAAGACTGGAGGCTCTTTGCAAGTTTATGATCTCTTCCAATCGAAAGGGGGGCTAGAACGTTGAGCTTGTGTCCCACCTCTTCAGCGGCTAGCTAGTGGAGAGGATCTTGGCTTAGCCTATCCCGATAGTGGAGGGTTCGGATGTTTGGGTATGGCGATCACCTTGCATGTCCAAGGTGGTGGCTAAGATGTTGCATGACCTTTACAAGAATGAGCCTATTAGGAGGATAGATGGTTTTTGGATATGAAAGCTTGGAGTTCATCTAAGAATTAGTCTATTTTTCTGTAAGGTTGCCTAGAGATGCCTCTCGACTAGGGCATTACGAAGGGCTTGTGGGATGGGCATTCCACCTACATGTCCCGAATACGACCTAGATAGAGAGACAATGGAGCATGTCATTTTTACCTGTCTGAGGATAACTATAGGTCAAGCATTTGCCTGCACTTTTCTCTGAGATCACCCAGTTGGAGTAGCCCACTCAGGTTTTTCTAAGGATGGTGTGTCAAACCATGCAGAGTGACGCCACGAGATTCTTTGACATTTGAGCTATTACATTGCTCATCACATATGGCTTGCCCGGAACATAGGGACCTTTAAGGCTAGTTGGCCATCGGTGAGGTTTGTACTTAAGAGAGCCCTCATCCAAGCTTTTGAGTTTGCTGACATTTTGCCGTCCTGTCCATCCTAGGCAACTTGAGATATCTAGAACTTTTATCATGCTTAGATAGTGCACCATTAGGTCTTCATTATCTGGGAGCCTTCATCTCCAGGTTATCTTAAGGTCAACTTTGATGATAGTGTTACTGATAGCAATGATGGAGCAAGTTTTGTGATTCAGGATTTGGATTCCATGCTCATTACGGTCAATAGGGTCCAGCTTATCGAAATCATTGCCCCTAGGGTGGAGCTTTAGGCTATATGAGAGGGCATCACGCATGTGAGGTTGTCCCTTCAAGCTGTGCAGCTTATCATTAAGGGAGATTTGGCTATGGTTATTAGTTGGCTGTAGAGGCAGATGGGGGCCATTCTAGTTCATCCATTGGCTTGTGACATCTAGAGGCTATTAGAGAGACGTGCCAATGTGGATGTCTGATACAGACCAGGTTGTCAGCTATGTTGTCTAACATTATAATTTCAAAATTAACTACTATTTTTTTGATATTAATTATAATATTTATTAATTTTTTTAAATATCCAAATAATATATAAATAAAATTAATAATATTAATATATTAATATATTAATATTATTGGTTGATATCGCATAATATGCTGATTCTAAGCATAAAAATATAGACATCCTTAATAAAGCCAAGGTTTTAGATATACAATGTCGGAGAGCAAGTTTAATAACCATCATTTTAGCAATTCTACTGGATGGCCGACATAAAATCTCAAAATAGAAAAGCCTTTCAAAACAATGATTAATATTAAAGATATCCGAATCTTTTACCGAAAAGGGAAAAGCTCACAGAATCTTCCTAATATGATAAATCTAAAATTAGCAACTATTTTAAGAAATTAATACAATATCTAATAATTAAAATATATTTAAAAATTTTATAAAAAGTTTTGAATTGTTCATTAATATCTTATTGAGAGATAATGTGCCTGATTGACCGGGATGCTGGGGATCCAGATACGGCATTCTGTTTTCCGGAATTCCGGTTCAGACTGATATTTCACCAAATTTTCAGAGAACCTCATTTTTCCGATTCTATGACCATGATACCATGGTACCATACTACCATCTTAGATGCCTGACAGCCTATACCCTGTGTGCCATTTACGCACCGACACGTCACCTGAAAACGAGTGTTTGCTGTTCTGGACAAGCCCAAATCCAGTCCGGCCACGTCCAACTGCGTGCCTTGCGACCGATCCACCGTTTTCCCACCCCTTTAAACCAACCCCCACCCTTATAAAGAAAATTACAAAAACCCACTAATATTAGGAGTAAATTCTATTTATGTTTAATAATTTTAAAAAAATCTATGATTAAAAATCTACATCCATATTTCTTTTGTCCCAATGCTGAGATATTAATCAAATCATTAATCTTAAACAAGATTCAAATATTAAATAAAAAAATAACTAAAATAATCTTAAGAAATATAACAATCATCAAACCTATATATGTATCATTTTTTCTATCAAAATATAATTTCGATTTTTCATATGAGATGAATGGTCTCACTGATCTAGGTTTTATGGATTATTATACGTAAATGTAATAGATTTAGACGTTATGGAGATTTTTATATTAAAAGAAAAACGTGTTTACATGAGGCAGTTGCCCAATCGCCTACGCCAAGGCCAGTCCGCGCGCTCCACGTATGCCAACTGCT
Source organism: Cocos nucifera (assembly GCA_006176705.1). Taxonomy (NCBI): domain Eukaryota; kingdom Viridiplantae; phylum Streptophyta; class Magnoliopsida; order Arecales; family Arecaceae; genus Cocos; species Cocos nucifera. Next base: position 206,902 of record QRFJ01001204.1, read on the forward strand.
ATGCATGCATGGTCCTTTCGGTGTTTGGGAGGTTTTTTTTTTTTTTTTTTGAGTTTGAAACTAAAATTCAAAAAGAAATTAGAGAGGTTTAGAGCTGTCCTTCCGAAGCTCAAAGAATTATCGAAAAGGAAAAAATTAAAAGAAAACATAGAAAGGCAAAGAAGGGAGGGAACGGACGATCCGATGACCTCATCTCTCTGATCCCCACCCCTGGACTGGCTTCTCCCCGTCTTGGCGGTGCGGGGATCCCACCGGTGCGCCTACCTCTCTTCTCCCTCCTAATCTCCGTCCGCCTCTCTAAATAGCGGCTGCGAAGAGGAAGGGAAAAACAGAGAAGAAAGAAGCCAAGAGATCATGGCCGTTGTTGAGAACACGGGTGGCGTCGATCTCGAGGCGAATGCGAGGTCCTCAAGCCGGGATTTCGACGCCGGCGGAGCGCCGGACTCGCACGGCCCCAAGGATCTGGAAGCCCGCCAGCCGGTGGGCCGGATGGTGGAGCCCGCCGGCGGCCTCCCCGTCCTCCGTCCCCACCACGACCCCGCCGCCGCCTTCTACATGAGGGTTCAGCAGTTCCAACCTACGCAGCACCGCACAGCTGGCGCCGGCGACGGCGGCCTGGTGAAGGGCCTGGCGAGGAGCGGGACGGGGATGGTGGCGCAGCGGGCCAACGGGGTCGTTGTTGGGAGGAGCGGGGACGAGGCGGCGGTGGCGGGCGGTGGCGGTGGCGAGCGCGAGATGAGGGACTTGGAGGAGCTGCTCTCGAAGCTGAACCCGATGGCGGAGGAGTTCGTGCCCCCGTCGCTCGCCAACCATGGATACGCCGCCATTACCGGCGATGTCGCTGGGTTTTATTCTAATGGCTTTGGGTCGCAAAACGCTGGGGCGAATGGCGGCGCAAATGTCGGTGGTGGAAGGCGGGTAAGTGTTTTGACCCCAACAGCTACCCTAATTTCGTCTATTTTCTCCCTAATATACCGACGTTATGGTTTCTATTTTTCTTCTCTTTCAATGATTTATTCATTTATTTATTTTTTGTTGAAAGAAGAAGAAAAACGGATATGGGCAGGGAAAGCGTCGAATGAACAGCCGGACGAGTTTGGCACAGCGAGAGGAAGTGATACGGAGAACGGTTTATGTTGCTCATATTGATCATCAGGTAAATACTCTCTGGCAAGAGTTTTTAGTTCTTCTGGAACTAGTTTTATTCTGGATATCCCTCGACTCACTGAGACATGGCTTATTTGTTTTCTGGATTGTGTTTCACTTAATTTTTTTTTTTTTTTGGTACATCACTTAACTAGTTTTTATTGGGAGTTTGCTGTGATTCATGCCTGCTGGCACTTGTCCTCATTGAATGAAGATCCTAACGTTGTTTGTTTTTTTTGCTTTTCTCCTTCATCTTTTTATTGGAGTTTGCTGTAGTCTGTAATGCTTGAAATGTTATAGAGCCAATGATGTATCAGTTTAGAGAATCTTTCAATCAATGGGTGGCATTTTGGCATTAAGTACAGTTATGAAAATTGTGTAGGTTAGGCTTCAGCAGAATATGATGATGGAGAGGTTATGGAAGCTATTATTGCATTACAGCAGCTGTAAAGTGTTTCTAGAGTGTGGAATGATGGCCGATGTCTGTGTTGACTGAAATTTGTAATTGTTTGGAAAAATTTGGATCAGTGTTAACAGTAATAGGGTTGCATGTACATAATAGTGGCAGAGTGGGTATGTAAAAATGTTGAGACAAGATATTTTGATGCAACAATCAAATATTCTGGTAGTTTGGTTTTCATTAGTCTTAGCACTTGTAAGCTAGATAATAATTTTCGTTGTTATTATTATTATTATTATGATGATGATGATGATGAGGGGCTTGGGTTGGGTGAGTGGAGTGTTGTTGTAGTGTATGCTTATGGAATTGTGTTAAGCTGCAACTTATTTATATATAGCACACAGATTGAAAGAACAAGGACCAAGAAGCTTATAAGTGCTAACCATTTGAAAAAGGAGATGATTTGGGTCACCTAAAATCTGTTATGAAAGTGTTTTTTTTTTTTTTTTTTTTTTTTTAAATTTTTTAAATGGAATCTTTGAACTCCATGACTTGAAGTTTCTTGGAAAGTATTGGATCAATGTTCAATTTTTGAGTAATGATTTGTATTGTGAATTCTAGACTCAGTGGTTTCATCCGTCTCTTCTTTTTTTACAACTGCAGATCTGAACTGAATGAAGGATCATATATAAGAAATGCTTCACATGTTATACAGAAAATGAAATAATTTGAGATAAATGCTAGATTTACTAAGTAAAGTGTAAATAAATAGCAGAACACATGTAGAGTTGAATTAGCTCATTTTTTATAATATATGTATTATATAAAAACAGATTATGAAGTTAACTTAATGATGCTATTTTTTTTCCTTTTTTTTTTTTTGGGTAAAGCATGATGCTAAGTTTTTGCTATGAGAGCTCTAATCATAAATTTGTAAAATCCATGTCAGCTATGGTAAGATTGAATGTTGCCTTATAGTGGACAAGACAGCTGATATAGTAATTATCAGCCATCTGTGTCTGTTGTGCAAAACATATGCATGGTGGGGACTTGCTTGATAAACATATTTTTCATGCTTCTGTATGTTTATGGAAAAATATAATTTTCAAACAAGCATGTCAAAAATTGTGAATCATGTGCTTTCTACATTTTTTTTTTTTTTGGATTTTTAGAACCAAAGGATGTATTTTGAGAAAAAGAAAGAGGGTGGATGCTTTAAGTTTGGATTATATACTGAAATAAAGAAAAACCAAATGCTTGACCGTTTGTTAAGTGGTCATAAAGCTGGTACTTTTATTTGCTGAATATCGCACTGTTTTCTCTTTGTATTGATTTATTTAAGATTGTATGATCCATTCTAGAAGGTTAAAAAAAGCCTTTAGTGGCCTTATTAGATTTGTCTTGAAAGGAAAAAGTATGATTAAGGTTCCTAAATCCGGCTTAATAAAGTTGCATTTGGCAAAATAGCTTTACGTATCTTATCCTTGTGGTTTTCATGAATTTTTTCTTGTGTATAGCATATTGTGAAAGGTTAGAGAAGGAAGTTGACACCCTCTAACACTTAGGGCCTTTCTTTTGTTGATATATGTACTTTGCCACTATATGTTCCACTAATGCCTTCTCACAATGGTTGTCTACATTTTATTTGAGAACCTTCATTGTGAAGCATGATGTACTTAAACATCACAAGTTTGCAATTTAAGGGTGCATGCTTCTTGTTATGATAACCTGCTCTCTTTTGTACTCTATCCACACTTCACATTTGATATAATAGCATTTTTCTTTTTCAATTCAAGAGCAATCAACAAGATAATTGTAATTTGTACCATTATTACTGTATGACTTCAATTTTTATGAATTACAATCCATCGACTACCAAAAGGAAAGGTTTATCTATATTTTATAAGTTGTGAAGGGGTTTCGTTTTTATATGTCTAGTCAAAATTAGCTGTCATTTATTCCAAGAGACAATTAATGCTATTACTTCCCCACTTCCATTCCCAGTGATAAGTGCTTTATCACTTCAACCACCTTCAGATCTCGATTACCTCATGCCATTGGCCTTTGCACATCAATGCTAAGTCTCTATTATATATGATAAGTGCAACATCCGTGCATTTGGTCATCTAAATAGTACACATCATGTCATGGCCATGGGTACATACATACATATGTTGATGCATATATATACAACACATACATATACACACTGATGTAAAGCCACGAACAAAAACAAAGAACAAAATGAAAATTGAAAGAGAAAAAGAAAAAACAAAGCCTGGAATCTCAGAAATCAAATCAATCAATTGTTCAAGTCTGTTTTTCTCCACACAGGTAGAGTCTTTAAATAAAGATACAAAAAGCAATCTAATAGAAGTCTAATTGCTGACTTGTAACCTAATAGAACTCCACTTATTTAGCCCTAATAAAAATAAAAGTTTCAATAAATAAAAATAATAAAATCCTAAATAAACCCTCAAAATAATATTAGGATTAGGGTTTCTCAGCGACGCTTTCTTCTGGAATACGTGCGTAATCCCTAATTCCTATTATTCCCTCCTGGCTAGAAAGAATTCGACTTTGGCGAGGAGTTGAAGTAATCTTCTAGAACGTCTGGATCAATATGTTGTAGCTCTTCTTCGAGAATTCAAGTAGCATCTAAGTTTGGATGGCTATGTCATTTGATAAAAAAATCATCAAAATCCTCCATCAGCAAAAAAAAATAATCTCATTCATGATAATGCGTTCAATTTGATCTGATGAAGACGATAGAAGTAACAGAAGAATTGGAACCGGCACTGAAGGAGACGGAGTGTAATTCCTGCTATTAGTTGCATGCATTATAGGAGGCTCAAATGTGTCTTGATAAGATAGCAAGTTCTCAACATTGAAAATTGAATTAAATTTTAAATTACAGGATAATTTTATATAATAAGCATTAGGCTTAAGTTTGCAAAAAATACAAAATGGACCAGTGGCTCTAGCATGTAACTTTTTGAATGAATTTTGGAGATAATATTCGGGACGAATACGAACCATCACATAGTCATTCTCGTTAAACTTTATTTTTTTATGGTGAGCATCAGCAGCAAGTTTATATTTCTCAATTTTTATAGCAATTTTTTCCTAATTTCAGTGTGCATGTCATGAATGTCTTTAGTAAAAGAAGTGGCAGACTTAGAAGTATGGTTATTCATGGATTAGGAAACAAGATCAATAGGTTAATGGGGATTAAAATCATAAATAATTTTAAAAAGATTCTTGCCAGTAGACCGATTTACTGAGTTATTGTAAGCAAATTTCACTGTAGGCAATGACAAATCCCATGTTTCCAACTTATCCCCAACTAGATAACGAAGTAAATTACCAAGACTTCAATTCATAACCTTTGTCTGACCATCTGCTCAGGGATGAAAAGTTGAAAAAAATTTTAAAGTAGTTCCAAACAATTTTCAAAGAATTTTTCAAAAATAACTCAAAAATTTAACATCACGGTCAGACACTATAGAAGAGGGTAAATTGTGAAGTCTTGACAATTTTTCTAAAGAATAACTTAGCAATAGAAGAGGCATCAGAAGTCTTTTGATAAGGAATAAATTGTGCCATTTTGAAAAATCTATTAATAATAACTAGAATTGAATCATGTCCCCTAGTAGTTTTAGGTAATCCAAGAATAAAATCTATACTAAGTTTTTTCCATGGGGAATGAGAAATCAGTTAAGGAGTATATAAACTAGTATTTTGCTTTCTAGCTTTAGCTAACTGACATGTACGACATTGAGAGAGGATTCTAGCTATATCTTTTTGAAGAGATGGCTAGTAGAACTTATCTTCAACCATAGCTATAGTCTTATTATAGCCAAAATAGGTGCTCGACCTCCTGTATGAAGTTTTCAAATAAGAAAATTCCGTAGAGATGTCCGAGGTATACAAAGATGATAACTTTTAAATAAGTAACTGTCTTTGATTACAAAGTCAACATATTTTTGAAGATTTTCTTGACTAATCTCTTGATAAATGTTAGCAAAATTAGGACAATGCTGATAGTCATCCTTTACCCGCTCACAATCAACTACTTCAACATTCATGGATTGTAGGATGATAATTATTTAGTGCGTCAACGTCCCTATTCTCAACACCAGCTTGGTGTTTGAGAACAAAGATATAATCCTAAGGAAACTCTATCCATTTGATATGTCTAGCACTAAGTTTCTTCTGGGACTGAATATATCTAAGAAATAAGTGATCGGAATATAGGATAAATTCTTTAGATAAAAGATAATATTGCCAATACCTAAGAGTCTGCATTACAGCGTAGAACTCTTTACCATATGTAGAATATCTTTGCTTAGCATGATTAAGTTTTTTGCTAAAATAAGCTATAGAATGACCCTTCTGACCAAGAACTCCAATTTCAACGCTTGATGCATCATAGACTACTTTAAAAATTTTTGAAAAGTCAGGATAGATCAGAATAGGTGCTTCGATCATCTTAAGTTTTATTTCATTAAAAGCTTTGGCGGCAGTAGTTGACCAATAAAATTCTCCTTTCTTCATATAATTTGTAATGGGGGCTATGATGGTACTCAATTTTCTAATAAAATGACTATAGAAAGATGCTAAACCATAAAAGCTACATATCTCAGAAAGAGATTTTGGTTCAGGCCATTCTCTAATGGCTTTCACCTTCTCAAGATTCACCATGATACCTTGGGAAGATATAACATATCCTAAAAATAATACTTGATCATGAAGGAACGAACACTTTTTAAGATTAATATACAACATGGTGGATCTAAGAGTAATAAAGACTTTCCTAAGATGACTTTGGTGCTCTTCTCTAGACCTACCATAGATTAGGATATCATCAAAATAGATGATCAAGAATTTACCAATGAAGGGTCTCAATAATTTCATCATAAATCATATGAATGTATTAGGAGTATTGGATAACCCAAATGGCATAACTAACCATTCATAAAAATCTTCCTAGATTTTAAAGGCAGTTTTTCATTCATCTTCAGGTCGGATTCTAATTTGGTGATGCCCACTACGTAAATCAAATTTAGAATAGATTATACAGTCAGCTAATTGGTCAAGTATGTCCTCAAGCCTAGGAATGGAAAATCTATACTTGACAGTAATTATATTGATGGCCTTACTATCTACACACATCCTTCATGTATTATTTTTCTTCAATGTTAAAAGGGCTGGTACAGCACATGGACTGAGGCTAGGATGAATATGATCTTTTTGTAACAAACCATCTACTTGCCTTCTCATTTCCTCATGCTTTTTAGGGTTCAACTTGTAGTGTGGAAGATTAGGTATTTGGGAACCTGGAACTAAATCAATGGCATATTGAATATCTCGTAAGGGAGAAAGATCATCTGGTATATTTTCTAAAGTCATATTCTTAAATTCTTCTAATAGTACAATCTCAGGAGGTGAGTTATCTTGGATGCTTGAGGTCAATCGAATTTTACCTTTAGGAATGATCGCTAACATAATTGCAGACTTTGAACTCTCTTCAAATTTTTTATAAGTTAAAATATGACAGTTTTTCTGATTGAGAAGTTAAGAAGAACTCGTCTTTTTTACAAGATCGGGACACACTTGGTTTGGCAGGATTTAAAATAATTTTCTTATCTTTATGTATAAAAACATACGTATTTTTTCTACTAAAATTATGAGTGTCTATATCATAAATCCAAGGCCGACCTGATAAGACACTAGCTACTTTAATAGGTAATACATCACATATAATTTCAGCAAAGTAAGCTTCCATCTTAATCGGCATTAGATAGCATTTATTAATAGGAAGAGATGTTTTATCTATCCAAGCAACTCTATAATAGCGATAATGGGGATGAGATTTCAGCTTTAGTCGATTAACGGTAGATTTAGATACAACATTCATAGAGTTATCACCATCAATGATAAGTTTACAGATCTTATCCCTGTATTGGGCATATGTGTGAAAAATACTACTACGTTTTCAAGTCTCAGAGTCTGTAGGAGTAGTGACTATACATTGCATGATGTTAACATGACCTGATTTCTCATATTCTTCCTCATACATTTCTTCTGAATTAGCTGATTCTAAAGGATTAAAGTCTTCTAGTGCATTTTCAGGTATTGTTTTCTCATATTCTGGTTTTATGGTCAGAGTACGGCATGGACATCGAGCAGCTATGTGACCCTTTCCATGGTAATAGTGACTCAATGTTTGAAGAATTGGCTGTTTGAGATATCCTTTGAATGGATTCTTGGGTCCTAATATCTATGGAATTCGGTCCTAGATGGAAAGGTGTTGCTTATGACATACTCTTTGAACGACTAACAGGGATAGACCTAAACTGATCAGATTCATTATAAAAAGGAGCTCTTCTTTGAGATTAAGTTTTATGAAAATTTTCAATTTTTAAGGCTTTATGATAGGGTTCTCCTACAGAATTTGGTGAATACAAGGAGATTTTCTTTTCAGATCATTTCGTAATTCACTAATAAATTTAGAAATCAATTTTTATGACTCTTCAGATATATCACAACTCAACCGCAGGTTCTCAAAGCGAGTCATGTAGTCAATGACGCTAGTGTTTCCTTGCCTAAGAGTATTCTATTGATCCAATAATTGACTTTAATAGTAAATAGAAACATATTTTTCGTGCAGCTTAAACTTCATTTCCTTCCAAAGTACTATAGGTGGGTGTTCTACTTGTTCTAATTCTCTTTCAACTGTTTGCCAATACCGTTTGGTAGAACCTATCAGTTTCATTTTTTGCAAAATGGATGCGAGAGGCATCCGCTATGTAATACCATTTAAAATTGGCCTCTAAGTCTAATAACCAATCATGAAATGCCTCTGGATCTAATCTAGCATCATAAGCGGTGACTTCAACTTTAACCCCTTTAAGTGGTTCTTTTAAATCTTCATATTTATTTGGATATGTTATAAATTATTCTTCTTGGGGTCTAAAGTGTTCAGGGTGTCTTACATTCCTAGTAGGTTGCCTAAAATACCTATATGCGAAATTCGGCGGCTTTACTTTTTCTTCATAGCCCTCTCGATCATATTCATCTTTCCTATAATAATGAGAACCCTCAAAATTGATTGTGGAATGGTGGGTAATTGGAGGGCTTATTGTGTAGATTGGGGATGTCTGAAAAGATCGGCTAGGGTGCATGACATGACTCTAACCTCTAGTAGGTTTAATATTTCGTGAAGAAGATCAATGAATAGGTTGACTATTAGGAAGATCATTTTCTAGAGGTTGTTTGCCTATTCTTGATTTTCTTAAGGATAATTGGCATTCTATTTACTGATCTGTGAGATTGTCATGTCTACGTGGCTATTTACTTGGATAGTATGAAGCTCGCCAATCTCAGTATGAAGTTGGTCTAATGGCCAGCAAATTTGGTTTAAAATTTTTTAAAAGGCTATTTGGGTATTTTTGACAGATTCAAGTTCTTTTTTCATAGCAGTATGTGCATCTTTCAGATTATCAATGGTCATGATAGCAAGAAAGAGTTTTAATATCAGGTTAAATACTATATATAATAAGAATCCTAGCTATGATGCTCACAATAATATTGTAGAGTCGAACGTAAAATCTATGCGTCTGGTGCGTGCAATGGCAAAAATATGTGGATGTGTCTGGTGCATGCAATATCAAAATATATGGAGAAAATTTCATAAAGGATAAAAATAAGGGTCTAAGCAATAATATAAATTATCCAAAGATTTAAAAAATTCAAAATTTAATGAAGGGATTGTACCTTTCAACGAAATTAAATACCACTTTATGGAGCTTGCAGGTTGAAGACAAGGGAGACCCCAAGAAAGCTCCCCTTTTTTTTTAGTGGACCTGGTCTGTGGACTGTAAGGTCCATGGACTTTTTTTTTGGCGGACCGAGTCTATGAACCATGGCTATAGACTGCGGTTCACACGTGGTTTGTGAACCGCGAGGTTTTTGTTTTTAGGAAAAGAGGGCGGCGGATTTGCGGAAGTCCTCCATGCTACAGCGGGTGTCGGAGCCGGTGGGAACGTCGAGAAGGCGGTGGGTTCCGGTTGGTTGACGGCGGGGTGACGGGGAAGGTGATAGGAAGGGGAGGTGATCGATCGAAGCCTCCCACCTGATTGGTACTCCCGATGGAGATCGAAAGGGAGAGCTCGATGTCGATGGAGGAGGCAATGACGACGGTGGTTGGCTGGCGATGGGGCGACGGGATGCTTGCAGTCAGTCATTAGTGGGAGGAGGTTGAGATCGAGCGGCATGGGTGGACTGTGGCTCTCGGATGCGATGTGTCCTCGTCGGAGAGGATGCATGGTGGATCGGCGGTGGAGATGGTGACGACGGCAAGAGGTGATGACTGGTTGCGACACGGCATTGAGAGAGAGGGAAGGAAGGGGCCTGATAGTCGGATGGTGGTGGATGACGGCGAGAGGCGGTGGATCTGCTGGTTGGGGCGGTGGGAAGGGCCGGGAGGAGGCCAAGGAAAGGAGGCTTCTTGGGTGTAGTTTCGAAGCGGCAGAAGTGGGCTTCGTCTGGTAGTTTGCGAATATTTACCTTGCGTCCATGGTGCCTGGTGAGAGGGGAATCACCATAAAATCGGGGAAGTTGACAGGATCTTCGCTCTGGTAGCAAATTGATGTAAAGCCATGGGCAAAAACGAAGAACAAAATAAAAATTGAAAGAGAAAAAGAAAAAAACAAAGCATGGAATCTCAGGAATCAAATCAATTAATTGTTTAAGTTTGTTTCTCTCCACACAGGTAGAGCTTTTAAGTAGAGATACAAAAAACAACCTAACAGAAATCTAATTGCTGACTTGTAATCTAATAGAACTTCACTTACTGAGTCATAATAAAAGTAAAAGTTTCAATAAATAAAAATAATAAAATTCTAGATAAATTCTCAAAATAAAATTAGGGTTAGGGTTTCTCAATGATGTTTTTTTTTCTGGAATACGTGCATAATCCTGATTCCCATCACACACATACATATGCACACATACACACACATTCATATATTTATATGTTCGTGTAGAAC